>JAKROA010000001.1:18618952-19046179 GCA_023375655.1 Taenia crassiceps | reverse complement strand
TTACCAAAGTGCTAACCTGAATCTAGAATATACGAAAGCGAATTCAATTTTTATCTTGCGTCGGGCGCTACGATAATTGAGACGTTTGGGCTTCTCCTTCTCGCGTTTGCTGTTCCACTAGCACGAAGGGTTGAGGAGAGTGGTCGTTGAAAGCATCATTTTTAGCCTTGTTTGGCCGAAACGACGGCCATTTATGGCACACAGTTGCAGAGCTGATGTGGTGTGTCCGTAAAAGACAGTGAGAATGACAAGATGAAATGGAGGAATTCGAAGTCTGTGGTTCTTCTTCGTGTAGGTTTACGTAACGGCGACAAAGAGGATGAAAAGAGATGCAACAAATGAAGGAAGGCAAAGGTTTCGCGTTGAAAGTGGTTGAACGCTATGCGTTGATAAGTGTGAAAATCTGCTTAATGGCTTGATGAGTCTTGGAATTGATGAACTAGTATTGGCATGAAGAAAAGGAGGGCGAAGACGGGGAAGACGATACACCAGTCGCACCATCTCACGCCACGGAGTAAGACGAAGTAGTTTTCCACATGGGAAATGCTTCCTTCTAAGAGCAGCCAATAAGCACGATGAAGTTGGTTTTCATTGCCTGATCACAATGCAGGATTCTGTCGCAGCTGCCGCTTAACTTCTCCTTCACCACTTTACAATTTCTGCTTGTCAGCTCCCCTCATCGCCTATTTCACTTCATGCCATTGCAATTTTCACACGAAAACTGCACTCAGACTATTGAAATGCCTGTGGGAAGAAACACTGCTGTAATCTGCCCAACCATTTCAAAATTTGGAAGTCGCGTAGCATAGATACGTGCATGTGTACCTCTTTGCAGTGCTTCGACTCAGTGCTTGCTGTCTTTAAGATGCAAAGTAGGAGGCGGAAGATGACTCAGGCTTACATTATTGCAATGCAGATCACTCTACCGAACTAAGTCCATCTTTCTGATCACATCACTCATCAGCAGCATCGCCATAATCACTGTAAGTCTGTCCTCGAGATTTGATGTCGCATTAGCAGGGCACCACCCTTGCAATGTGAGGCCGTCGAAGTCCATTATGGTGCAACCTGTCGCACATGTTGCCTCCTAATTAAAATAACACTAAAAGGGTTAATATGCAATGCTTTGCACTGAGGAGCCATGCGATCCTCCAGTGTTTCATCCTCTTAGACGTGCCTGTTCATTCCTCATAGCTGCATCACTATGTATTGGTAGCACTTCTTCACCTTTGCTTCACTATTGTGCTAAGTGTGGCAGCAGCGTTGCAGAGAGAACGCAATGCTAGATCCGCACAGTGCTAGAAGCAGTCTAAGGTGGTACTTCACTTTGGAGCACAGCATCACTCGCAGAATAGTTGGCCTTCATACTGCACAGAAGAAATTAGCGGTTGATGTCGCTTTAGTAGGATTGAAAGTAGCTGACGAGCAACACGAATCCCTTTGTTAGACAGTGACATGGCATCCTCACAACGAACGACTAATTGGGAGATGCATTGGCTCAGTGAGCTGGCCACAGTTGACGGGTTAACTGTTCCACTTCTCTTTCCTTAATGCTATGTAGAGTTGCTGAGACGACAGAGGTGATGGCACAGGCGAATCCGTTCTAGTCTACCATATGTTCCATATGAGGTGGGGAGGGATTCCCGTGAAAAGCCATTTTAGCATTCAAAAGAACTCAGTCATCATGCTCACGCAGTGCATTTCGTCGGTCGTCTATGGGTGCATATGAAGCAGTCGCGTTGATAAAACACACCCAGGGCCTCCATTTTTCCCAGTCTCCTCACAAACCTCTCTATGCTCACTGTAATTACCCAAAACTAGGAAACAGCTGAGATGTCTCTACACTCGGAGAAATGTGTCTCGGTTTATCCACCTGATCAGGCTTCATCGGGAGTGTTAGGTAAGCGTTTTCCTCAGCACTGTCAGCGCTAGCCGAATTGCCTCAAAGCAGGATGCAAACTGTAGAGAGAACAATGGAATGCACAAAATGTTCAAGAAACCAAGCATTTCTAGGAATGCGTGCACAAATTTGTGGGGTGTCAGAATCCATCAATTCAATATTTTGCCAATTCCCTGGCATCTCCCGACATCTACCACTAAACATGGGAATGCTACCAAGCCATCGGGTTATACCACCACCGCTCAATCTGTGCCTGCAGCGAGGCCAATAAACTGGAGTTGTTCGGCTTTATTGCGAAGGAGGCATAAGCATGCTCATGCACCTACTGCTGAAGCACAAGTCAATCGCTCTGCGTCGTTCACACGTCCTTACCGCACTGCTGGTTATGGAGCTTACCTGCCCATTTCGAAGTGAACTTCTCATACAAGTGCAGAATTCTGTAGTTTGAATTTCCGTCGCCTTTCATCGTAAACAAAGTATGGTTCCTTAGCACGTAGACAGCAGTTTATTGTCAAGTTCGCGGAAACGGAAAGGCAAAAATTAGGTGTCACTTAGTCACTAGCGCTAGAAGTGAATGATACTAGCAAACAAACGCCTCGATATGCCAGTAAAGAGAATGTGCAAGGGGTTGGGAGGGTGGAGAATAGGCTTTCATGAAGGGCAGGGAGGATAGGCGAGTCAGAGTTGCTTCCTGTTGGACGGCATAGACCACCGACTTGTGTCAGAGACTTAGCCTATTATTTTCCGATTGACTAAGCAGACTGATTTGGCACACACTTACAAGCATCGCAATAATGCCAGAGGAATGCATGTGATGCTGCTTGAGTTGGGTGGGGAGGGAAGCATGTGTGGAAGCAGTGTGTGTTTCAGTTAGCAATCAATCTTACTACTAAATTAGCAAGGCAGCACGTATAAAGAAGCATTGCTATCTGAAGGAGAGGTGATTGTTCCATTCTTTGGATATTGCCAGGTGTCTCGTAGGGTGCAAGCTCTAACTCTTCTTTATCCCCTTACTGCTCCTTCCAGGCATGGAGATAAATGAGGTGCATTTTGAATATGATTGTCCCACCAGCAGGGAGGCCTTTGCTTTCTCGTGACCTAAAAACAGAATATCCTATTCAATCACTACCTATGGACACCGCACACACACACACACACACTGATGCGGGTACATGCGCGCCATCCTCCCACCACCCGGAGCAGTCGTCGAGGCGAATAAAAAGTGGGCAGTCATTGCAGTGGACGCCGAATGCGACGTACTGTGACGTGGAGCGAAAATAATCGCGTAAATAGCAAATCAGACAACACGGGAACGCATGATTGCTTCAGTGAGGAGTGCCATGGGGTGAAAGGTTGCCTTCGTCTGAAAGTAAACCTGAGTGCTTTGACCTATAACCTAGGCCTCTTTATGTTTTCTACTTACGAGGGTTCCATGTTGGGGTTCGCGTGTGAAACAAAGGAACGCGTGCTTACGATCTGACTAAGTCAGTACCCGAAGAGATGGTGGCTCTGTTGAAGTCCTAAGGTTAATAAGTTCAGAGGGAGTCGGGGACAATTCTGCAAATAATCAGGTTCTTGAGTAAATGCGTAGTTTTGGAGGCCGCAAGTGTCCACTCAGAATTGCCAATACCATTTCACAACAAAGAACTTAACGGAATGGAGGCCATCCATTTTAGTACGTCCATCCGGTGAGTTGAAAACTTTATCGTTGAGTTGAAGAGGAAACAATGCATGCAAGAAAAGACAATTTGAAATGCAAAATTTCGTGGATTGCATCCACATGGGAGACTGCCAATAGGAGTGCTGCAGAAGTGAGATTCCTAAAGCGCTACAGGTATGTTATGTTGTAGTAACCAAGACATTCGATTAGGTATTTAGTTGTAGCAGCGGGTTTACCAAAACCTTATAGCATGGCACTGAGTACGAAAGTTCTCAATAACCTGACTACCCCTAAGATTCAAATTTGCACATCCGATGGACCTAAGTTATTGCGGTCTAAATATGCTTATGTCTATATGCATTTAGCACTTGCACACTGTACCCATCTGCAGATATGGCAAACCACATTGCCATTCCATTTCACCGCCACTTCTTCTCAAATACTCACTGCAAGTTGAATTCAAATGTTAATGCTGCTAAAATTTGGGCTCAACAGTCACCCTTTTGCATAACCAGCAAATCAGATTGTGTTTTATAGGCCAAGGCATCTGCCTTTATATGCAGGAATGCAGATTCTTCATTGCAAATATCCGCAGTTTTATGGCAGTGGTCTGAGCATTTGATTCTACACCATGACCTGCTTCGAAGTTGCAGATTATGCCATCGTCTCACTTGCCTGATTATGCTCAATGCATTCGTTAGCGTGATGAAAGTGTCAGAGAAATATTCAGCTTTGCAGTCCTAAAGAGGCGCATGATTGATAGCAGATTATTAGCGGATCAAATTCCTTGCAGGGCACTTTCTACTGGCGATTTTGTGGGAGCAACCTATGCAAGCCACTGCAACAATAACGTTAACTGCTCTGTTGTAAGGAATCTTGAGCCTTCATTGACTAAGTCACACCAAAAATTATAATTCCTATGCTGCATTGTTTTAATTCCCTTAAAGTTTACAACCCGCTGCTTCAAAACAATCCAAATGCATGCCAGCCATGGTCAATGTGTGACATCCGTTCAATACCATGGACACCATGATGGTGGTAGTGGTAAGTAAGGTCAACCCAAAAGTTTGAGTTTCTCACATTTCTTTTGCATCTATTTCACCTATTATTAGTGTAGAGACTGCCACAGTGAAGGTGCCTAAATTAGCAGATTTCTGCCGCCGTTGAGTCAGTGAATAGGCCGCGTCAGCATCTTTCCTCGGTTTCGGTTGAATTGTGACTTTAACAAAGCCAACCCAAATATCGCGATTTATAAGTCACACTATCAATACGGTTCAAATTGAAGAAGGGTAAGAGCAAGGACATCAGCGTCCTTGCATCCTTCTTGGTTGATACTTTATGGAAAGCAGGAATAAGGCATTGTTAAACAGTTATAGCAGGGCGTTGCATTCCATTTATCCGCCAAAATGCCACATATTTCTTCCAACATCTGGAAAAAGAATGCTAGTGTGTAGAAGCATTCCACCATTTAACCTGACCAAACTTAAGCAGTGCATGTCGCATAGGATAAACATTGGTAGCAGTGATTCTTTGATACGCTATTTGCTACCAGGGTTTGAGGTGTACAGATTCACTGCTTTTAGCGTGCCCACGCTCCATGAAACTCAAAAGGCCAGTGGAAAGGGAACGCAGAACTACTGTAAAGTGGGTGAATGCCTATGACCTGCTCACAATACCGCATGAAGTCAGACAAGGAAGCTGATGAATAAGGCAGGTTGACTGCGTCAAATGCTCCTCGGAGCCCAAAGCTTGCGGGCAATATGCCTCTAGTTGCACCGCTTCCCACATTTCGCGAGTTGATGATAGACATTAAATGCTTTGCACTCCCAACTCATAGCGCTTTTATAGCTTTCAAATGCATTTCCGTAAGCCTCTGAAGTGTCCTTATGGTGAACCACCTATACACTGCTGTGCGCATGTGGCGCAATGTGTGATGGGTTCTAGGAGTGCCTTCAACTCCAACCCAAACCTTGTTATTCAACGCCTCTCTCCTCCTAGTTCCCCTTTTTCAAAGTCTTCCAAAACGCTGATGGCAACATAAATATTCCTCTGCTTACTTGAATGTAAGTACAAACGCTCTGTACTTTTAATTACTTTCGTTTGAACTCATTCTCACTTGCAATTCCCTTCATTCATTCATGCATTCATTCATCCACGTTGGCTTGTCTGTGTGAACTTGAGTGACTTCGGAGAGATGATGTGCAAGCTTGGACTGGATGGAGTATCAATAATTACGTGCAAAAGCCTTAGGACACAGAGATATCTCGTGCTGCTTCCAAATGAGGTGGAGGTGAATAGAAGGTCTGTTAAGAAGGCTTTCAGTAAAGGAAACCTTCAATTACCCACCTCCAACCTTATTTGCACAGCACACTGACACTTGTTCGTGCGAGTTGACGGCGCGAACATGAAGACTGTAGCAATGTTTCCCTACAGCTCCACTGCACAATGCTCAAACAGAATTATAAAAAAGCCAGCATTTGTTCGCGGTGAAAAGATGCGACTACCACTGGATGGTCTTGTTGCATGCACAACGCAATGGCGATGGGTGGAACATGCTGCATAGTCATGTGCTGTGTGAGGCCGCCTATTTGCCATTGCTTTGTCAGCTTCATCCACTAACCAACCATCCAACCGTGGAAAGCAGGTCAAGACGAAGCGCATATAAACACACACGCACAAGGCGGTTGGCTAAGCAGTGAACACGCGTGTCATGTTGAGGATTGCCGCTTTACTCTTGCTCGTCGTCTTCTCTTCGGGTACGCACATTTCCCCTATGTTCTTACTCTTGATGATCAAGGCGCTGATCGCTGCGATGCAATGCGTGCATTAGGAAGAAGCTGAGCTCCTGCAAATAGTGCCTGTTTGCATCGGAAGTAAAGTAGGTGATGCATTTTAGCATGATTGAACAGTAACGTCAGACTGGCTAGAGCCCACATTGAAGGAGGTAGCATGCAGGTGGCAACTTTTATGAAGTGAGGCAGATCCGCACACAGGATCCATGACGATGTGATTATTGGGCGGAGGTAGTGTGACGGTAGTGTAGCAGCAGCAAACCTGTCAAGCATAGTTGGAATCACCAGTGCTCGAGTTTGAAGGTAATGGCGTAGTAACCCGTGCTTTCTTACACCAATAAAGTGCACACCTTACGTTCAAACTGAAGGCGTCGAGACTGCATGCATTGTGGATGTCGTGAATGGTTGATGTCAAGGCGGTTGGGGAAGAGAAGACGGTCACTTGCATTTACCTCACAGTTCATCTATGTAGCAATTATATTGTGATTATGCGCATCTACGTAGGTAGGTTCCTATGGAAAGCGGAGAAGCCTTCATACTTTGTGGTCGACGTGCACACATTCTGTATAGTAGTAACCTCTTCTCCTACAAAAGACTCAGGAATGGGTGTGAATGCATTGGACACGAGCTAACTTCTTTTCTTTCTGCAAAGCAGGAGCAGAGCTGCTAATATGGGGATCTCGCGTTGTCGGAACCCCGCAGGGACCATCGCCGCGGATGCATTTTCGTCTTTTTGGTCATAGCGTATGCGTGAAGCACTTTTCGAATTGACTTATCTTGCTACACAATGACAGACGCTTTCATAGACACCCCTTAAGATGCACCATCATATCGTGAATTCCTTTCCCCCTCACCTGGCAATTGTACTGCAAGGCAGCAAAGGCAAAGTCACCCTGGCATATTCGAGTAACAGTGAGCTTTTCATTTCATTGCAGCTCATATTTGCGTATCAAAAAGATGGAGATTACCTTTATACCACCATTAAGAATGGCGCGTGCTATTCTCATCGCAAAGCCTGGAGCAGCCCCTGCCAAATGGATGCAAGTAGGTGGAAACTCAAGAATTCCCTCTTTATTTTTCTGTTGTGACAAATTGTTTTAAGCTGATTCGTTCCAAAGCCATAACTGAAGTAGTTGTGTGCAATTTTAGAAAGTGCTAACATCACTGTGTCCGACGTATCCAAATTTAAGGCGCTACGAATATGGTCTGGCATGGGACTCTTTTTGACAGTATTTTTCGTACCAAATTGTGCTTTCGAGAAGCCAGCGATAGGTGAGTGGACGGCTTTGAAGAAGACTGTGTGATTGTTTGTAATGTGGGCAACTGTTTGCTGTAAACTAATTTTTATGCACCTCATTACAAAAACTGCCCTTTTAATAAGCCACTTCAGTTCATGCAGCTTTCGTGACAACTTGACTCTTCCATTGCGTGAGCATCGAGACAAAGGAGAGCCAGAAAGTATAATTTTGCAAGTGTTTCCCTTGCAGGAGAAGTTGACGTAGAGGCGTCGTTCCCACTTTTTCGACCTCGAAAGGGACATTCAAACGTCGAAGTTAGCTTTGCTGTTGGAGGCGCTAACGCCGAAACTCGGGTTTGTTCACTGTTCACGAAAGCTTCCTTGCCACCTTCGCGTGATCCATTCATCGTTTGCTCCTAATTTTGTGCTGTCTCACTTCTGCCCATTTCCCTCTCAAAATTTAGGTTGAACTTAGAGTGAACGGTGTTGTGCGTTGCGTTTGGCAGGGTATTACTCTTGAGGAATCGAAAGCGTCTTTCTGCAGTGGGTTTGTGTGCCATTCAATCGGCTCATTTCTTGCTTGCACGAAGACAGCTAATGAACTAACTACGCTTTCCTCTGCTCTGTTAAGGAGATTTGTCAAGAGACAGCACATCTGATCTAAGAAAGTTTGCTGTGAACTTCTCACGAAGTGATTCGCTTCCCTACACCACATTTGGATGGAGTGGGGTGAAAAGCGGTCTCAGTGTGACTGTTGATTGGGAGCAGAAAGGCAAGTGAAAATATCGCATTGTTTCCATGCTCTGCAATGCTCAAAGCTAGGGTGGCTTGGTGTCGAATGTGGTCTTGAAGACACCAAATGCTAGCCGACCGAAGCAGCACAAGTCTTCACAATGTAACTGAGGGTGTTGCGTTGTTTTAGGTGAATCGCCAGAAATCGCGGAGTGCAATGGTAAGTACGAACGCATGCCTCTGCACGGTAGTCAGTCAGACAGCACCACGTTCTTTACAGCAAAGACCTTTTTTGTGCCTGCACACAGCTCCAAAATGAGTGTAATACATCGGTCTATCTAGGAATAATTCATGCTCCTGCACAACTACTGAATCCATTTCCAGTAGATACTGCAGTCATTCACTCTTCATGACTTTTAGCTTACCAAGGCAAAGCCGGTAAGTAAAATTAAAGTGCCTTAGAGTCTAAATGATTATGCATCTCACCGGTGCAACGGCGCTGCTTGCTCTTAACGGTAGTTCACTCGTTTGCGTTGTTGAGACACGCCAGGCAAGACGAGTGTTTGGTGTAGGATTTTCGGTGTTTTGAGTAAGGTTCTCAAAACAATGCCTTTGTAACGTAGGAGGTGAGGCAAGTGTGGGAGGAACAGAAGACGAAGGAGGGCAGGTGACCGCAGCAGTAAAAGAGGGCGAAGGAGCAAATGGAGGCGATTAGTCGACTCGTGGATCCAGCCCAACTTCCTTTTCCCCAGCCCTCTTTTGTCTTTACTTCGCTATCGTGTTCGCTTAAGTCTTTGTAAGGTTTGGTGCAAGCTGCAAACTGCTGGCTCCGTTTGCAATGTCACGGGGACTGGTCTGCACTAACTGGAAAATATTTTTCTCCTCTGGCTTCTAGTGGGCTGCGAATGCATCATTCACTGTTCAATTGCGTTCAATTAATAACACTATAACCCTCCCTAGGCAAAATGCGTTGCATAGCAAATGCACAAGGCTCGTTTTGTGCAAGTTTGCTTCGGTCCTTTTCGCTTCAACTTCACTAGCACAAAATGTTTTCCTTGTGTGATGCGAAATAGCTCACAAGTGCCTACATTCCATGGATTTAACTGAACAGGCGCGTCCATGCTGCAACTTGAGGGATCGTTAGCCTACCAACGAGATGTATCTACCGTGAGGTGAGAAGGCGTAGCAAATTTAAGCAACAAAATACTTTCGACTTTAGCGTGCTGTGTGGATAATTCTTTGACATAATAAAAAGGAAAGAATGAAAGAACGGGGTTGTATGAACGAGGCTGTCCCGTTGTTGTGCAACTCTTAAAAGGGAAATGTGGTGTCTCCACCAACGCCGGTATTACTTTAACTCGAACCTTCTGCACTGCTACGGGTCTACTAGGAGAAGGGGTTGGGTGTTAGAATACAGTCGCTTGTCCCCTAGATGACCACAATATTTGGTGGCGGTTCTACACAGGACAAAGTTGGCCATGTCGGGCGAATGAAATGCCTACGGTATTCGATGAGTTGGGCAGCCAATAAGCGGTGTGTCTCAGTTCGAATAGTAATTGCGCCTTTGACCTGACGTGGTTTGCATACTGCTAAAGGAAAATTAGTAGACAGTGATGGTGAAGACTTCTTTTAGCAACCACTTCCATTAAGCCACACACACATTTCGCAAATGACTGCAAAATGAGCCGGTGGCAAAAGTAATTCCACCATCCCATCATGCAGCGTCCACCGCTAAAAGAGTAAGAGTTGCAGAGAGGTTCAACCACCAATGTTAACCAGTAGTGCAAAGAGTGAGGCAGGTCACGGCATGTTTACTCTCCGCAATTGTTGTAAAGCCTAATGGATAACAAGCATTAACGCTACTCACTCAATCAAATAAATAAGCACTTCAGAATGCATGCCGAAGGCAATGAGTAGCTTTAGATATTACTGGCAAAGATGCTTGGCTGATACCGAATTGGGATACAAAATTGGCTTTGTTGGTCAAAAATTAACTGTCAAAAGATAAATATCTCATCGCACAATTACAAATACTTTAACCATCTAACAAAAATACGCACCTTAAAATCGAGTGCATCTAGCTGTAACGAATTGCTCCTTTTCTTCATCTGCCCTGCCTCTCGCCCACTGGTGAGGAAGTGCAATGCGACAATGCACTTCATTGTGTGAAACAAAACAGTCTTTCAGTTGGTAGGTAGCGCATCGACATGACTCAGAGGCTTGCACCATCCACGTGAAGGCATTTCATCCACTCCTCCATCGCTGACTTCAATGTGCCCTCCCGCCTCTCACTTGCACGGTCCATTTAGACAAACACATGCTTTGCTGTAGTGTGCAGTGCATGCTCTTTTGTTCAACACGTTCTGATGTCCACCACAATGCGCTATTCAATATGCACTACGCACTGCGAAGCAGCCTCTACATTTCCTACACAAGTGCTAGCTATTCAGTTCGCCCGCGATCACCACCTTCTTTAAGACAGTGTCGACAATAAGGAGATGCTGCATTTGTTTAAGTGCATTCTAGGGATGGCGCGCACGAGGAGGTCACTTGTCCAATCAGTCAGGTGAGTGAGGCCTCGCAAAGTTGGAGCCTGTGTTGCACACCTTACCTGGCAAATATGGATAAGTCAGATCTGTGCAGCACACAGCATCGCAGATGCGCCAAAGTTGTCATCAACTAATAGACCGAATTGTTCTTTCCACTTCGTAGTCAGAGCCTCGCCTTCCTTCGAGGACGATGCAGAACCTCGCGATCATTCCAGGTATTCTCAACGCCACTGACGATTGCCATGGTGTCACGAGGGTGCGAGTACTGCGAGAGCAGCTCCGCCTCCTTCTACACGCTGACTGGTGCGACTCATTGCCAACACGTTGCACAACATGCACTCAATGTGTTTCAGGACACACAAAGAAATGCAGAGCAGGAATGGACTGCAGCATGCCACAATGCGCCCCCACCAGACAGCTCGGTTTGCACTTCTGTGGTTGTGAGGATGAACGCTGCACCGTGTGTGAACCCATGAAGAATGCGGTGGAGAGGCGATTCCATCCAATGGATAGGGCAACTCAGCATACCAATCGCCGCTTCACGTTTACCAGGAAGGAACGAGGTGAGGTCATCTGCCACATGCAAGTCAATGTTCTTTCTTCATCTGTCAATGCTGCTAAAACACTGCACGCTGCCGATTCTCCCGACCCAACTGACATCCACAATCCGCGCATAGAGCTTGCAATTCGGCATGCAAAGTGCTTCAAACACTACCCCTACGACAAAGCCATCACCGTGCATGAGTACATAAACCTCATTGAGAACTATGTGCTTTGCCGTAGCAGTGGCCAACTGTCGGCCAGACGCCGGTTCGTGTGAAGAAGTGAAGCTATTCCCTCTGCGAAAATTGGCTCTTTGTTTGCATTATTGCCCACATACATATATGCATACGCGTGTGTAGCTGCCCACAAATTTGTGTCATGTGCCGATGGGAGAGTGATTGGTGTACAAAGGAGAGCCTATTAGAGGAGACATTTGAGTCGAGTAGCCATGTGCATGGAAGGGGTTGCGATGCTGCTATTGCGATGTTATTTGACCCAGAGATATCCAACGCCAACGTGGCCGATCTTGAACTTGCCCAAGTCTTATGCACTCGGTGACGATTTGTGGGCATTTTACCAAATGCCCATGCATGTGTGACTGTATCGTAGGCGCAGGCATTGTGGTTTATAGGCCAGTCGAGTCGCATGTGTACTGAGCAGTCAATGTCTAACAGCCCCTCTGCCATGTCGTCAACACTGAGGTGAAATGACTTGGCACCTGGTTGTGACACAGGCGTGGTGCAGTGGCCTGCCCCTAATGCTTGCCTTACCAGCATGTGGACAGCGTGGCGTACTGCCATGCGTGCGTGAGTCAGGGGTCGTCGTGTGTTGGCGTGCTTCGTCGTGGCATTGTGCAATGAGTGTCCTTTTGATTAACGATAGCTGTGGTTGCACCAATTTTGTTCTGATAACTGTTGCTTCCATTCGATTAATTGTGAATATTTTGCGTCGTCAGTGCTAGCTCTGTGCTGTTGGGTCGATGTTATGTTTGTAATGACATACCACAATTGCCGTGTTCCCTCAGCTTCTCCGTTGAGGATTGCTGAACAGCCTTGGTGCTCATTAAACCCATTTCGCAGCAACCCAGATCTCATCCCTGTGACTGCTTGATGCCTCATACGGTCGCGCTGATATGAGGCTGCTTCTCCATGTAGCACTTCTTGTCATATCGATACTGGCGCCTTCCCATCAGGCCCGAATCTCACCGCATACCAGCTGTGCATGCCCGCCCCAATGGTCGAACTTGGGTGGCAAGTGCCCTTCTCCGTACAGCCTTAATTCCGACCATCACAGATCGTCATTATCGCCCGCCACAAGTTGGAGGAACAATCAACTAAGCCACAATCACCCCAACAGCTTTTGTCCGAGCGGAACCCAAGGCCATAGTCATTTGACTTCAAATACCGTCACTCTTTCCTTTAGATCGCCATTGTCAACACCGTTGTGCTGCTTTGCCGCGATTATGCGCAGAGCCTAGTGTTCCAGGTTTATGAATCGACCTTTGCATGCGAGAGGTTTCGGATTTATAACTCAGCTGAGACCGTTGCCCACATAATAGCAAGTGTGGCATAAGATGCTGCTTCTATTTGGCTTACCTCTTACAGATCCCAAAGATCGGCGCTGTTCCTAAATATTCATTCACATCATCAGCGTGAAACTGGACTGCCAAGTTCACCTCTGACGCGTGCAATTAACTAATTCGCTGGCTCATTGCGCAGCGCGTCTGGATCCCTTTACGGCTGACTGACTTATTTTACTGCCGCGTCAGTGTGGTCAATGCCTTTTAGGCTAAATGCCTTTCTTGCGCAGCCTTAGACCGCTTTTGTGCTCTTGCATGTCCCTCCCCCATTTACAATTAATGGATAAAAGTGGCACAGAACCAAAAAATGTGTGTTTCTTGGTACGCATTTGGAAGGCACTTTAAGTTGTGGGTGAGTTTAGGCGCATCTTCGTGTTTGCCGCCGATTTTAATACATTTGTTGACATATTTTCAGCCCTTGTGTATTATGCGGTCTGACGAAGTTCAGCTGCATACTCGTGTTTTTGCTCATGCGTTCATATTCTGAGAAAGTAGACAAACACGCCGAAAACAAGTAAATATTAATGAGTCGTAAGGGTGGTATGAACTGCCACAGAACAGTGCACCTTCAGCTAGCATTGGTGTCGACGCCACCGATGTTATATAGACTCCTCGGTCGGTATTGCCTGGCCTTCGGAATCAGAACATGGTGACTGACGACAGGCAGCATTTCTAGCGCCCTACCGAAGTTGCATCCCCGATGAACAGCCTGTAGACTTGGAGTTTAATGATTCTTGCGGCGAAATGCATGGGCTATGCTACAATTTGAGATTGTCAATATGCTTGGGCAGCTAAGCTGCTGCACATGCAATCACCTGCACAAAGCAAAGCAACCAAAATGCATGCTAGGTAACAACAGCTAGCATAAACCTAAATTATTGAAAATGCACCAGAAATCTGCCAGATCCCAGACCATTAGCAGGTGATAGAGCCTACGAGGCCAAAAACAACGATTCACACGAATCCGCAGTCATTATGTGCTCCAACCACAAACTGGCCAATCACGTCACCGTTCGTACGATATAACAAATGAACTTTCGATTTGTGTGCATTTTTAGCAAGGAAACACTTTCCATCCAAAGCATGCTTTTTTTGCAGTGAGCTAAGGACATCGTTAATCAACTAATTGCCACAGAGCTGGCAATCAGCGACAAACGTGGGCAAATTGAAAGCGCGTGAAAATAGAATTGCAAGAACTAACTCAGAATGTGTGCGATTTGACTGTACGTCAGGATCAAAGCATGTTTAGGCTGCTCTTTGTCGCCCATTTTCTGCGACAACGTTGATCTACAAACCCACTGCAACGTACCTTCCTGTACTGCTCAGCGTAGGTTTCGTTGCCTTTTGCGCATCTTCTGCCGACTTTGCCCATTATTATTATTCCATTTTGACTACCTGCATGGGGAAGGTTGCAGAAATAAATGACTAGGCTGTGTGATTCGTGGCGCGTTTTTTGCGGTTTCTTTTCATTTAAACAACCGGTTTGGTTGATGATGAAGGGTAAAATTACTGGCGAAAGTGAGCGTCTTTCCTTTGGTCATTCAGGATACGCACGATACTGAATGGTCCTGGCGTCTGCGCACGTTTATACGTGTTGATTGACTGTGAATGCATGAGGAGAACTGTTGATCAGACACCGCTAGAGCACTTTCAGTGCTGAAAGGCACCGAAAGTCAAAGGTGATTTGAAAGCGTAGGTGGAAATTGTTTGGTGCATGTATTTTCGATACACTTGTGGTGATGGTGATTGCAATTGCAGTTTTGTAAATCGAATGAATGTTCCATGGATACGGCTTCCGCGCTGTTCATTGGGACTGCTCTCGTTGTTACGTAGCACATACGCAAGGCATGTGTTGCAAAGTTCTCATATTCCACTGACGAATACTAATGCGGCTTGTGCGAAACCAGGTGCAGTGCCTTCGCATACTCCTCACGGTCTCACATCGCGTCCCTTTCCTCTCCTCTTAATTGCGCAGCATGTGTTGCGTGTACCGCTGTATTGCAATGAGTAATGACCATGCAAGTGACAGCGGATCAGGTGGTCCCGGAGATGCTACCGTTATCCCCTGGAGGTTGATGTGTGCACTGGCATTGCTGTTTGTTGGAATGCTGCTGCTTATGTTGCATTCACAAGTGCGCGGACAATGGCGTTTTGCACCGCGATCCAGACTGATGCATGGACGATGGGAAGAGAGGAAGAGGGGAAGGGGAGGAGGAGTGCAATTTGCGAGACAAAGAGAAGAGAAAATGGCTAGCAGCGTACTGTGTGGTCTTAATAGCAGTGATTTTGCGGAAGTAGTAAAAAGGCATGGATGAATGAGTGATGTAGGGGAAAAGGGAGGGAGGGAGATTGAGCGAGTACTAGGAGGATAGAAGCATGCAGAGCGGAGTCGTCTCGACGCCTTTACTGAGCATTAAAGGGAGGAGAAGTGGAACAGTGAAACAGTCAACTGTTGTCAGCAGTTTGAGGCAACGATCACAGGTAGAGTGGGTTATGATAAGGTCGAGTAATGTGGGTTTTACTCACCGAATTAGTCAAATTAGTGGTCCGATGTGAAGTTGCGCCTTTACCATTTAACAAAGTGATCCGTATTTCTCGCCAGCTACTTTCACTTCTCCTGAAGCTTCATCAGCCGCTGCTCTTCGCTGTGCAGTATGAAGACAATTACTCAGCGAGTGATTTTGTCCTCCAAAGTAAAGTACCATCTCAAACCCCTTCTAGCACTGCACGGATTGGAGGCAACCTGCAGCCATAAGCATTGCATCTTATCTGCGACGCTGTTGCCACGCTCAGTAGAATGTTGAAGCAAAGGTGAAGGAATGCTGCTAAGAAAAAGCGATATAGCCATGAGGAAAGGAGGCTTGAAAACTGAAGGATGGCATGTCTCATCAGCGGATAGCATTGCATATTAGCCCATTTAGTGTTATTGCAATTGGGAGGCAACCTGTGCCACAGATTACATCGAAATAAAACTTTGATGGCCTCTCATTGCAATTTGGTACCCAGATAATGTGCTGCCAAATCCCGAGGACAGACTTACAGTGATTATGGCGATGATGCTGATGAGTGATATGTTCAGAAAGATGCGTTTAGTTTGGTAGAGTGATCTGCATTGGACACGTGTAAGTCTGAGTTAAGGGACCGATATATGAACGTACGCTTGGCATTTTCCGCCCTTAAAGTTGCATCTTAAAGACAGCAGGTACTGCATTCAAACAGCTTAAGGTGATATAAATATGCAAGCATTCAAGCTGTACAGCTTTCAAATGTTGAAACAGCAGGACAGGTGGCGGCAGTGGTCCTTTCTACAGGCATTTTATAGTCTGAGTGAAGTTTTCGTGTGAAAACTGCAATGACATGAAGTGAAGTAGGAGAAGAGGAGAGCTGACATGCAGAAATTGTAAATGTGGTAAACGAGAAGTTAAGCAGCCGCTGTAACAGCATCCTCTATTGTGACCAAGTAATCAAATCCGTCTACATCTTACTTGTTAACCGCTCTTTGCATGAAGTGCTCTCCATGTGGAAAGCTGCCTCATTTTACCACGTGGCGTGAGATGGTGTGGCCGGTTTATCGCCTTCTCCGTCTTCGTTTTCCTTTTCTTCTTACCAACACTGCTTCATCGAATCCAAGGCACCTCAGGCCGTTACGCAGGTGTCCGCACTGCCTTTTGCTGCCTTACACGGACGCACGCACATCAGCTGTGCATCTGTCTGTTCGGTGCATCATCGCCTGCCTGGCTTACTTCGTTCATTGCATTTAGCCCATTTTCATGAGGCCTTCAACGTTCAACCTACTTACTGTCTTGCCTATGGCATCACCACACTATTCCCATGCATCCTTCATTGTGCTGAGTTGATTAGACTCTGCAACACATTGTGAATGTGGGTGGTCCAGTCACCACCAACAACTCAATACGCACGAGTCCTCTCTCGTGCTCATTTGCCTGCCCTCTTTAGTGTTGTAGACGGTCAATGCAGCTGCATTAAGGCCAAATTGGATCAGGATGGAGATGGGTGAGAAGAAGGCAGTTGGATGCATAAAGAAGTACGCAGAGGGAGAAATGGAAGGGAGGATAATGGCGGAAGGAAAGGTGGTAGCGACTTAGGGGTGTATTCTTATATCGCATGGAGAGCTAAGGAGAAGGTCGCGGTGAGAGAAAGGAGGCATTGAGGCTCAGTCGAAATTTGAAATCGAAACCTTGCGTACCCGAGGCGCGAATCATATTCCCCATCCTCCAACTGTGCAATTGTTTGCCAATGCAAACGCTTACACACATGCCGACACGACAGGAAATGAGGTGCCTCTACTACAACGACTGCAGAGTTGCAGAGAAGGCTACACGTTTTGCCAGCTTGGGAGACAATGTGGGCTTCCACGACTCTCATAGGACTCAAGCTCAGCAGCCCATCGCCCTAATCACCCGGCTAGCGTGATGAGATTCGATGCTACTCATCCACTTCAGTCAACCTCTTTTTTACCACCTCTCGACCTCCTCACCTCTTGCATGTTCACTATCCTTAACGCTGCGCACATCGTTAATCCACTGTGCTCACCATCCATGCATGGCGCAGCCAACCCACTTTGCTCGCTGTTGCCCTTTCTCAACTTAACAAGTGCCCTAACACCGTCATTGCAATGACTGCCGCCCCTGATATGTCCCTCGATAAGAGATGCAATTAGTCACCCAGTGAGCTATTACAGGACCTGCGTCGGTTGCCGATTTCGCATTCTTTCTAGAGGGAGGTAAGTCAAACCCAAACAATCTCACTACAATGTAAGACATCCAGGCAATTCCCACCACCTATTGCACTTGGCACAATAGTGGCACAGAAGCCGAAGTGTGTAGGAGTGGGTTGCCTAACAAGCACTTTGTACAGTGCTCATCGCTTTTGACGAGAGCCAAGGAGTGACAGCTAGAATGCCTGCAACTGAGGAGAAAGTGCTTGTTAGGGAACGAAAAGCCTCGATTGTGTATGCATCTTGGCTGTGCATCCCATCTGCCGATTCGGGGCACTAGACACCCCAGTTCTTCCTCACAATCACTGATTAGCATCCTGCACTCCCTCAGAATGTAACGAGAATAGCAATGACCCCCACCCTCACTTCTAATGCACAAGAGTTATGACGAATTTTGAGGAGTTATTGCTGGTTGGCTGTTGTACGGTTTGTCTGTCTCGGTCGTGATGCAGATGATGGGCAGCTGTTATGTCTAATGACTGGCACCTAGAGCAGGATCCTTGAGTTGGGTGTCATTTTGCGGTGCCTATCACGTCGTGAGGAAGAAGTTGGATGGAGAGTTGGCACTAGATTAGACTTTATTTTAAGGATGCGTGTGTTGCTAGATTTTAGCAGTTTCTGAACGGCCACATTTAGTGTCAGAGGTCGTGTTCCACGGCGGGTCGGTTAAGAGTATATTGGAAGGATTAGCTTCTCAAGTAGCACCTTTGGGTCCATGCTCATCAAACTCGAATTCGCTTTCCGTACTCACTGCTCTCCTCCATCCCGCAGTTAGACCGTCGAGGCGGCTGCAAAGACCCACACAGTCTGAAGGCGTATGGCGTGCTTGTAAGGTAGCGTGGTCTCATAGGAACCTGGCCGCATGTCCACATTGGTAACCATTCAGTTTATCATAACAAGGGCACTATGTATGCACACTTTATTGTCCACACACATCTATTTCGTGGGCAGGAGTGTTTGTGCAAGTGCGTGTGTGTGTGTATGCGCGATGAAGATGGAGTGGGAATGCGGATAACGAAATGGCATAGGTGGCTTGGCAAGGTGTGAGAATTTGATGATAAACTAGCTGTTGAAGGCTATAGATCTCGTCAAGACTGCACGTGTCCAAATCTCGATCAAAAGGCTTTCATTACCATGCCATGCATCGAAGTTGTCTCCATAGCGGAACTACGAGCGTAGCTTATGAGCTAATGCTGGTCAATGATACCTCAACCCGGTTGCTATGAACACTTCAGAAGTGGCCTATGATCGTGGTACCTGTGTGATAACCTTGCTAAACTTTCAAGTTGTGCAGCATGCTAAGGATCTTGTGAGTGACGACGTGTTGTTGTGCCGATGATGTTAACAGTAAGAAACTGATGGTGGTATTGAGGGCAAAGTCGGAGTGGAGAAAGTAGTGGGAGGAGGGTGGTATATGTAAGAGATGTGCAATGAGTAATGTGAAAGAAAGAGTGCCAGTGGAAAAGAATTATCATTGATAGCGACGCAACTTAAACACGCAACCTTCTGATCTGGAGTCAGACGCGCTGCCGTTGCACCACGGAGTCACACGATTTGCATCCATACGAGTGCCTATCATCTCTTGTAGTGACACCAACAGCACGAGATGCACGGATAAGCATACATCGCTCGAGCGAAGGCACTGCTGCAGTTGTCAGTGAGGCTTGAAGGTGTCGTAGGTGTGTGTCATTTGGGTAGGTGCTGTTGTTTACTAACTGATCGCTACCCTGCCATGCTGCCGGTTGCTGGCTGGTGGTTCCATAGTGGTGGCGAAAACCGTGGTTACTGATAATGCAGCCCAATCAATCATTTTAATGTGCAGAGGAGTTGGTATGTTAGACTGGTATCATTTTCAAGTGCGAGTAATGCCTTTTGGGACAATCTCGAAGTCGCGCATCCAGCCACATGTCACTCCATGTGGTGGGTGGACACTGCAACTGCTTCCGGGTTCATTCAAGTCTCTTCCAAGTCCAGGTGCTAGTGCCACTTTCATGTACCTGTCAAAGCGAATTCGCAGTTGCAATCACAATTGTGTCGTTACATTGCATGGTTACATGGACTCCTTGTCGGTGAAGGGAAATGCTCAGCATTACTTGGTGAACTGTGCCAATGAATAGAACAGTTAAGGAACCACAGGTGACACTGGTGATAGGCACGAATTTCTTCTGCAAAACTCGTTCTTGCAGGGGGAAGATACGTTGCTGTTACCTGAAAGGGAAGCAATTGCGATGATGCATATCATCACGTTGAATGCTGAAGCAGCTTCCTGAGTTGGGTGATTAGAGAGTTGGCTACACGTTCAAAACAGCATTGTGACAAAGAGATGCGTGCCTCCAGCATGAATCGATGCAACTTAATCCTTGCTCCATATACAGTCTTCTAATGTGGTCGTTTTGTCATTATTTATGGCAGAAATGAAAAGCATTGTTCGATGGCAGCGGGGCGATTACGCGGATTATTAACAGGGACACTAGGACTAGCGAATCACGCGCGTGTAAGTAAAGTGGGTGTTGTTGCTGTTGTTGTTGCTAAAGCCAGAGGCTTACCAATGCCTGTGCTTTCCTCTCGCATTTACGAGGAACTTGTTTCGAGTGCGCTGGAATTGCTACAGTTTCTCACGAAGTTGATTTCGATCTTGTGGTTAATACTTCGCGCGTTGGTAGAGTGGATATGTTGGCTTGTCGCGACATCGACATGGATCATTCACAAGGCTTGGATTTTCCTTTGCCTCTGGCTCCAGTGGTGCATTTAAAGCGACACAAATACTACCCAATAGATGCTGATGCTGCGCGTCTCCGTTCCTCGCCATGTTCCATGTCCCACAATCACTTTACTGTGTAGGCCCGACACAACGAACTTCATTGCAAACGTAAGGTGGTTCACATGATGTCTCTTTCCTACTCCGAGAAACCCCGACGAGGTCTCCATCACGAAACTTGCAAAGGCTGCCTCTTCGTCTCCCGTGGGAACATCAACCCTTTCAGACGACCGATGATGCACCTAAGCAGGAGTCACACCTGCAGTGGGGAAAGCTTAATGGCTAGAAGTGGAGCAGCGCAGTGTGAACAAAACCATTGGCAAGAATACGAATTTTGCAAATTAGGATTTCATCTTCACCACGAATCCAACGAGCACTGCACTCTACGGCACTAATCTGCACCGCACTGTAGCTGAGGATGGCGATTTGGCCTGATTTCGTGTGCTGATTCACATCTTTGTGGACGCTATTCTGACGCTACTTGCTGTCATGTTTCCTCTGACACATGCAGACCAGCCTAGAGTGTTTGCTCGCGCCCTCATTTGGAAGCGGTGCAGACGCTGAGATCTTGTTCATTGCTACCTCCATGCATGGTAGAAAGTTACCACCTGTGAGTCCCTTTTGCAGCTAAAGCTCAAGTGCTTCAGGGATCGTAGACATGTATAGAAGAGAAACCATTCATGCGTCTGGATCGGAGTCTTCAGATTGTGCATTCATCAGGGAAGGCCCTAACGTTGCGACCTGAGTACGAGTTACACCTTTTACCTCTCCAGTTGCTTGCAAAAATGCTTCAACTATGCACATGTCTTTTGACGCTGGAAGGGCTTCAAGGCTCACGTAAGACCTGGCTCTGACAAGAGGGGTCTTAACAGCTATGGAACGGATTGGACATTCCATGCAAGCACGCATTACTAGGGGCATGCAGTGTTTGCATTAAACTGTATAGTCACACTGCCGCAGTTCCTCGCGTCGACGTGCAGCTGATTGGTCAGTCTCATTTACTGTTTTAGCTAGGCTGGCGCGAAATGACTCGTATTCTCTATTAGCGTCCAAAGCGTGTGATCACTGTGCAGGTGGTGAAGAGCTCAAGTTTACTTGCGATTTGCTCATTTATTTGTTGACGCTGGTACTTGCGAAGACGATGACTTGCTGCCTTCTTTCTTTGCTCCTTTTTGGGAGCACACCGCTCACGGTTACAGCGCTCGTGCTAGTGTCTGACGCAAGCAGTGGACGCTCGCATCGAAGTTAGGTGGTGCTACGGTAGGTGCGATGGACAACCTTCGCTTCCATTCCTTGAGCGTTTTGTCATGCTCATTCTGCACTTGCAATTTCTACTTGCCTTTGGATAACTTGCTGAAGTAGAGCAACATCAGAGTCAAACAGGTCGCAATACCCGTATGGTAATTGTCGGATGCGTAATTCTGTCTGGTCAATTGGTTTTGGCTATTGCGCTGCGAAATTAAGTAATCAGTGGAATCAGTATTTCACTACACAATTGCTACTGTCTCAACTATTTAACAAAAATACGCACCTTAAAATTGAGTGCATCTAGTTGTAGAAAATCGTTCCTTTTCCTCATCTGCCCTGCCTCTTGCCCACTTGTGAGGAAGTGCAATGCGACAATGTACCTTATTGTGTGAAATTAAACAGCCTGTCAGTTAATAGGTAGCACATCGACATGATTCAGAAGCTCGCACCATCCATGTGAAGTCATTTGTCCCACTCCTCCATCGTAGCCTTCAATGTGCCCTCCCGCCCCTAACTTGCACGGTCCATTTAAACAAGCGCATGCATTGCTGTATTACGCAGTGCATGTTCTTTTGCTCTGATGTCCACCACAATGCGCTATTCAATATACACTATGCACTAGGCACTACGAAGTAGCCTCTACATTTCTCTACACAACTGCTAGCTTCTCAATTCGCCCACGATCACCACCTTCTTCTAGATAGTGTCGGCAATAAGGAGATGCTGCACTTGTTTAAGTGCATTCGAGGGATGGCGCGCAAGAGGAGGTCACTTGTCCAATCAGTCAGGTAAGTGAGGCCTCGCACAAGTTGAAGCTTGTGTTGCACACCCCACCTGGCAAATATGGATAAGTCAAATCTGCGCAGCAGACAGCATCGCAAATGTGCCACAGTTATTATCAACTAATAGACCGAATTGTTCTTTTCACTTCGTAGTCGCAGCTTTGCCTTCCTTCGAGGACGATGCAGAATCTCGCGATTATTCCAGGTATTCTCAACGCCACCGACGATTGCCATGGTGTCACGAGGGTGCGAGTACTGCGAGAGCAGCTCCGCCTCCTTCTACACGCTGACTGGTGCGACTCGTTGCCAATACGTTGCACAACCTGCACCGACCCATGCTGCGCCAGGATTCGCGATGTGTTTCAACACACCGAGAAGTGCAAAGCAGCAATGGACTGCAGCATGCCACAATGCGCCCCCACCAGACAGCTCGGTTTGCACTTCTGTGGTTGTGAGGATGAACGCTGCACCGTGTGTGAACCCATGAAGAATGCGGTGGAGAGGCGATTCCATCCAATGGATAGGGCAACTCAGCATACCAATCGCCGCTTCACGTTTACCAGGAAGGAACGAGGTGAGGTCATCTGCCACATGTAAGTCAATGCTCCTTCTTCATCTGCCAATGCTGCTAGGGCACTGCACGCTGCCGATTCTCCCGACCCAACTGACATCCACAATCCACGCACAGAGCACGCAATTCGGCATGCAAAGTGCTTCGAGCACTACGCCTACAACAAAGCCATCACCCTGCATGAGTACGATAACCTCATTGAGAACTATGTGCTTTGCCGCGGCAGTGGCCAACTGTCGGCAAGACGTCGGTTCGTGTGAAGAAGTGAAGCTATTCCCTCTGCGAAACTTGGCTCTTTGTTTGCATTATTGCCCCCATACATATATGCATACGCGTGTGTAGCTGCCCACAAATTTGTGTCATGTGCGGATGGGAGAGTGTTTGGTGTACAAAGGCGAGCCTATTAGAGGAGACATTTGAGTCGAGTAGCCAAGTGCAAGGAAAGGGTTGCGGTGCTGCTATTGCGATGTTATTTGACCCAGATATATCCAACGCCAACGTGGCCGGTCTTGAACTTGCTTAAGTCTTATGCACTCGGTGCCGATTTGTGGGCATTTCCCCAAATGCCGATGCATGTGTGACTGTAGCGTAGGCGCAGGCATTGTGGTTTATAGGTCAGTCGAGTCGCATGTGTACTGAGCAGTCAATGTCTAACAGCCCCTCTGCCATGTCGTCAACACTGAGGTGAAATGACTTGGCACCTGGTCGTGACACAGACCTGGAGCAGTGGCCTGCCCCTCATGCCTGCCTCACTGACATGTGGTCGGTGTGGCGGCCTGCCATGCGTGCGTGAGTCAGGGGTCGTCGTGTGTCAGCGTGCGTCGTCGTGGAATCGGGCGTTGAGTGTGTGTTTGATTAACGATAGCTGTGGCTGCACCAAATCTCCATGCTGCCACATTGGCTGATTTCATGAACAATTACATCATATCCGGCGTTCTTTCTGAGGCACTGTGCTATGCCTCTTGAGGAGTAGTAGCATCACTACTTGTCACATTTCTCACTAAGGAGGTGTGACAAGTATTTTATAAGATGCTGTGCCTTATCTTGGTCGAGATGACAAAACTTGTGTGCTCGCCCTGGTGTTTGCTATGCTCTCTCCAATTTACCTCTCCATGGTTTTCTACCCTACATCCAAAGCCATTTGAAATTAGCCTGCTTCATTTCCGTAGAGACGTCGCTCAAGACCACAATTATGCGGTTAGCCTATCCAATTTCGTTTCCTTTTATTAAAACAGGCGTTAATGCTGCCACTGAGCAGATGTGAGTAATTTTATGCTTTACTGATATATAAGTAGACTGATCTGCAAAGTCTTCGCGAATAACTTTGGGTGTTTTGGCAGCGAACGGCCTCACTATTTGCCAAAGAAACGTGAAAAACTTCTGTGCGAAGGAAGCGGTTAATCGATTCCACTCGTAGCGAGTAGGAACCGCCATGTTTGAAGCGCAATTGCGCATCGCCAGAGGTGAGGGAAGGAAGGAAGAAAGGCAAGAAGGAAGGAGGAAAGGACGCAAATTGTGACAGTCAAATGGTACTAATGACTAAATTATACGGTCGCAGTGGCTGCAACGCTCGGTTCAGCATGTGGCTGATGTTTTGTGCATCCCACAATATAACAGAGGCTTTCGTACACAAAGCTGACACATCAGGTCTCTTGCGTGGCGGTAGCATTTTGAGAAGGAATGCTCTCCATTATATGGTTACCGATTGTTAATTTGGTATAGTGCATCAGACCAATATTGTAAGTAAATACATTTCTCCTCATGCACTTATCCATTCTTCCATGCCCTCACATTCAATAATCGCGTATAAACGTTTACAGACTTCAGGACCATCCAATTTTGTGCGTTTCCTGAATTACCAAATGTAAGGCGTTTACTTTCACTAGTAATTCTACCCTCCATCACTAACCCTCCTCCTATCCCATTCACAGGTAAAAATTCCTTCATTTCAATGTAATAATTGGGTGCGACAACATTCTCACGTCACAGGCATGCTTAGGCACTTGTAGCAATAGGTCTGTAGTGGCTGTCTGTTACGGCAGAACCGACCTTACAAAATTATGCTACTCGTGGTAGTAGCCCAAGAGAAACTCTGTTAATCACCCGAATGACACGATTTGCCTATTACTTAGGCAGAAACTTGTCACCGACACGCAGCCTCTCACTCTGACCCCATCATTCACCAACAATTTTACCGGTGTCAGGAATGAAACTGCCATGCGAGGCATTGCACTGACGATTTCCAAAACCGAAATAGTGGTCGATGCAAACAATGCAAGCTTAGGAGAAACGTGACTACAAAAAGCATGCTTTGGATGGAAAGTGTTTCCTTGCTAAAAATGCACACAAATCGAAAGTTCATTTGTTATATCGCACGAACGGTGACGTGATTGGCCAGTTTGTGGTTGGAGCACATAATGACTGCGGATTCGTGTGAATCGTTGTTTTTGGCCTCGTAGGCTCTATCACCTGCTAATTGTCAGAGATCTGGCAGATTTCTGGTGCATTTTCAATAATTTAGGTTTATGCTAGCTGTTGTTACCTAGCATGCATTTTGGTTGCTTTGCTTTGTGCAGGTGATTGCATGTGCAGCAGCTTAGCTGCCCAAGCATATTGGCAATCTTAAATTGTAGCATAGCCCATGCATTTCGCCGCAAGAATCATTAAAGTTTAAGTCTACAGGCTGTTTATCGGGGATGCAACTTCGGTAGGGCGCTAGAAATGCTGCCTGTCGTCAGTCGCCGTGTTCTGATTCCGAAGGCCAGGCAATACCGACCGAGGAGTCTATATAACATCGGTGGCGTCGACACCAATGCTAGCTGAAGGTGCACTGTTCTGTGGCAGTTCATACCACCCTTACGACTCATTAATATTTACTTGTTTTCGGCGTGTTTGTCTACTTTCTCAGAATATGAACGCATGAGCAAAAACACGAGTATGCAGCTGAACTTCGTCAGACCGCATAATACACAAGGGCTGAAAATATGTCAACAAATGTATTAAAATCGGCGGCAAACACGAAGATGCGCCTAAACTCACCCACAACTTAAAGTGCCTTCCAAATGCGTACCAAGAAACACACATTTTTTGGTTCTGTGCCACTTTTATCCATTAATTGTAAATGGGGGGAGGGACATGCAAGAGCACAAAAGCGGTCTAAGGCTGCGCAAGAAAGGCATTTAGCCTAAAAGGCATTGACCACACTGACGCGGCAGTAAAATAAGTCAGTCAGCCGTAAAGGGATCCAGACGCGCTGCGCAATGAGCCAGCGAATTAGTTAATTGCACGCGTCAGAGGTGAACTTGGCAGTCCAGTTTCACGCTGATGATGTGAATGAATATTTAGGAACAGCGCCGATCTTTGGGATCTGTAAGAGGTAAGCCAAATAGAAGCAGCATCTTATGCCACACTTGCTATTATGTGGGCAACGGTCTCAGCTGAGTTATAAATCCGAAACCTCTCGCATGCAAAGGTCGATTCATAAACCTGGAACACTAGGCTCTGCGCATAATCGCGGCAAAGCAGCACAACGGTGTTGACAATGGCGATCTAAAGGAAAGAGTGACGGTATTTGAAGTCAAATGACTATGGCCTTGGGTTCCGCTCGGACAAAAGCTGTTGGGGTGATTGTGGCTTAGTTGAATGTTCCTCCAACTTTTGGCGGGTGATAATGACGATCTTTGATGGTTGGAATTAAGGCTGTACGGAGAAGGGCACTGGCAAGCCAAGTTTGATTATTGAGGCAGGCCTGCATGACTGGTGTGAGGTGAAATTCGAGCTTGATCGAAAGGCGCCAGCATCGATATGCCAAGTAGTGCTACGAGAGGAAGCGGTCTCGTATCAGCGCGACCGTATGAGGGTTCAAGCAGTCACAAAGATGAGCTCTGGGATGCTGCGCAATGGCTTTAATGAACACCAAGGCCTTTCAGCAATCCTCAATTGAGGAGCTGAGGGGAGCACGGCAATTGTGGTATGTCAGCACAAACATAACATCGACCCAACAGCACAGAGCTAGCACAGATGACGCAAATTATTCGCAATTAATCGGATGGAAGCAATGCCTCTCAAAACAAAGTTAATGCAGCCACAGCCATCGTTATCAAGCGGACACTCAACGCACGAAGCTACGACGACGCACGACGATCCCTGTGCCAATTTGTACCAAGTGCAATAGGTGATGGGAATTGCCTTGATGTCTTGCATTGTGGTGAGGTTGCTTTGTTTTAACTCACCTGCTATCAGAAGGAATGCGAAATTGGCAACCGACGCAGCTCCTGTAATAGCCCACTGGATGGCTAATTGGATCCCGTATCGAGGGACAATGCAAATACGACAACATCAGGAATCGCAAGGATTTTTTCACTGTGCTTTCACTGTGCCTTTACTAAGCCTTCTGGCTTTGACGCTAAGCAAGTCGGCCACAAGCCCTTCTGCTTGTCAACAACGTGCATTCCACCCCAGCATAGCATTGCGTCTTCATTAATCCCCTCCTCACGGGATTTACGCTGAACCACAACAGCATCCATTTAATTGTTGGCGAGTATAGCCAAATGAATGCCAAATTCACGCCCTCTACAAATGCATGACAGCATCTGACTACGCTCTCTCAGCTGAATTCATCCACAATATTAGTCTGATGCACTATACCAAATTAACAATCGGTAACCATATAATGGAGAGCATTCCTTCTCAAAGTGCTACCGCCACGCAAGAGACCTGATGTGTCAGCTTTGTGTACGAAAGCCTCTGTTATATTGTGGGATGCACAAAACATCAGCCACATGCTGAACCGAGCGTTGCAGCCACTGCGACCGTATAATTTAGTCATTAGTACCATTTGACTGTCACAATTTGCGTCCTTTCCTCCTTCCTTCTTGCCTTTCTTCCTTCCTTCCCTCACCTCTGGCGATGCGCAATTGCGCTTCAAACATGGCGGTTCCTACTCGCTACGAGTGGAATCGATTAACCGCTTCCTTCGCACAGAAGTTTTTCACGTTTCTTTGGCAAATAGTGAGGCCGTTCGCTGCCAAAACACCCAAAGTTATTCGCGAAGACTTTGCAGATCAGTCTACTTATATATCAGTAAAGCATGAAATTACTCACATCTGCTCAGTGGCAGCATTAACGCCTGTTTTAATAAAAGGAAACGAAATTGGATAGGCTAACCGCATAATTGTGGTCTTGAGCGACGTCTCTACGGAAATGAAGCAGGCTAATTTCAAATGGCTTTGGATGTAGGGTAGAAAACCATGGAGAGGTAAATTGGAGAGAGCATAGCAAACACCAGGGCGAGCACACAAGTTTTGTCATCTCGACCAAGATAAGGCACAGCATCTTATAAAATACTTGTCACACCTCCTTAGTGAGAAATGTGACAAGTAGTGATGCTACTACTCCTCAAGAGGCATAGCACAGTGCCTCAGAAAGAACGCCGGATATGATGTAATTGTTCATGAAATCAGCCAATGTGGCAGCATGGAGATTTGGTGCAGCCACAGCTATCGTTAATCAAACACACACTCAACGCCCGATTCCACGACGACGCACGCTGACACACGACGACCCCTGACTCACGCACGCATGGCAGGCCGCCACACCGACCACATGTCAGTGAGGCAGGCATGAGGGGCAGGCCACTGCTCCAGGTCTGTGTCACGACCAGGTGCCAAGTCATTTCACCTCAGTGTTGACGACATGGCAGAGGGGCTGTTAGACATTGACTGCTCAGTACACATGTGACTCGACTGACCTATAAACCACAATGCCTGCGCCTACGCTACAGTCACACATGCATCGGCATTTGGGGAAATGCCCACAAATCGGCACCGAGTGCATAAGACTTAAGCAAGTTCAAGACCGGCCACGTTGGCGTTGGATATATCTGGGTCAAATAACATCGCAATAGCAGCACCGCAACCCTTTCCTTGCACTTGGCTACTCGACTCAAATGTCTCCTCTAATAGGCTCGCCTTTGTACACCAAACACTCTCCCATCCGCACATGACACAAATTTGTGGGCAGCTACACACGCGTATGCATATATGTATGGGGGCAATAATGCAAACAAAGAGCCAATTTTCGCAGAGGGAATAGCTTCACTTCTTCACACGAACCGACGTCTTGCCGACAGTTGGCCACTGCCGCGGCAAAGCACATAGTTCTCAATGAGGTTATCGTACTCATGCAGGGTGATGGCTTTGTTGTAGGCGTAGTGCTCGAAGCACTTTGCATGCCGAATTGCGTGCTCTGTGCGTGGATTGTGGATGTCAGTTGGGTCGGGAGAATCGGCAGCGTGCAGTGCCCTAGCAGCATTGGCAGATGAAGAAGGAGCATTGACTTACATGTGGCAGATGACCTCACCTCGTTCCTTCCTGGTAAACGTGAAGCGGCGATTGGTATGCTGAGTTGCCCTATCCATTGGATGGAATCGCCTCTCCACCGCATTCTTCATGGGTTCACACACGGTGCAGCGTTCATCCTCACAACCACAGAAGTGCAAACCGAGCTGTCTGGTGGGGGCGCATTGTGGCATGCTGCAGTCCATTCCTGCTCTGCACTTCTCGGTGTGTTGAAACACATCGCGAATCCTGGCGCAGCATGGGTCGGTGCAGGTTGTGCAACGTCTTGGCAACGAGTCGCACCAGTCAGCGTGTAGAAGGAGGCGGAGCTGCTCTCGCAGTACTCGCACCCTCGTGACACCATGGCAATCGTCGGTGGCGTTGAGAATACCTGGAATAATCGCGAGATTCTGCATCGTCCTCGAAGGAAGGCAAGGCTGCGACTACGAAGTGGAAAGAACAATTCGGTCTATTAGTTGATAATAACTGTGGCGCATTTGCGATGCTGTGTGCTGCGCAGCTTTGACTTATCCATATTTGCCAGGTGGGGTGTGCAACACAAGCTTCAACTTGTGCGAGGCCTCACTTACCTGACTGATTGGACAAGTGACCTCCTCTTGCGCGCCATCCCTCGAATGCACTTAAACAAGTGCAGCATCTCCTTATTGCCGACACTATCTAGAAGAAGGTGGTGATCGTGGGCGAATTGAGAAGCTAGCAGTTGTGTAGAGAAATGTAGAGGCTACTTCGTAGTGCCTAGTGCATAGTGTATATTGAATAGCGCATTGTGGTGGACATCAGAGCAAAAGAACATGCACTGCGTAATACAGCAATGCATGCGCTTGTTTAAATGGACCGTGCAAGTTAGGGGCGGGAGGGCACATTGAAGGCTACGATGGAGGAGTGGGACAAATGACTTCACATGGATGGTGCGAGCTTCTGAATCATGTCGATGTGCTACCTATTAACTGACAGGCTGTTTAATTTCACACAATAAGGTACATTGTCGCATTGCACTTCCTCACAAGTGGGCAAGAGGCAGGGCAGATGAGGAAAAGGAACGATTTTCTACAACTAGATGCACTCAATTTTAAGGTGCGTATTTTTGTTAAATAGTTGAGACAGTAGCAATTGTGTAGTGAAATACTGATTCCACTGATTACTTAATTTCGCAGCGCAATAGCCAAAACCAATTGACCAGACAGAATTACGCATCCGACAATTACCATACGGGTATTGCGACCTGTTTGACTCTGATGTTGCTCTACTTCAGCAAGTTATCCAAAGGCAAGTAGAAATTGCAAGTGCAGAATGAGCATGACAAAACGCTCAAGGAATGGAAGCGAAGGTTGTCCATCGCACCTACCGTAGCACCACCTAACTTCGATGCGAGCGTCCACTGCTTGCGTCAGACACTAGCACGAGCGCTGTAACCGTGAGCGGTGTGCTCCCAAAAGGGAGCAAAGAAAGAAGGCAGCAAGTCATCGTCTTCGCAAGTACCAGCGTCAACAAATAAATGAGCAAATCGCAAGTAAACTTGAGCTCTTCACCACCTGCACAGTGATCACACGCTTTGGACGCTAATAGAGAATACGAGTCATTTCGCGCCAGCCTAGCTAAAACAGTAAATGAGACTGACCAATCAGCTGCACGTCGACGCGAGGAACTGCGGCAGTGTGACTATACAGTTTAATGCAAACACTGCATGCCCCTAGTAATGCGTGCTTGCATGGAATGTCCAATCCGTTCCATAGCTGTTAAGACCCCTCTTGTCAGAGCCAGGTCTTACGTGAGCCTTGAAGCCCTTCCAGCGTCAAAAGACATGTGCATAGTTGAAGCATTTTTGCAAGCAACTGGAGAGGTAAAAGGTGTAACTCGTACTCAGGTCGCAACGTTAGGGCCTTCCCTGATGAATGCACAATCTGAAGACTCCGATCCAGACGCATGAATGGTTTCTCTTCTATACATGTCTACGATCCCTGAAGCACTTGAGCTTTAGCTGCAAAAGGGACTCACAGGTGGTAACTTTCTACCATGCATGGAGGTAGCAATGAACAAGATCTCAGCGTCTGCACCGCTTCCAAATGAGGGCGCGAGCAAACACTCTAGGCTGGTCTGCATGTGTCAGAGGAAACATGACAGCAAGTAGCGTCAGAATAGCGTCCACAAAGATGTGAATCAGCACACGAAATCAGGCCAAATCGCCATCCTCAGCTACAGTGCGGTGCAGATTAGTGCCGTAGAGTGCAGTGCTCGTTGGATTCGTGGTGAAGATGAAATCCTAATTTGCAAAATTCGTATTCTTGCCAATGGTTTTGTTCACACTGCGCTGCTCCACTTCTAGCCATTAAGCTTTCCCCACTGCAGGTGTGACTCCTGCTTAGGTGCATCATCGGTCGTCTGAAAGGGTTGATGTTCCCACGGGAGACGAAGAGGCAGCCTTTGCAAGTTTCGTGATGGAGACCTCGTCGGGGTTTCTCGGAGTAGGAAAGAGACATCATGTGAACCATCATAAGTTTGCAATGAAGTTCGTTGTGTCGGGCCTACACAGTAAAGGGATTGTGGGACATGCCACATGGCGAGGAACGGAGACGCGCAGCATCAGCATCTATTGGGTAGTATTTGTGTCGCTTTAAATGCACCACTGGAGCCAGAGGCAAAAGGAAAATCCAAGCCTTGTGAATGATCCATGTCGATGTCGCGACAAGCCAACATATCCACTCTACCAACGCGCGAAGTATTAACCACAAGATCGAAATCAACTTCGTGAGAAACTGTAGCAATTCCAGCGCACTCGAAACAAGTTCCTCGTAAATGCGAGAGGAAAGCACAGGCATTGGTAAGCCTCTGGCTTTAGCAACAACAACAGCAACAACACCCACTTTACTTACACGCGCGTGATTCGCTAGTCCTAGTGTCCCTGTTAATAATCCGCGTAATCGCCCCCGCTGCCATCGAACAATGCTTTTCATTTCTGCCATAAATAATGACAAAACGACCACATTAGAAGACTGTATATGGAGCAAGGATTAAGTTGCATCGATTCATGCTGGAGGCACGCATCTCTTTGTCACAATGCTGTTTTGAACGTGTAGCCAACTGTCTAATCACCCAACTCAGGAAGCTGCTTCAGCATTCAACGTGATGATATGCATCATCGCAATTGCTTCCCTTTCAGGTAACAGCAACGTATCTTCCCCCCTGCAAGAACGAGTTTTGCAGAAGAAATTCGTGCCTATCACCAGTGTCACCTGTGGTTCCTTAACTGTTCTATTCATTGGCACAGTTCACCAAGTAATGCTGAGCATTTCCCTTCACCGACAAGGAGTCCATGTAACCATGCAATGTAACGACACAATTGTGATTGCAACTGCGAATTCGCTTTGACAGGTACATGAAAGTGGCACTAGCACCTGGACTTGGAAGAGACTTGAATGAACCCGGAAGCAGTTGCAGTGTCCACCCACCACATGGAGTGACATGTGGCTGGATGCGCGACTTCGAGATTGTCCCAAAAGGCATTACTCGCACTTGAAATGATACCAGTCTAACATACCAACTCCTCTGCACATTAAAATGATTGATTGGGCTGCATTATCAGTAACCACGGTTTTCGCCACCACTATGGAACCACCAGCCAGCAACCGGCAGCATGGCAGGGTAGCGATCAGTTAGTAAACAACAGCACCTACCCAAATGACACACACCTACGACACCTTCAAGCCTCACTGACAACTGCAGCAGTGCCTTCGCTCGAGCGATGTATGCTTATCCGTGCATCTCGTGCTGTTGGTGTCACTACAAGAGATGATAGGCACTCGTATGGATGCAAATCGTGTGACTCCGTGGTGCAACGGCAGCGCGTCTGACTCCAGATCAGAAGGTTGCGTGTTTAAATTGCGTCGCTATCAATGATAATTCTTTTCCACTGGCACTCTTTCTTTCACATTACTCATTGCACATCTCTTACATATACCACCCTCCTCCCACTACTTTCTCCACTCCGACTTTGCCCTCAATACCACCATCAGTTTCTTACTGTTAACATCATCGGCACAACAACACGTCGTCACTCACAAGATCCTTAGCATGCTGCACAACTTGAAAGTTTAGCAAGGTTATCACACAGGTACCACGATCATAGGCCACTTATGAAGTGTTCATAGCAACCGGGTTGAGGTATCATTGACCAGCATTAGCTCATAAGCTACGCTCGTAGTTCCGCTATGGAGACAACTTCGATGCATGGCATGGTAATGAAAGCCTTTTGATCGAGATTTGGACACGTGCAGTCTTGACGAGATCTATAGCCTTCAACAGCTAGTTTATCATCAAATTCTCACACCTTGCCAAGCCACCTATGCCATTTCGTTATCCGCATTCCCACTCCATCTTCATCGCGCATACACACACACACGCACTTGCACAAACACTCCTGCCCACGAAATAGATGTGTGTGGACAATAAAGTGTGCATACATAGTGCCCTTGTTATGATAAACTGAATGGTTACCAATGTGGACATGCGGCCAGGTTCCTATGAGACCACGCTACCTTACAAGCACGCCATACGCCTTCAGACTGTGTGGGTCTTTGCAGCCGCCTCGACGGTCTAACTGCGGGATGGAGGAGAGCAGTGTGTACGGAAAGCGAATTCGAGTTTGATGAGCATGGACCCAAAGGTGCTACTTGAGAAGCTAATCCTTCCAATATACTCTTAACCGACCCGCCGTGGAACACGACCTCTGACACTAAATGTGGCCGTTCAGAAACTGCTAAAATCTAGCAACACACGCATCCTTAAAATAAAGTCTAATCTAGTGCCAACTCTCCATCCAACTTCTTCCTCACGACGTGTTAGGCACCGCAAAATGACACCCAACTCAAGGATCCTGCTCTAGGTGCCAGTCATTAGACATAACAGCTGCCCATCATCTGCATCACGACCGAGACAGACGAACCGTACAACAGCCAACCAGCAATAACTCCTCAAAATTCGTCATAACTGTTGTGCATTAGAAGTGAGGGGTGGGGGTCATTGCTATTCTCGTTACATTCTGAGGGAGTGCAGGATGCTAATCAGTGATTGTGAGGAAGAACTGGGGTGTCTAGTGCCCCAAATCGGCAGATGGGATGCACAGCCAAGATGCATACACAATCGAGGCTTTTCGTTCCCTAACAAGCACTTTCTCCTCAGTTGCAGGCATTCTAGCTGTCACTCCTTGGCTCTCGTCAAAAGCGATGAGCACTGTACAAAGTGCTTGTTAGGCAACCCACTCCTACACACTTCGGCTTCTGTGCCACTATTGTGCCAAGTGCAATAGGTGGTGGGAATTGCCTGGATGTCTTACATTGTAGTGAGATTGTTTGGGTTTGACTTACCTCCCTCTAGAAAGAATGCGAAATCGGCAACCGACGCAGGTCCTGTAATAGCTCACTGGGTGACTAATTGCATCTCTTATCGAGGGACATATCAGGGGCGGCAGTCATTGCAATGACGGTGTTAGGGCACTTGTTAAGTTGAGAAAGGGCAACAGCGAGCAAAGTGGGTTGGCTGCGCCATGCATGGATGGTGAGCACAGTGGATTAACGATGTGCGCAGCGTTAAGGATAGTGAACATGCAAGAGGTGAGGAGGTCGAGAGGTGGTAAAAAAGAGGTTGACTGAAGTGGATGAGTAGCATCGAATCTCATCACGCTAGCCGGGTGATTAGGGCGATGGGCTGCTGAGCTTGAGTCCTATGAGAGTCGTGGAAGCCCACATTGTCTCCCAAGCTGGCAAAACGTGTAGCCTTCTCTGCAACTCTGCAGTCGTTGTAGTAGAGGCACCTCATTTCCTGTCGTGTCGGCATGTGTGTAAGCGTTTGCATTGGCAAACAATTGCACAGTTGGAGGATGGGGAATATGATTCGCGCCTCGGGTACGCAAGGTTTCGATTTCAAATTTCGACTGAGCCTCAATGCCTCCTTTCTCTCACCGCGACCTTCTCCTTAGCTCTCCATGCGATATAAGAATACACCCCTAAGTCGCTACCACCTTTCCTTCCGCCATTATCCTCCCTTCCATTTCTCCCTCTGCGTACTTCTTTATGCATCCAACTGCCTTCTTCTCACCCATCTCCATCCTGATCCAATTTGGCCTTAATGCAGCTGCATTGACCGTCTACAACACTAAAGAGGGCAGGCAAATGAGCACGAGAGAGGACTCGTGCGTATTGAGTTGTTGGTGGTGACTGGACCACCCACATTCACAATGTGTTGCAGAGTCTAATCAACTCAGCACAATGAAGGATGCATGGGAATAGTGTGGTGATGCCATAGGCAAGACAGTAAGTAGGTTGAACGTTGAAGGCCTCATGAAAATGGGCTAAATGCAATGAACGAAGTAAGCCAGGCAGGCGATGATGCACCGAACAGACAGATGCACAGCTGATGTGCGTGCGTCCGTGTAAGGCAGCAAAAGGCAGTGCGGACACCTGCGTAACGGCCTGAGGTGCCTTGGATTCGATGAAGCAGTGTTGGTAAGAAGAAAAGGAAAACGAAGACGGAGAAGGCGATAAACCGGCCACACCATCTCACGCCACGTGGTAAAATGAGGCAGCTTTCCACATGGAGAGCACTTCATGCAAAGAGCGGTTAACAAGTAAGATGTAGACGGATTTGATTACTTGGTCACAATAGAGGATGCTGTTACAGCGGCTGCTTAACTTCTCGTTTACCGCTTTTACAATTTCTGCATGTCAGCTCTCCTCTTCTCCTACTTCACTTCATGTCAAGCGTAAGTTCATATATCTATCACATGACTCAGGCTTGCATGATTCCAATGCAGATCACTCCACCAAACTAAATCCATCTTTCTGGACGCGTCATTCATCCGCATCATCGCCATAATCACTATAAGTCTGTCCTCGAGATGTGGCGCCACATTATCTGTGTACCAACATTGCCTTGAGAAGCCATCAAAGTCCATTTCTGTGTAGTCTGTGGCACAGGTTGCCTCCCAATTACAACAACACTGGAGAGACTAATATGCAATGCTATCCGCCAACGAAGACAGCCTACTGATAACGCTCTGCTATGCAGCCCAAATCAAAAGGCTTCCTCTGTCTCAATGGCTTCAATTGCGCGCACGCTGACGCAGCCGATCCCTTGCTATCATATCTGAGCAGCAATGTAAGTCCTTAGCTGAGTGTTGTAGGACTCTCTGCTACCACCACGCAGGAGGTCCGATATGTTTACTTTGTCTACCAAAGCCTCTGTCCTTGTGAGAAGCACAAAACAGCAGCCACATGCTGAACGGATCGTTGCAGTCACTGCGCCAGTATCTTCTAGTCATTAGTCGCATTTGACTGTCAGGAATTGCGTCCTTCTTCCACAAGTGACGACGTGCGAATGCGCTTCAAATATCCCTGCTTCCATTGCTACGAGCAAATACGATCAACTGCTCCTTTAGCACAGAAGCGTGTGACGTTTTTTGGGCAAAAAGTGCTGATTGTATGCTTCCAAAACACCCAAAAATTATTCCTGAAAACATTGCAAATCAGTCCACCTGTATATTAATTAATCGCAAAATTACCCACGAATTCACAGTGGTATCATCAACGCCTGTTCTAATGAAAGGAAAGGAAAATGGATGAGTTAAACACATGATTGTGTTCTTCAGTGGCGTCCATACCAAAATGAAGGAGGTTAATTTCAAAAAGCTTTAGATTCAGAGGGAGAAAAAGAAGTCGAAATGAAACGGGTAAAGCGTGGTAATAACCTGCATCACTCCAATAATTGAGCTCACCACAGCACAGCAACAGCAACACCATCAGCATTACCGTCACTAATGCCCCAGTCATCGTCTTTGTCGGCGACGATGCCTTCACGCGCGTTGCCCTGATAACTACGGACAAGTGGGTTGATACGCGTGTGACAGTAAGGATAGCATCTGGCAGAAGGTCCAGACCTGCCTGGTATGATCTCGGATCTCGAAGCTCGGTAGACGCTGTTGTGCTCCAACTGCGCAATCGTTTGTCAATGCAAACGCTTACACACATGCCGACACGACAGGAAATGAGGTGCCTCTACTACAACGACTGCAGAGTTGCAGAGAAGGCTACACGTTTTGCCAGCTTGGAAGACAATGTGGGCTTCCACGCCTCCCATAGGACTCAAGCTCAGCAGTCCATCGCCCTAACCGCCCGGGTAGCGTGATATGATTTGACGCTTCTCATCTACTTCAATCATCCCCTTTTTACCAACTCGCGACCTCCTCACCTCTTGCACGTCTACTACCCTCAACGCTGCGCACATCGTCAATGCACTGTGCTCACCCTCCATGCATCGCACAGTCAGCCCACTTTCCTCGCTGTTGCCCTTTCTCAACTTTACTAGTGCCCTAACAACGCCATTGCAATGATTGCCACTTCTGTTATGTCGATGCTGCCTGCGGCACTGACTCACTCGTGATCAACGTGACAGTATCACTCTGAAGAACTATGTCACCAGGCATACCGATTTCCATGACGCAGCACGTAGATCCATTTCTAATGCGATTAATTTTAATGGTGCTAATGCTGATATTGAAATGCAGTGCGGTTGTGCAGACCCAATCTCTTCCATTGTTGTCTGCTAAACACACTTCAAACAGGAAATAGGACTGTCATCAAATACCCTACAACGAGTATTTGTGATTAGCCAAATGACCACCCGTGCCAAATAAGCGTTTGCTGATAAATTCTGCATAACACTGCAATACAGGAATTAACGTGAATTTTTGCAAATATCACCATTGCTTCTATTTCTACAACTTGGTAACATTAACCGCAAGCCCAAATATACGCGCTTACTAATGGCGCTTCCGGTAGACAGAACACGAGCAGTCTGTGAATAAATGCGATGGAAGGATTACCCCACACACATCCTCCCTCCACACCTCCTTCCTACACTTGATAATCCCTCATTGGCACGACGTTCCAGCAAGTAATGAATCCTGCTTCAGCCTTCAGGGGAAATCCTGATCGCTCGTTGACTTCATTCAACCCTCAATAGTCTCAACCCACTTAAGGTGACTTCGAAGTGAGGCAGCTGTTCAGTAGTCCATTTAGTCTCTCCTATTTGTCTTCGAAGTCTCTCCCTTATATTGGAAGATTCCTGGTGTAAAAATCAATTTGCATAACACCGTGTGTGGCTTTCACACACCAGTTCCTCACACCCACTCACTCACTCGAGAGAGCGACAAGTGAGCCACCAAGAATGACCCAGACAAGTGAGATGAAGTGAAGGAAATGATGGGCTGAGTCAGAGAGGTTTCTAGAGGTGTCGCGGTGAAACAAGCTTGCACCACCGACGGCTGTGTAGGTGGCGCAGTCACCAATTGCAGCATTGGCAAAGAAGAGACCTACTTAAGATAAAATTTTGGAAGTGAAACAACGAGGACGTAATCGCAGTGTGAACTGCTACGAAAATGGTTGTTATGGAATGAGTAGATAACGGGAGTAGAGTGCATTATAGGAGGTAGGTTGAAGAGAACTGCATCCCGTAGGAAGATCTGCAGTTAAATCACTTAAAAATTTCCGAAGATGGCATCGTGATCTAACAACCATTTGAATGTTGCATCTAACATTCGTTATTTGCCTTAGCGGAGTGGTAGTGCTATTGGTGATGGTAGTGGTGGTTGTGGTGGAGGAGGCAGGGGATTTGTGGTAAATCTCAACTACTTAAGCCCACCATTCGCAAATGGCATGTGGCTTTGCCTTGTCCAAATGTCATTGTGAGCGTAGCTGCTGTAAAAGGGAAACGAGACAAAGGGTGAGCGGTGGAATGGAGCGGACGCCAGCATCCATGCTACGTAGGAACCTCGGGTCTGTGCCCTACCGCCGAGGTTGTGCTGCGTTGGTTCGGGTTAGTACACGAAAGGGTGATGGTAGTGGAAGGCTGAACCAGGATGCTGGCACGGCCGCCAGCGACCCCAGCACGTAGAGAGAGGAACCTCAGGTTGCCGTCCCACCATCGAGTTCTCGCTACGTCGGTTGGGGTTAGTACGCGTATGGAAAACCCAGGGTTGCAGCGGTCGGAGGCTGGTGACCACACTACGTGGCAATCTGACCTCTGGTCTCCGTCCCACCATCGAGGTGATGCTGCGTTGGTCCGAGTTAGTACATGCACGGGTGACGGGAGTGGAAAACTCAGGGTAACCAGCTTCCTTTACTGCATTGCCCTTATCTACTCTTCACTCCAATTTACCATCCACCTCAATCATCGACATTCTACATTCCTCCCACTCATCTGTGCGATGTCGTACCACCATACCACTTCTCACCACACTGCATTGCTCCAGTTTGCACCCCTTTCATTTGCGCTGCCTAGAATTATATTACTATGATATACTCAAAAAAGCATGTCGCATGTAAGCAGTGAGCTACGCTGAAGTGCACTGACCTTGAACACGCCAGCTTCCGCTCCACGAAACTAGTTTGATGTGCGTGCTGAGGTGCAAATGGGGTTGCTGTGGGAAGATCTAATGTGCTAGGATAATCAATAGTAAATTGGACTCAATCTTATTCTGAGGTCTTGAGTCATCGAAGATGGAGATTCGCTTCATGACGTTTTATTTGCGTCTGTCTGAAGGGGAATATTATTGAATTTTCCACGTGTTACTCCTTGAACAAACGCCAAACGTGAGGTTTGTGTGCCCTGCTTGACCTTAGACTCGTGCCACGTGACGGCTAAACTTTGTGGTTCTCTCCGACCGTGCGACATTCTCGTACGAGAGCACGGAATATAGCTTCAATCGTCCAACTGATAGCAATAGCAATCTTCTCTAATTCTCCAAAAATTTAGTAAAGCATCATCCTTCTTCACGGCATCATTTTAGCAATGACATCGCTTTTCCATTGGGTTGATGCTTTGCTTGCCTGCTAGGCATAGTCGAGGGCTGCTAAGTAAAGTCTTTGTTGCGAAATATGTTGAGAGGGTTAACGGTGTAAAACAGACTTACACTAGGCAAGTTCTTAGCTGACTGCGTTGTCGGACAATCACAATTGGCAGTTTAATGCATTATACTTGGCATAAGCCGAATGCTGTGTACATGTTAAAACTGGTGGCCATCGTCAACGCAAAGCGAGCTGGAGTAAAGAACAGAAGACATAAGTGACAGTAACCGTTGCAGCAACAATCATCCAATGGTTTAATTTCACTTCAACCACTTATCTTGGAGGTGAATCACGTGTTCTGGGTAATTCGCACGTTTGCATCAATTGCTTCTACTCCTCCACGCTCTTGACGATACAGTGAGTGACTTGCGATGGCACGCAAGTGCTTTGTTCCATTCAGAATCAAACCGCTCGCATTTCGCACTACCCATCGCGGCTTGATAACACCTCTCAAGTTCTAACCTGCTAGTTACAACAGGAATAATGACACTAAGAAGACCTTTGGTTTCGCACGTTACGACACATCAAATGTCGTGACAATGCTTCGCATAGTCAAAAACCCACCAGTTGGTGTTGTTCAAAATGCCAAACGGAAGGCTTGCGTAAAAGGAGTCTTGCTTTTATTTTGACAAGTAAGCACAAGGTGAGCAAATGTTAAACGGACGCGTTAATATACCCCACCACCGCCTTCATATGACGGATGCACACAGTTGATTGGAAAGTGACTGCAGCACTTCCTCTCAATGCGCTCAATTCATGCCATCGAGGCCAAACACACACACACACACACACACTGTTGGCAAATCAGACGTTGTGAGCATCAGCCGCACCAAAGATTGTAGCAAGAGCGGACATTGACACCTTTCCGGTTTCCTGATGATTTGGCCATAGCACACACGCACCTAGGGACTGTGGAATCAGCGACAGAGCTTTACCGCCATGTGTGTGTCTGCATGTGCCTCCGCATGCTTGACCGACCGGCAAAGGCACGCTGACACATGGGACAGACGAAGCGTGTTTTGCCCGTGTGCCTCCGCCCGTGGACATCAAGAATCCACTTAAGTGAGATTACCATGTCACAAGAGTGACACTTCCATGGGCGCGAGTGACTTTGTTTGTGCATGTGCAGAGAGGCTGAGCTGCTGTATGTCCCCTCGCATTCAATGCATCATAAAACCCCCCGGCTCTTTTTCCTTTGCCTCATTAGAAATTGCCGAATTGTAAACTTCGTTGTCAACCATGCTGGTTGCATTCGCCTTACTGGCAATATTGCTTTCATCGACTCTGAGAGTAGAAAAGTTAAAGGTGTTAACAAGAGGACGAACGGGACCTGCGTTTGTGCTTGACAATCGGAACAGGGCAGAGGGTGCCATCAATGCCATAAATGGCTGTCGTTTCGGCCACAAAAGGCTACAGGTGATGCTGGACTTTAACGGAAGTAGAGATTTCTAGACACATTACTCCTTTCAAGTCTGCGTAAATTGTGGCATAAACAGCATGCAGTGGGTCAAATGCACGAAATTTCATCCTTGTTACCTCTAACAGTGCTATTAATTTTTTTTCAGTCTAGTCACAGTTCCAAACCAAAGCTTGCCCTTTTGCGGTGCTGCTAATTTTACGTTAGTTTTCTTATCACACTGTTGTCTGTCATAGGCGGTATGCGAAGTGAAGGACTGATGGGTGATGCAGTCAAAGGCCAAGCATTCTCTGCTCCCTCAGCTTTACTGCTGCACTCAAAAGCTGGCAACTGCAGTCGATTCGAGTCGATCCATATCTCTCCAGCGACCACACTGCCTTCCACCTCTGTCACCAGTATGGGAATTTCCGAGGTTGTGCAAGGGCCGAAGATGGATCTCTCCCACGCGCCTAACCTTCCAGAGGATGACGAAATGGTCGCATATGTGGTTGCGAACGATGCGCACAATGGACTCTTTAAAGGCGATCAGAGCGGGAGTTTGTCCCTGTCAACAGGATCTCATGGTTGTTGTTTGTGTTATGCTTGACAAATGAATTAAGAGACATATGATGTGGCGGAGTGTAAATACTCTAGATCCGGTGCAATTCGCTTGTCCTACATCTCCAAGTTATTCACAGAATTCCGCAAAGTGGTTGATGCAGACGTGGGCATTAAAGCCTCATTTACAGCGACGAAGCATATTCCCCTTTAAGCCTATTTTCTGTCGTAGGCGGTATGCAAAGTGAGGGACTGAGGAGTTTCATGCACTTCCTGTTTGCTTCCTGCTACACTGGGAATCTGCACCAATTTTTGTTTATGCTTTTATCCCTTTAACCTGCGTTTGCAGCACTCTGATTAGTAGACAATCAAAGCAGGGCGAAACGTTACTTGTCTTCTCTTCTCCGATGCAAGATCGAATCTTATCGACTCATTGCATCAATCTTTCATGGAATGCTGGTCATTGGATGGGTTGAATAGAAGTTCGCCCGTCCGTCTAGGCTTCAAATATCCCAGATGCGTTTGTACATCGAGTGATAAAGCCAGAAGTTAGAAGAATGTCGGGTTCTAGACATCCACGTCTACGAGTATAAAAGGCTGGAAGAAATGCGCCTTGACGAAGTGTCATGGCGCTGAGAAGGAGGTCGAGGTCATGCAGAATGAAGCTTGCCAGCATGCACAGCCCTTCCATGCAAGCATTTTCCTGATATTAAGCTTGGTAGTCAACCACTAAGTCGCCCCCACCAACATGTGGTCGGCGTGGCGTCCTGCCATACGTGCATGAGTCAGGAGTCGTCGGTGTGTGGCACCGTGCGTAGAGTGTGCGCCCGATGAACGATAGCTCCGGTTGCACTAGATCTCCATACTGACACCACATTAGCCGATTTCATAAACAATTTCAGTATTTCAATGTCAATACTCTTTCTGATGCATTTCACTATGTCTCTTGTGGTGTAGTAGCATCAATCCTTTCGAATGACTAGGAAACAATAGCTGTGGCTGCAATACTTTCTTCCTCTAGTAGCACTTCGTGGCATGTCGGTAGTAAGGCACTTCATTTAGGGTTGCATTTACACCTCACACTGGTCGTGGAGCCTTCCCCCATTGTTGAACTTAGGTGGCAAGTGCCAAATTTGCTGTTGTCAGTGCTTTCAAGGAGAAAGCATGACTTCACTGTCATTCTTCGCACAGCCCTCATTGCGCCTATCAAAGTTCGGCATTATCGCCCGCCACAAGTTGGAGGAACAATCGACTAAGCCACAATCGCGTGTGAAATTGCATGGAACGGTCGGTCTAAGCGGAACTCGAAGCCATAGCCACTTGTCTGTGAATACCGTAGCATTTTACATTGCAGCGCTACAATTACTACCAATGTGCTAATTTATCGCGGTTATCCGCAGGCCCAAGTGTTCCAGGGTCGTCTACCCACCTTCGCATGCAAGAGGTGTTGTGTTCATATCTCAGTTGAGGCCGCTGCCCATATGGTAGCAAGTGCATTGTTTGCTAAGTGTGGCATAAGACGCCTTTGCCTTCGAATTACCTCTTACAGATTACTACCCTCCACACCATTCCCAACTCCTAATTCACCATCACATTCGCATTCACATAATCAGTGTTAGAATGGATTGCCAAGTTCAGTGCGAGAGCGTGAGTTGAACTGATCGGCCGAGATGTTGCGCAGCGTGCCTGGATCCCTTCAAGCATTGCTAACTCATTTCACTGCCACAAAGTGGGCTCAATAATTTTCAGGCCAAGTTCTTTTTCCTCACGCAGACTTCGACCGCTATTGTGCCCGTGCATGTCCCTGCAACCCGACTTACAGTTGGTAAGTGAATGTAGCACAGAACCACAGATCTGCGTTCCGTGATACGCATTTGGGAAGGACCTACAGTTGTGGGTGAGTTTTGGCTCATCTCCGTGTCTGCCACTCAGTTTTATACATTTGCTGTCTCTTTGACAACCTGCAAGTCACTGACCTTAGTTATTGGAGGAGTGTGTAAAAGCGAGCACCCACTTTTCGCCATCACGACGCATGCAAAATCCACCATTGTCCAGGTGACAAAGAGAGGACAAAAATTAAAGCCGAAAAGGCAACCGAGGTGGACGATAGGAAGGTAGACGAGGTCAACTTGAGAGAAAAGAAACAACAGCCAATTGCTACTTCTGCTTCTCCACGGACATGAACTATGCCAGACTGCTGGAGCCAAACGTGAATCGAATCGCACAGATAACATGCTTCATCAGGGTCAGCATTAATCTGCTCAATTAGCAAACGCTCAAGTCTATGATCCATTGCTCTGTTCCGGTCCTTTTGCTACAGACCTTAGTTGCTGTGGACGACAACAGCTCCTCTGCCTCTTCGTGTTTGCTGTAGCTATCCTCGCACACAACTTGGAAATGATCTTGCAACTCGTTGTGCGGCATTTGCAGCGGAGCCTATGCACCAGTAAGGTAGCAAGACATGCAGCCTTCGAAGATTTTGCATTAGTCGCATGGAGAGCCACGGCTAAAGCCTCGTTGCATCCAAAGCTAATACCTTACCGGCGATGTTTTGCGATCTTGTTTTGACTGCCTCATGTATCTTCGCACATGGACTTGACAGGAAGCAGGGAGGCAGGTGATAATCGGCTTCACAAATCTGGCTGTGTACACATCTAATAAGCTGGTTCTATTGAAGCGTTCGTTCTCGTCTCATAGTCCCATTCGGCCTTTTTGAGTGCTTGAGAAAGAGGCTGTAATGTTAGCGCTTTTAACCATTTTCCAGTGAAGCTATGCTGGCTTAGCTTGTAACAAAATGATTTGAGGTGAGTAATTTATACTCACATGGAATGGGCAATATCAGTTGCTCAGTCCTCGTGGTCCTAACCAAATCTAGCAAACGGTTAGTCACATTTCGAAGCGAGTGACTTTCGAGCATTTTGTGCATCTGTCTGTTAGGAAAACAAGAGAGTGGTGGGTCAATTACTTTGTCTCCATTATCGGAGACATATCTCATGATTGACAGCAGCAGAGTAGATATCCTTGACACTCCGAATGAGACAGGGTGCTATTGTGGAGGACGGAGACCAGGAATTCGAATTCTCGTTATTGCTTCTCCTCGCAGTATCGCGCAGTCATCATAGTGTGGGAGGAGTGACTAGAAAGGTGAACAACTAGCCAGCGCATACCATCTCCTTCCACAGCAAACGTGCTGCTCAGTTTGACTCACCCAACAAACAACAAAGCTGCTCTTCAATGGCGTTGTGCACTTGTGTCTCGAGTCATCTACCTCCAATGATGGTGTTGGAGGCTGGATGGTGCCCATTCGTGGACTACTTGTACTTTATTTTATTGTATTGCAGTGATCCGCCATCACCATTTCAGTTTTTCTGGTCTTCTGGTTGGGCTTGACGCAGCATTGCCTCGGCATTTGGCAGGCATGCAGCCTGACACCACTGCCATTCTGTCCTTCCAGTTAGCAGTCATTTCATCAAACACATGCAGTTCTCGTTTGTTCACCGGCATTGACACGTGCTTGACAGAGAAGAGCAATTTAAAGAACGAAGTGACAAGGTGCGGCGAAAGCACCTTTAAAGAGAGCGCAATCCTGGTGCACATGAATGAGCAATTGTTTGATAAGGGTAGTCAACAGATGGCATGGCTGCCGCAGGTGCATCGGCTTTCTGTTGCCATCTGATTGTAAAACAACAAGTTTGTCCAGTTTGCTCATAGGCGAACACTGGCGCATCCCTTCAAAGCAAATGATGTCTCACTGCACGATGAGGTTGACTAGGAGGTGGAGTGTAGTATAGACATGCAATTCGGCCAACATATCTGGCATTAACCGTTCATCCTGCGATTTGTAGCGCGAATGCTGCACTGGATACAACCCAACTACCTGGGACGCAGCTCTAATAAATGGACTCAATTTGGCCTCGCATCAATCATCCAGTTTTCTAAGACCTGAGCCAGTTTATTTTGTTTTGTCACAGGATCTGGAATTGGGATTGAAACTAATGGTAGGAACCTCACTCCTGCAGCAACTCACCGTATGGACGTACTAAAATGGATGGCCTCCATTCCGTTAAGCACTTTGTTGCAAAATGGTATTGGCAACTCTGAGGGGACACTTGCAGCCTCCAAAACTGCGCACTCGTTCAAGCACCTGAATGGTTGCAGAATTGTCGCCAAACTCTCTCCAATCTTATTAACTTAAGGCCTTCGACAAGGCCACCATCTCTTCGAGTATTGACTTAGTCAGATCGTAAGCAAGCGTTCCTCTGTTTCACACGCGAACCCTAACATGGAACCCTCGTAAGCAGAAAACATAAAGAGGCCTAGGTTAAAGGTCAAAGCACTCAGGTCTACTTTCAGATAGAGGCAACCCTTCACCCCATGGCACTCCTCACTGAAGCAATCATGCGTCTTCGTGTTGTCTGATTTGCTACTTACGCGATTATTTTCGCTCCACGTCACAGTACGTCGCATTCGGCGTCCACTGCAATGACTACCCACTTTTTATTCGCCTCGACGACTGCTCCGGGTGGTGGGAGGATGGCGCACATGTACCCCGCATCGGTGTGTGTGTGTGTGTGCGGTGTCCATGGGTAGTAATTGAATGGGATTTTCTGTTTTTGGGTCACGAGAAAGCAAAGGCCTCCCTGCTGGTGGGACAATCATATTCAAAATGCACCTCATTTATCTTCATGCCTAGAAGGAGCAGTAAGGGGATAAAGAAGAGTTAGAGCTTGCACCCTACGGGAATTTTGGCAATATCCAAAGAATGGAACAATTACCTCTCCTTCAGATATGAATGCTTCTTTATACGTGCTGCCTAGCTAATTTAGTAGTAAGATTGATTGCTACTACTAATGCTACTCTTTTCTGTGCAGTATGAAGGCCAACTACTCTGCGAGTGATGCTGTGCTCCAAAGTGAAGTACCACCTCAAACTGCTTCTAGCACTATGCGGATTTGAGACAACCTGCAGCCATAAGCATTGCGTCCTCTCTGCAACGCTGCTGCCACGCTTAGCACAATGGTGAAGCAAAGGTGAAGGAGTGCTGCCAATACATATTGATGCAGCTATGAGGAATGAACAGGCACGTCTAAGAGGATGGAACACTGGAGGATCGCGTGCAAAGCATTGCATATTAACCCTTTTAGTGTTATTTTAATTAGTGGGCAACCTGTGCTACAAGTTGCAGCAAAATGGACTTCGACGGCCTCACAGTGCAGTGTTGGTGCCCTGCTAATGCGACACCGATTCTCGAGGACAGACATACAGTGATTATGGCGATGATGCTGATGAGTGATGTGATCAGAAAGATGGACTTAGTTCGGTAGAGTGATCTGCATTGCAATAATGTAAGCCTGAGTCATCTTCCGCCTCCTACTTTGCATCCTAAAGATAGCAAGCCTTGCGCCGAACCACCGCAAAGTGTTGCACATGCACGTATCCATGCTATGCGACTTCCAAATTTTGAAATGGTTGGACAGATTACAGCAGTGTTTCTTCCCACAGGCATTTCGATAGTCTGAGTGCAGTTTTCTTGTGAAAATTGCAATGGCATGAAGTGAAATAGGCGATGAGGGGAGCTGACAAGCAGAAATTGTAAAGTGGTGAACGAGAAGTTAAGTGGCAGCTGCGACAGAATCCTGCAATGTGATCAGGTAATGTAAACCAACTTCATCGTGCTTATTGGCCGCTCTTAGAAGGAAGCATTTTCCATGTGGAAAACTACTTCGTCTTACTCCGTGGCGTGAGATGGTGCGACTGGTGTATCGTCTTCCTCATCTTTGTCTTCCTTTTCTTCTTGTCAATACCGGTTCATCAAATCCAAGACTCATCAAGCCATTAAGCAGATTTTCACATTCATCAACGCATCGCTTTTAACCACTTTCCAACGCGAAATCTTCGCCTTTCCTCATTTGTTGCATCACTTTTCATCCTCTTTGCCGCCATTACGTAAACCTACACGAAGAAGAACCACAGACTTTGAATTCCTGCATTTCATCTTGTCATTCTCACTGCCTTACACGGATGCACCACATCAGCTGTGCATCTGTCCGCTCGGAGCAGCATCGCCTGCTTGACTCACTTCGTTTAGTCCATTTTCCTTTACTTTCAGGAGGTCCGCAAGGCTTCTCTTACTCTCTTGCCTATGGCATCACCTCACTATTTCCATGCATCGTTCATTGTGCCAAGATAAATTAGACGTTGCTACACATTGTGAATGTGAGTGGTCCAGTGACCACCAACAACTCAATACGCACGAGTCCTGTATCGTGTCCATTTGGCTGCCTTCTTTGGCGCTGTAGAAGGTCAATGCAGCTGCATTAAGTCCAAATTGGATCAGGATGGAGGTGGATGAGAGGAAAGCAGTTGGATGCATAAAGAAGGACGCAGAGAGAGAAGTGGAGGGGGATGACAGTGGAAGGAAAAGCGGCCGCAAATTTGCGGTGTGGTGTCTATGACACTGAGAGCTGAGGAGAAAGTTACGGTGAGAGAAACGAGGTATTCGGACTCAGCCGGGATTTGAACCCGGGACCCCGCGCACCCGAAGCGCGAATCACACCCCTAGACCACTGAGCCGAACGCCACCGTCTTTACCATTTCCAGCTAAGTCACTTTCTTCTACGCAACTTCCAGTGCTTCCAACGAGCACTCTCCTCAACCCTTCGTGCTGGTAAGCAGCAAACGCGAGAAGGAGAAGTCTGAACGACTGATTGAAAGGAACGGTTTAATCTGTCAATGCACAACAAACGCGTTTCTTTCTCTCTCGTCTCAATTGTTGTAGCGCCCGACGCAAGACACACATTGAATTCGCTTTCGTATATTCTAGATTCAGACTAACATTTTGGTAGCAGGTGACAAAAATTTTATATACAGGTATGGCGTTTTACTTGGTATGAAAATGGATGTGAGAATGCCACAACAGATTGCGTTCTGATTGAAGTGAATGCAATGATCATCGTGGCCATCCATCCATCTATGGGCGGCGTCTGAGTTGATAACCACGGACGTGGAAGCTGGTTTGTGTTGTGCGATTTCCTGGTCGAGTTTCTCGGATTAGCTCTGTGGCCTTGCGCCCATAGTTGCAGTGAGGTAAAACTGACTTCCGCCGGTGACTTGGATTATGAGTGGTGCTTTGGTGGAGAAGGTTCGGCTTTTCTGCCTTAGCAGTGGAAACCCTAGCATGCCGTCTGCTTTAATTTTAATACTGCTTGCCTGATGGTGTCCATAAACCCGTCCAATCGCGCACTAACCTAAAGTTGAAACAGCAGATGGCGATCATAACTTATAGCATGCTGATGCAAAAGCGATTGGAGTGACGTGATTTAAAATGTGTCCCACGTATTCGGGCATCATTTCAATTCCGCAGTCTGATGTTGTCAAGCTCAAACTCGCTGTGGACATATACTTTAACCTCAACTGTACCGCGGTGGCAGAGTGGTTAAGGCGATAGACGCGAAATCCATTGAGGTCTACCTGCGAAGGTTCAAGTCCCGTTGGCGACGTTTGCACCGCCTTTAACAGATTGCCTAGTTGCAGGAGATCAGTAACAGCGGCCGAAGCCAAAAGGAACCTAACCAGCGCGGCAAATCACCGTCGAACTTCCAGTCCATCGCCTCACCCACCCTGCCATCGAGACGTCATTCTGGCCCTTCTCATTCTCCAGCAATGCCCTGCATCACTCCACTGCTTGAGTGCACTACACCACAGCACAACATTTTAAAGCGTGTGATCAAGACAAAGTGTTAGTGAGATGCACTAAATCTCTTGTGCGACCGAAAGTTACTCCGAGAAAATTTGCGGTGTATCTACCAACTTTCGCCATCATTGGCTCACGTGAGTTGAAGTGTTGTTGCCACTTTCCATGCTGCTGCATGCACACGACGCTACAACAATTGTCTGAGCCGCCGCTGAACCTGGAAACAAAGCAAGTGTAAGGTTGGCGTTGCAGAGAAGATGCGGCTTCCTGCGCATTTGCCGCTGTCGGTTCTACTCCCACGCGGACTTACCTGCACGTGCTTCCTAATGCGGACTGCACACTATTTGGACTTGGTGCGTGGTCGTGCCCTCCACTTCGACACAGTGACTGCGGATACACATCAGCTTTGGAGACCGCAAGGCTTGGCCCAATTGCCTTGTCGACTGCCTCTGTCTGTGCATGCTAAAGCAAACATTTGAATGGGCGCAGAGTGAATGCAAGCATTTGCTTTTCCTCAGCAGATTCATGTTTGCCTGAGAAAAGGCAACGTTTAGCATGTCTTTAGCATAGGTAAGGCTCAACGTCGGTTCGTTAAGAAGGTGGAAGCATGACAACTTGGTGATAACAGGCATTAGGGATGGGGTGGAGGTTAAGGCACTCGCGCAACCCATCACACATTGCACCACGTGTGCACAAAAGTGCATTTGTGGTGAACCATCAAGACACTGCATGGGTTCATCTGAATGCGAATTATTGCTGGAAAAGCGCTGTGAGGTGAGAGCACATGGTATTCTAACATGCAGAAGAATGCTCTTCCACTCGTCCATGTTGTTGTGCTTCGAGGAGCATGCACGAATAGGCGTTTGACATTGACGGGATGAAGCTGCTTCAATCATTCCTGTTAAGAGCTGCAACACCGATGTGATTGCAACAGTGCTCGGTGGTAGGCTTGTGTGCTCAGATCTGCTGTGCACCTCCATATTGCACTTCGTAGAGGCACATTCTGCATCAAAACACGAGAGCAAATAATCACTTCAGTGATATAACGCAGCTGCTAATGCTTACCGCGTCTCGCCTGCAGTAGCTTTGCATTCATGAAGTTCGTCATGGAATGAAGAGGAGAGGAGAGGATAGACGAGAAGTTTAGGCTGGAAGGGGCTCTTGCCCATGCCACCCTCCCATTGAAGTCGTGCCGGTTCTAACTCTCGCCATGTGGGCTAAAATAGCCAACGTTCGATTGGATGCAAGCAATGAGATAATGAAGTAAATGTTGAATCAATCGCAGTCTCCTTGCGACCCACGAACCACGTCCATCGGGGTAGTCTTTCCTAAGACAGGTTTATGCTGAAGACAAGGGCTAAATCATTGAGAGAACAGCCTCGAGCCAACTGTATGTCATGCTTGTTAGAGCTGAATCGACTGACCTCTATTCGCATAATCAGCGGCCTGTCCCGCGTACTTCTTACGCGTTCTCAGACTTATGCTGCGGTGAGGCCAAATGACTCCACTGCCAGCTGATGTACCTGTCATGAAGCTGAGCACGATGCCCACAATTTGTCAGTTTCTCTTGATTGGCTAGGCAACAGAAAACCTTTGTAAGTAAATGCAGTGCACGAGGCGCATAACAAGAGGTGTAATCGTCGTATTTTTGTTACGACTACTTCCATACCGCCTCCCACACCCACCGCAAATGACTGCATAATGAGCCGGTGACAAACACATTGCCGCCATCCCGCCACCCCCCCATCCCGTCATCCAGCGGCCACTGTTAAAAGAATTCCCCACCATCATTGCCCTCCAATTCCCCTCCAGCGGTAAACGATCCACCACAGTTCGGAGGCGCAACCACTATTCTAACTGAGACACACTGCTTATTGTCTACTCAAGCACCTCGAACATTGTAAGCACCTCATTGGCTCGACATCGCCAGGTTCTCCTACCACTGACTCCTTTATCTTTCTCTCTGCAAAACCGGCATAGAATATTGTGTCCATCTTGCAGACAAGTGACGGTATCCCAGAGCCCAATCTCCTTCCTCCTAGTAGACTCCTAGCAGAGCAGAAGGTTTGAGTTGAAGTAGTTTTGGTGTTGATGGAGACACCACAACTCTCTGTTAAGCCTTGCATAGCGACATGATGGCTATATTGATACAACCTCCATTCTTTCTTTCATTCATATTATGCCACAAAATTATCCACATAGTACGCTAAAGTTGAAAGTATTTTGTTGCCTCTATTTGCCACGTCTTCTCGCCTCATGGTGGATGCATCTGGTTGGCAGGTTAAGGATCCCTCAAGCTGGAACACAGGTACGCACAATCAGTTAAAATCATTTAAAAGTTAGCATTTTTACACTTCTTTGACCTTCATGAGGAAAACACTTTGTTCCAGCGAAGTTGAAACGAAAAGGACGGAAGCGTTTTTGCAACCACACGTTTTGCCTATAGAGGGCTGTAGGGTTGTTAATTGGACACGAATGAATAGCAATTGACGCATTCGCAGCTCAATGGAAGCCTGAAACGAAAAAGTTTTACAGTAAGTGCAGGTCAGTCACCGTGATACTGCACACGGAGATGGCAGTTTGTGCTTTGCACCAACTCACACAAAGACTTAAGCAAACACCACAGCGAAGCAGAGGAGGAGAAATGCTGTGGAAAGGGAAGTTGGGTTGGATCCACTAGCACTCGAATCACCTTTGTTCTCTCCTTTGTCTTCTTTTCTTCCCACACGTTTCCCATCCCCTACATTACAAAGGCAATGTTTTGAGAACCTTGTGCAAAACACCACAAGTCCTTTACTGCAAAGTGCGTGAATGTGAGCATTGGACAGATTTTGTCCTTGTACAAGCGCGTTTTCACTTAGCACGAATGCCTTACCGTTGGGAAATGTTTTGTTGTGTAGTGATAAAAAAGCCTGAAAGAATGTTTTCATGCCTCCAGATGAACAGCATGTGGTATGATGGGTTTGTTGCGTCAAGCAAGAGGAACAGTAAATGCAACTATCCCACCGACTTGAAGTAGTGCAAGTGGAAGTGAAAGTGGAAGCAGGCGTTTCTCTAGGGGCAGGCAGGACCCATGTTGATGATCATTTTGTTGACAAGACCTCTATCAAACACTCGTTGTGCCTAACGCGTCTCAACAATGCAAATGAGAAAACTGCTGTTGAGAGCGAGTAGTGCCATAGCACCGGTGAGGTGCAAATATACAGAGAGAGAGGGCAAGAGTGGCTCAGTCAAGTGGCACTCAAATGAAGACTGCATTGGTACAGTGGGAGTTTGTGGAAGGAATTAATGCATCGGCTTATTAGGCAAAGCCGTTGCTGTTTAATCGAATCGAGTGGAACGTTGAGTCATTTTTAAAGCTTGCAAAGAGCGTATGATGCTGAAGTTATTGGCTAGAGCTTTGTCAGTTAACTTTTAAGCTGCTCTGCTCTGATATGCTGAAGTTGACATTGGCTGGATGGTGATGATGAGGAAGGGTTGGTAAAAGCAAAAATAACACCCTCTCCTCAAAGATATGTACCGCCTCAGAGCCAACAAAATATAAATGCGTAAAGTTTGGCAGTTATCAACATTACAATGAAGAAATGCATTGCAGTAACATATTCTGAGCTTTAAGGAAAGGGCTAATTCCTAGTCTCGCTCTCCATCGTAGTTGGCATGTCTAGATGAGGAGGGATTAATTAAAGCTACTTAGAAACATTGAATTGCTACGAAAAGAGGGAGATAATGAAACATCTAGAATAGGCGAATGTAGTAGCTAACACTCCATGACCATTTACACTCTAAAGCACTTTAATTTGCCTCGGTAACCTGAAAGTCATGAAGAGTGAATGACTGCAGCAGCTACTGACAGTAATTTCAGTAGTTGTGCATAAGAATGAATTATTCCTAGATGAACCGTTGTACTGCACTCATGTTAAAGCTATGTGCAGGCACAAAGGAAGGTCTTCACTGTAAAGAACGTGGTGCTCTCTGGCTGAGTACTGTGCGGTAGGCATGCGTTCGTGCTTACCCTTGCACTCCGCGATTTCTGGCGATTCACCTAAAACAATGCAACACCTTCAGTCACATCGTGAAGACTTGTGCGGCTTCGGTGGGCTAATATTTGGTGTCCTTAGGACCACACTTGACACCGAGACACCCCAGCATGGGGCGTTATGGAGCATGAAAACAATCCGACATTCCTACTTACCTTCCTGCTCCCAATCAACAGTCACACCAAGAACTCCATCAGTCCCAATCCAAGAAAATGTTGTATAAGGAAGCGGATCGCTGTGTGGATAATTCAAGGTAAGCTTTCTCAGATTGGACGTGTAGTCTCTTGACAATTCTCCTTAAAAGAGCAGAGGAAAGCGTAGTTAGTTCATTAACTGTCTTCATACACTCGAGAAATGATCAATTGAATGCCGAACAAACTCACTGCATAAAGACGCTTTTGATTCCTCAAGAGTAATGCCTCGCCATGTGCAGAGAATGCCATTGTTCACAGCTAACTGAACCTAAATTTTGCGGGGAACATGGGCTGAGGTGACACAGCACGATGAATGGATTACACGAAGGTGACAGGGACGCTTTCATGAACAATGAACTAACCCGAGTTTCAGCCTTAGCACCTCCCACTGCGAAGTTGATCTCGACGTGTGAATGTCCCTTCCGAGGTCGAAAAAGTGGAAACGACGTCGCAATGTCGACTCCCCTGTAAGTATAGCATTTGGAAATTACGCTTTCTGGCTCTGCTTTGTCTCAATACTCAGATAATGGAAGAGACAAGTTGTCACAGAAGCTGCATGAATGGAAATGACCAATTGAAAGGACAGTTGTTGGTAATGAAGTGCATAAAAATTAGTTTGCAGCAAGTAACTGCCCATATTGCACAACTGCAACAACAACAGCAGTCTTCTCCAAATCCATCCACTCACCTATCCCCGGCTTCTCGAAAGCACAATTTGGCACGAAAAATGCTGACGAAAAGAGTACCACCCCAGACCTTATTCGTAGCGTAGCTATTTCTGATACTTCCGGCACAGTGATGTTGGCACTTTCTAAAATTGCACACAACAGCTTCAACCATGGCTTTGGGGCAATTCAAGCTAAAATAATGCACTACTTTTAATGGAATTGAAAATTTCTCTTATCCAAACAGAACATGAGTGTGATAAAAGCTCCAGTTTCCACCTACTTGCATCGATTTGGCAGGGTCTACTCCAGACTTGGCCAGAAGAATAGCACGCGCCATTCTCAATGGTGATGGCAAAGTATGCTCCAGTTTTTGACACCGCTGCTATGTCCTACAAGGAAATGAAAAGCTCACTGCATTCGCTGCCTTGCAGCACCAATGCCAGACCAAGGGGGAAGAGATGCACAACGTGAAGGTGAGCCTCAAACAAAATCTTGAAGCTTGAAGTCGTTTTTCGTCTTGTTAGCAAGATAGGTCAATTTGAAAAGTGCTTCACACATACGCTAATACCGACAAGACGAAAATGCATCAGCGGCGATGGTCCCTGCGGCAATCCGACAACGCGGGAGCCCCACAGCAATGGCTCTGCTCCTGTTTAGCAGAAAGGAAACGCATTTAACTTGTGTCCAACGCTTTCAAACTCATTCCTGAGTCATTTGTGGCAGAAAAGTTTACTACCCTACAGAATGTGCACACGTCAACCACAGAGTATGAAAGCTTCCCTGCTTTCCATATGAACCTGCCACTACGCCATCACCTTCACACACAAGCTCTGATGCTGCCGACTGTGCTTGGCGGGTGTGCTGCTGCTGCACTGCCGCCACAATGCCTCCACCCAATGGTCACATCGGCATGGATCCTGTATGCAGATTTGCCTCACTTCATAGAAGTCGCCACCTACGTGCCACCTCCTTCGAAGTGGACTCAAGCCAGTCTGACGTTACTGTTCAATCATGTTAAAACCCGTCAACTACTTCACTTTCGATGCAAACATGCACTATTTGCAGGAGCTCATCTCCTTCCTAATGCACACATTGCATCGCAACACAAGGTGTCTTGTTTATCAAGAAGTAGGAGTGTAGAGGGGAAAAATGCGTACCCGAGGAGAAGACGACGAGCAAGAGTAAAGCGGCAATCCTCAACATGACACGCGTGTTCACTGCTTAGCCAACCGCCTTGTGCGTGTGTGTTTATATGCGCTTCGTCTTGACCTGCTTTCCACGGTTGGATGGTTGGTTAGTGGATGAAGCTGACAAAGCAATGGCAAATAGGCGGCCTCACACAGCACATGACTATGCAGCATGTTCCACCCATCGCCATTGCGTTGTGCATGCAACAAGACCATCCAGTGGTAGTCGCATCTTTTCACCGCGAACAAATGCTGGCTTTTTTATAATTCTGTTTGAGCATTGTGCAGTGGAGCTGTAGGGAAACATTGCTACAGTCTTCATGTTCGCGCCGTCAACTCGCACGAACAAGTGTCAGTGTGCTGTGCAAATAAGGTTGGAGGTGGGTAATTGAAGGTTTCCTTTACTGAAAGCCTTCTTAACAGACCTTCTATTTACCTCCACCTCATTTGGAAGCAGCACGAGATATCTCTGTGTCCTGAGGCTTTTGCACGTAATTATTGATACTCCATCAGTCCAAGCTTGCACATCATCTCTCCGAAGTCATTCAAGTACACATAGACAAACCAACGTAGATGAATGAATGCATGAATGAATGAAGGGAATTGCAAGTGAGAATGAGTTCAAACGAAAGTAATTAGAAGTACAGAGCGTTTGTACTTACATTCAAGTAAGCAGAGGAATATTTATGTTGCCATCAGCGTTTTGGAAGACTTTGAAAAAGGGGAACTAGGAGGAGAGAGGCGTTGAATAACAAGGTTTGGGTTGGAGTTGAAGGCACTCTTAAAACCCATCACACATTGCGCCACATGCGCACAGCAGTGTATAGGTGGTTCACCATAAGGACACTTCATAGGCTCACGGCAACGGTGACTCTAGCATTCCTGTTTTGCATCCATTCGCATTTCCAAAACCCTAACTGCCTCCTATCTAAGCGATGTGTGCACACTTAAGCCATTTTACATTTCAATTAGTCACTTCTTTCTTTCTTTCTTTCCTTAATCGTAGGTGTCATGCGTTTAGAAGGAGGTCTGCTGCCAATTGAGCCATAGCCGTTAGGTCATTGGTACTGGTTGCAATGGTTAGGCGAACACGCCCACGAACAAGCGAAGCAGAAGTGAGTTGGAGGCTGCCACACCACACTGCAACTTCAGTGTTGACACCTCTGGCGCAAGCGCCGTGCAGCGCTCCCTTGCGACTAAGGCTGCAGCTCCACCGCATGAGCCAATTGAGGGGGCGAAGTCACAGAATTGAGGAGCATGCAGCTGCACACACCACACTCCATTGGTCACGTGGAGGTACTATGCTGCCGATTGCTGCTTACTCTCCTCTACCTCCTCTTCCTCTCCCTCCTCTTCCTGCCCCTCATGCCCATCATTCCACATTGCTAATGGATTTGAGTGTTTCAAGCAGCAGTGGTGGAAGGAGTAGTGATAGCGTTCTTGCATTTTCAAAGCACTTCACCAGGCAAAATTGTTTGCTTTTACCGCCACGGTCACTAAAGCAAAACGATTTGCCAGCGAAATCAATTGTTGCCACCTACTCATAGATATTAAACGTTATCCACTAATTCGCACTAATGTTGGCCTAACTTTGCAGAAATCACTAAAAGGACAAAGCCTATACTCTTTACAGCCAACTCGATTGGTCCATTCACCTCGAAGCATCATCAACCAGTGCTTTCCGCGTGAATCATTTGAGCTTCACCACCAACTACTGAATTGTTTTTGTATCTAAACAGCTTACATCTGACTTCTTGTTAAAAAACAGATGTCGTTGGCCGTCGACAAACTGAGCAAAATAACAGGATTATTAAATTTATTGTTACAATACTAAAGCTGCGCCTTGCACAAGTGCCAAAATGATGACGGCATCATTGGTGGTGTTTCAAGGACCACAATTGTCACTCGACATTGGCTGCCACATTTGCGGCTGCTTACTTAAAAACTAGTGATTTTCCGTCTCCGTGTAGTTTTACCGTGTTCATTCCAAAACTTATCTCACTGTTTCACCTCAACCTAACCACCCACACTCTCCAGGCAGATGCCAGGCTTGACATTGCGCAATTGTCATGTCAAGATGCGTTTGCGATGCGGCTAAAATGCTGCATGACTGTGAAACCAGCGAATTTAGTTTATACTGCACGATTGTCCCAACAAAGGTAGAAGAATGATCGCCATAGCCACAGTCAGGCTAACAAGCATTGAGGTGGAAGACTTGGCATCACTTGAAGCGTTGATCTTCCCAAGTACCGAGTCGCAGCAAAATCAGCCATCCATTTAGCAGTTACTGTGTTGCACATCCTTTAGCCTCTGCATAGGCCTCGAGGATCTGCAATTAATGAATTATGCTTGTGTTCGGATGTGCTATCATTGCTTTTCATTTTAATTTTGAAACGTTAGCTTGCACTTTTTGACGGCCTGTAATAAAAAATTTTTCCACATGTGAGATCAAAATCGCAGCCGTTTCTTCCGTGTATCTTCATCTTGTTTTTTTTATTTCTTGTGCATTAAAAGTCATAAAGCAAAATAAATGGTCACTTGCTGACGATTCGTTCAATTTGTCAATTTTAAGGTCATTGGCCGTGTTTTCGCACTCTATCTGTCTTCGTGCTAGCTCTCCGGTCACTTCGGGGACGATGGGGTTTTGGTTGAATGGGTCCTAAGTTCTCCAAAGGAGTGCAGAATTGCCAAGTATTATATTTCTTTTGGTTATGGTAATGATGATGTCCTGAGCACTAAGGTGGAAAAGAACGTATGTGCAAATAGTGTTCTACCTGAAAAGTTTTTGATAAATGATGAGGAACACAAAATTGGGGACCGGACTCTGCTGCTGCTTCGTACCTTGCTCAAATGCGTAGGTAAATACACGACTGTTTGTGTTTGCTTGCTGCTTGTCTATGATGAGATGTAGAGTGGAGGACCACCTTCACTTGTCTAGGCAGTCGGGCCAAGCACTCCATCCTTTGTCACTACTACGCGCAGCTTTCTCTGTTGGGTGCAACATTTCACTTCCCTTCTTCCTTTTTAGAGGCATCAGTGGGATCCACGACAATGATGGTGCATTTACAACGCCTTTCGCCAGTGCTTCCACTGGGCATCGCGCTTCCTTTAGGCGCATGTACTGCACTCTCCTCCAGAGCGGTCGAGTCTCGCCGATGTGTGGCGTATTTTCAACGATATTTGTCACCGTTGACTCAACCTTGCCTAAGTAAATATAATTGTCAACTTAAATGACAGCTGCCGAAGTCCTTTATCTTCGTTGTTGGTGAGATCGTCACTGATTTCCTTTGGTAGTGAAGGGGCTATCGTGCATTCGGTGCTTAGGTGGGTGGGTGGGAAACGGGTGTCTGAAACCAGAACCCAAATCGGCTTGTGACGCGTTGTGGGTTACTCCTCTCTTACTTGCGTGGCATTTCTTCCTGTTAAGCGCTGCTTGGTGTGTAGTGACGGAGGAGTAGTTTGGGAGCAAGCAGGAAGAGGAAGATGAAAGCTTACCTATTTCTGGGGGAGGTGTTGACGCGGGACTGTCCGGCTTGGGCACAACTTGTCGCTACTGTGGTGTGGTTAAACTGCAAGCAATTCGTATCACTTCTTAGCTGGGGTCCCAAGCAGCTTACGGCGGAAGTTAGTGTCTGTGTTGTTTTGATTGTAAGCAGTCCCTTATGATTCCTGATGTGGTGCATTCTCAGTCATCACCAGCTGCTAATGAACGCGTGTCACTCATGTGTAATCCAGCCCCGAAGACAACAGCAGACATCTGTCCAGCCGCTTACCCACCCACCCATTCCATCGAAAAGGGCAAGTTAAAAACACCAGGAACTATCAAACGTGAAGGTGAACGTATTGTTATTCCCCTCCCCACCACTTAGGGAAGGTCGTGGCCTGTTTCCAACGCCAACGCCAGCGAAAACCACCACCACAATGATTTTGCACATTGCCCCAGTAAAGACCATGTCCATAGTAAAGCAGATACGTACACTGTCCAGCAGACACGAGCAATGTCGGAGTGATCAAACTAGCTGTGAGTGAACCTACTGCACACTGCTAGGGAAGCGCGCACAGCACCGATCCAGATACAGCTCTAGTGTGTGAGGTGCTTCTGGAGGCGGAAGCAATGATCTCGCCCGGCATTGCAGCTATAATACTGTGGCAAGAATCCAAGTTCACCTAAGGCCGAGAAACAGATGAGCAGACTCGGCATTTGCAGCAATTTTTAGATAAAAGCTGCAGTGAAGACGTCGCCCAAGCATCAATTGCAGCAGCCTACAGCATCGCTTCACCAAGTAAAAGAGCATAGCAAGAGGTTAAGGCATAGCGCTCAGACGATATGAAAGCAAAGTTGGAGATGAAAAGGTCCACGCGCCCACATCCTGGGTGGGACTCGAACCCACAATCTTCGGCTCCGGAAACCGACGCCTTATCCATTAGGCCACCAGGACACCGACCATCGCTTTAAATTTACATTATGTAAGTAACACTTCAATGTTAAGTTTATGTTTGTATATAAATAACGAGTAACCGCGCTTTGTGGCTTAGGTGGCTTGTCGTCCTTTCAAGGTAAGGTTTTGGCTTCTCCAGTGCATTTCCATTTGTCTACTTAAATAAGTTATCAAATCACAATTCTTACTTGCAATTAGCCTCCTTTTCAAAGTTTATTTATTTAAACGTCGCTGAAACGTGTTTCGAAATGCAACAATGCATTTTTTTATTATCTTGCTGACTATGAGTTACTAATCTTTCTGTTTGAAGCCGAAATGCTATTGGCACTCGGTTTGGAGTACTGATTTTGGTTCAGAGTTTTTGGATTGATGAGTTAAAAAAACCTGAAGCATACCTGTCGTTTTTTACTTATTTGTTTGTGCATCTTTGCGCCTTTTGTTACTTTTTGCCTTCTAAGGCCTAAATTTACTCATTTGCTAGAAGCAAGTTGTTTAATCTTTTGTTTGCATTCACGGTAAGTGGACAAAGATGCCAAAGATGCGAACATCATGCAGCTAGTTGACAGGATGGCATGAGACCGCTGAAGAACAACATTGATATCCGTGTCGCCTCTTTTGTTACCACTCGTTCGAATTTGTCTGCCCTTTTGGACTGGAACTCCGTGATTGCATCTGCATGGTGTGGAGCGACCTACTAGAGCTTTATTCTCAATGTACAGCACGGAGAGCCTTACAAACACGAGCAATTATATTTTCTCGACTTCGTTCATTAGCATATATTAAGCCCTAACCTCCAATAATCAGTTCCTTAGCTTGTGGGCTGCTAGATGTCTCTGTAGCTTAATTAAGAATGAGGTCTTTTCGTTTTTGTCTCTTAAAAGCTATCAAAGACAGCAACTGTTGTTTTCGCTCGCGCTATCAAAACCATGAGAGGAAGGGGATTAATAAAGACGACTTTTAAATAAAAAGGCAGCCAACTTATTAACGAGGCTCACGTTCAACTCGCTTGATCTAGTTATGTAGGCCAGGCTGCAAAACCACTTCGATGGACAAGCACAGGAGATTCTATAACAAACGCTAACCTCCCAAGGACAATTCATGGATGGCATGAATCATATTAAAAACACCATCCCTTTACCTGTTGTGGAATTCGCATGCACGGCGTCCAGCTCATTGGAATACCATGCTGTTGGATAAAAGCTTCTGTCGGCATAAGTTATTTAAAGTTGAGGTAAATGAGATTATATTCACATTTTCGAGAGAGTATTTAAAAAAGGCGTCTGAAATAGGTATTTCTGCGAAAATCCAAAAACAACTTTTTGCACGGTTGATGGAGGAATGAGGATTCGCCTTGAATTGAGCGCTCACTTTAGCGCGGGCACATACGCGAAAGCTATGGACTTTATTACTTAAATGACATTAGTAGGATGTCGTTCTACCCATTAACCCTCGCTGTTTTTAGGTAGGCAAGCCTGTTAAGGTGGCAATGCCAATCCCTTCCCAATGGATACTCGTCACCTCCGCAGGCGACTTGGTTTACAGAATGTCATTTGTTCGTAAAGTAGAAAGCGTGCTACCAACTTCCAAAGTCGAGTTTGTAAAGAAAGCACTTGAAAGTTATCGTACGGATAAAAACAGTACCTTCTCTTCTTTTATCATTGGTGTTATATGCTCTTCAGTGGTTTCAAAGTGTGATGCATGCATTTGTGCACCTAGTAATAATAATAATAACAATGTCGTCTCAAAACAACCACTTACTTAACGGGCAAAATAAAAATAAGAATCGTTTACGATTTTGAAATAAGGGCTCTAATCGTGTAACGAACCAAGGGATTCTTGGAACAGAGCGCTGCATGATTCAGTGTTCGGTCGACCGATTCTAATCTGCTTTAACGTTGAGCTGTTGTTGGTGAAGACAACATGTTTCGTGGCTTCTATTTCACGTTTCTACTCTTTGAAATCATACAATGCTCAATCGTGCAATGGTTTTGGGATGATATTTAAGTAAACAGTGCTACTATCGCACTCGTTCCGTCGTGAGGCATGCGAAGGAGACGAACGCCGACTTGCCATAACATTTTGTTACCATGTTGAGTGGGGCGTCCTGCCTCACCTAATCTTCTCGATCCACTCGGCCGAAAGTAAAAAATTCAGATGCTGCAACGGTAGTACCGTTAACCAGCAAGTTATCATTTTATAATCCAACCAAACGTATATTTGGGATGTCAACAGTCACTGCCTTCCTTAATATGGAACTCGAAATCCGCTGTGCTGCAGAGCACGTACTGCAATTGGAAGAGAGGATTAGCCATAGTTGGGTAACATTAGCGACAGCATGAGACACGATTATTAAAGCATAAAATAGCTATTAAACCATTACAAGTCGTGACTTACTTGCATTACACAGCAATGAAGATGAGCCCAACATAGTGGGTCTGCGTATTCTTTATTATGGTTAGGAACTGAAAATGTTAGCTGGAGGAAAGGCGCGTATAGGAACCCTATGAAGGCAAAGCAATGAAGATGACTGGGTGAGAGAGTAGTGTATTCGCTTCAGTGCCGAATAGATGAATGATAGGATTTAGGAGTAAAGGTGAGTACTACTTAATTAACAAATAAGTAGTTATTGCATGAGATGCGCTTTCTCAAATACTACAGGACTTTTAAATCAGCACCAGTTATACGCAATTTGCTTTGGCCGCGTTAATGTTTTTTTTCTAAACTTGCATCCACTAAAATCGGCAGACTTGCACTTTCCAATTTTAGCCCCTCCAGTCCTAGTAACTAGGACTAGTGTTAACTTTCTCGTATTTTCCTGCATATTAACCCCTCACCATGTCACACTTCATCACTGGGTTGTAGATGGTCAAGATCTGTTGGTAGTGCGTGTGTACTTACCAAAGTTTTTGGTACAATCGTTCATTGGAAAATTTACCTCGCAAGCCAATTCATAGGCCTACAACTTGTTTATAAGTACAGGTGTGTGGACTGAGAAAGTAGGTGATTGCCGACGGAGAGATGCTGCTTCAACTCTACCTCATTTTGTTGATAACTTCCATCTTCCATGGTGATTTAGCACTGGGAATCGGTAAGACTCCATTCTACGCTTTGCTTTGGTAAGCACACATGTAAACCCACTCAACGAATGAGGACGTCGCTATAAACTAGTAAACCTAGCAAGACTACTGTGTGTGTTCTTCATTATGTAGGTAGGTAGGAAGCTCTTTGGCACTGCCATTCATTTGCATCAAACCTGGCAGTATATCTCATCAATTCATATTCCAACAGCAACATTGTTCCATTAAGTGGACTCATGTCTTTAAAGTAGCTTCAAATTTGTAGTGAGTGGGGCCACGTCTTGGTTAGTTTTGTGATTCAATATGCCAAGGACAGGTGTGGAATGGGGTATAAGGCCGCAGTCAGTGTTTACAGTAAGACCAACACAAAGGAATGCATTACAATTTGCAACTTAGCTGTGTCGAGATGGATAACCCAATTCCAACCAATGGAGAGTACTAAATAGGCTTTTCGCCCACCAAATCACAGGCACCAGGGCTTCCATTTATCCACACACCGAAAGTCTAGGATAAAATGGAAGCATGAAGGTTGAAGTATGGCATTTTGATATGCCTACCTTTGTTGCCATCACAAGCATGCAAAACAGGGATTAAGGGTGACGTCTGCAAACGTACAACCCTACCTTTTCAATGTTATTTTGAGTTTCTTCCCTTCCACTGACTAATTGCGTAGATCCTAGTGTTCCACGGGATCTAAAATTGGAAGCAATCAGTCCTTACATGGTGGAAATGCAGTGGAATCCACCCTCTCGCCCTTACGGCCGCATTATTGGCTACATGGTCAGCTGGCATCTTGACAGCGAAAGGCAGGACAGGGTCCTTCTTTCCCCAGTTCAGTCCTACACTCTCACAGGTTTGGAGCCAGGAAAAACAATTTCTGCCTATGTTAGAGCCCTCACACAATGGGGACTGCTGTGGAAACACAGATACCTCAGCAACCACAGCGATGTAGTGAACATAACTACTCCACTTTTGACAGGAGGTGAGTCTCCTCTACTCCTCTTATCCACTGCTGTCCACAACTGCATTGATTTGAGGCTACCAGAGTAATCCCTCGATTTTGTACTCCTCTAAGATGGACAGTTAGCCAGTATACCTAGTCCGACCATCCCAACTGTCCTTACACTTAATTTTTGTATTGATGATGCTAAAAGACGTGATTAAAAAATTTGCTGTTTTAAGTAGATGAAGAGAGGGTAACTCTTGGTACTGAGGATTTTGCAATGACGTCTGCAAGCACAAGAACTGGTCCATCTAGTCAGACCCCTCTGATTGAGACTAACAGGGCACCTGTCCAGAATCTCCCAGTCGGCAAGGCGAATGAATCCATTGTGGATCCCGAAGTGACCACTTCAAAGGAGGAAGGAGTGTCAAGTAGTCCTACAAAACGACCCAAAAAAGCGCCTGCAATCGCGAATCAGCGCTCCGCATCCGTGACTTCTGAGGATACGACAAAGAGGAGGCCACGCAAGCCTCCCAAAACTGTCAAAACAAACGGAATCATTGTGGATCCTGAAGGGACCACTTCAAAGGAGGAAGGAGTGTCAAGTAGTCCTACAAAACGACCCAAAAAAGCGCCTGCAATCGCGAATCAGCGCTCCGCATCCGTGACTTCTGAGGATACGACAAAGAGGAGGCCACGCAAGCCTCCCAAAACTGTCAAAACAAACGGAATCATTGTGGATCCTGAAGGGATCACTTCAAAGGAGGAAGGAGTGTCAAGTAATCCTACAAAACGACCCAAAAAAGCCCCCTCAACCGCGAACCAGCGCCCCTCAACCATGGCCTCGGAAGATGTAACAAAGAGAAGGTCGAAAAGGGCTTCCAAAAATGTTGAAGCGAACGAAGTCGATTTAGGCAATTCTATCATCTCGCCTCCCGCCAAAACCACCAGCGGGTCCACCTTCAAGGCTTTGGCCACTGGAACCATTTTCGCCTCCATGATCCTAATGGCATCGTAAACCTTCTTGCAAGTCTGCGCAAACTAGTAACTATTGTTACGGCTAACAATACCCTTTTAACAAATGTGTTATTTCTTCACCTGTAGACCTCATCAATTTTTCACCCACAGCACAAGTTCTTAAGGACAAATACAAATCTTGGTACTGGCATTTTGGCCTCAAAGCGCTACAGTTGTGCGATTACACTTGCTGTGTAGAGATTTAAAGCTACATTATATAGTGATTGTGTTATCTTGAATGCCGAAAGGATGGTCTTTTTCAAAGCTCCCTAGGAACTCATACACAATTTCCTTCATAGTGCATTAGGTGATAAATATCCACTAGCAATGACAGTCACTCTGGGTCTACTGCCAGTCGGCCAGAGGAATGCGGCTGTGACTCAGTGGAACGAGGGATTGAGAGGCATCCACAACTGGGTGAACACACGCAGGTTGGCTAAAATGGGACTGCTACTGCTTTATCTGTCTGTAAGGCTGATGCGTCCGAAGCCAATCACTCACATCGCCAAGCTGGGATGTGGCATTGGCTTTTGTCTGCTTAGTGGATGCTGCAAATTGCTGCACTTCCTCCTCCAAATTCTGTCACCAGTACTACTGCTAAGCCAATCAAGTAGACTTGTGCCTGCAAGCAAGCAGTGCTGCAAAGAGAGACGAATTCCGAGAGGTGCGAAGGTACCGAAGGCAACCGGAGGCGTTGAATGCTGAATGTTTGGTTGGGGGCGCTAAGAGTCAACTATAGGTGTGCACGAATGGGCAGCAAAGGTGGCCAGCAAACTCGCATCACTTTTACTAAAGGTGTAGACGGCTAATTGGGAAGGTGGAAGGAGTGGAGAGGCATTGAATGAGTGCAAAAAAGGACTGATATGTGGCATGAGTTGGTAACGCAAGCAGTTGCCAATCCTTACTTCAGCCGATCGGTGATAATTGTGGAACGCAAGCCAGCAATCAGACCGGCATCCAGCCTAAGCTAAGGCAGGAGAGAGGAGCTGTGGAGGTCACCAGGCGAACCGTTGAATACGTTGGCCAAGTGATCTCTGTGCGCTCTCCACGCCTCCAATGCCCCTTGTGGATCTGCTTGACCGCCCATGGAAAGCACTTTCCTGGGGACATGTGCAGCACCAAAACAGTTTTGTGCGGAACAGTGGTTGCTCAAAACCTACGGAATATTGCCTCCCACTGCTACAATCATATCAGGTCAGCTGAATTTCAGCTCACCAATGCCCATTTCAAGCACGCCTTCATTTTGCACAACTTCTTTTCTGTTGACACTGCAGCTTTCCTTGGCTTCTACAAAAAGGCCCTAACGCATGCACCTTTGCTTCCTTCGCACGTAATGGCTGAGTGCCTTGCCTTGGGTGGTGTGGTGTGGTGTTGGGTGAGTGCTAAGAACACAGGCTGGAGCAGCTGCATTGGTGAGCCAAGAACAGGCTTTGTGACGTCTGTTGTGTTGACTGGTCTTGGGAAAATGGACACTTTCAAGCAAATGAAGCATCACATCAAGGCTTCAGTGAGGCTTGGAGGAAGGATTGTGTGAAAATGAGGGCGAAGTCCACCGGCCGTTTGATCAGTGACACAGTTGATGTGGGTTGGACGCAAACGTGCTGCAGACGGCTGCAGTGTGTCATGACGCCGTATTCTGCATAAACCCTTTCAGTACTGCGGCGTGGTTGGGTTGGTGATGCCAGAAGCGGTGCATAAGGGGCTTTTTGGTGTGATGCACCCATGGTCGAGTGAGGTGTCACTGTGGTCGGAGGTAGAGGCTTGATGAAGCGATCTCGTCTCGCATTATGTAATGTTCATGCTCATCCCATACTCTGTGACATTGTGGTGCCACACATGCGGAATACGTGTCGAAGACAGAAGAAGGCAACTTCGACGATAGGTCGCACATATATGCATGTGAGCAATTGGCTGTGATTGTCAAATCGCTTTCAAGTCACAGTAGTTCAGTGTGTAGAGCCTCATCGAGGCATCATACACAACACTGTTTATGCCTTTCCACTTCGCCGTGCCTTCGTAGAACTAACATCTGGACTGGCTCAGCTCTTCTTTTAGTAGCAGCACAGTCATTTGAACTCCTATAGGTGAAAGTGGATTGTCTCTTTTACTGCCTACATTCCAACTAGTAGCAAATAGCAGTATTGTCGTTGAATCCACAGTTCTAACATTAAAGGACATGTAAGACTAATGGTGAATGAAAACTGAAAAGCGCCTACTTCTCCTATTACTGAGTCGTGCATCTGCTCGGTGAAGCTTCTGTAGTACACGAGGGCAATGGGAATGGTGAATGGCTATTCTTATTTAAAGACTTGATTTAACGCCTTGAATTGGTTCACTAGGCGGCCCTGAACTACCATTTACTGGTGATCACACAGTAGATATGTATAGCGTCCAGAGACATTCATGGAGGCAAAAGCAGGCACAACATTGGGGCAGGATTTGCATACTCAACAGCTGGTTTGGCCCGAAGACCGGCCTCAGCCGGTCAGGACAATGTGTTCGCTCGCGAGGCCTTGACCAGAACCGAAAGACAAGCAAACAAAGTATGACAATGTGAGCAACTTCTCGGCACCTTTTATGCGAGCTCGATTTCAACACGCCGCACTTCCATCTGCCAGCTTGCGGTACACGCAACCAACAGGTGGCATGTTGGTGCAGAGAAAACTCCAAATTCATCACATAAATTCATTGAACACTTCACTGATGCAGTTCTGGTCACAGTACCAACAGAAGAAGCATCACTTACTTGGCTTGATGGATAATTGGGCATGTGGAGTGGTAGGCGTGGAATTGGACAAACGTGCAGGAGATGACTGAACTAGTTCCTGAAGTGAGTAGACCGCTCACCCCCACAGCATCATCCAAAATGTCCGAAGACAAGCAGATTGTTATGCACAGTTCTAGGTTGGCTAGTTTATGGTAGGTCCAAGGACACTTGTCAGACGCGCTTTAGGCACAGACTTTTAGCTACACAGTTTCACTCTCATCGACTGCTCTCGCGTCATTTGTGATGGCAACCTTCGATTAAGCTGACCCCATGGTTTGCTTAGGCTAGGCTCAAACGCATAAATCAGGCCGCTATTCTCGGCCAAATAGGTGAATTAATTGTATCTAGACTTACTCCTCAAAAGCGCCTACTTTCCATCACCTAAGGCAACGACTACCGGTTGTGCTCACATTCAGATGCCAAAGTGTTGCGTAGCACACAAGAGACTTTGCAAGCGTCTATTGGGTAGGAACTGAGCCAGAGAGTGACCAATGTGATTCACTACCACCACAAACTGTCAGGACGTGTGTGGTGTAGAGGTGAAGTGAATCAGTTCACCAACGCTGTCGAATCAAACTGACAATTGTGGAGGAATGGAACGACAGGAATGATGGTGAGAGACAGGACGAATGGACCATCCACTATCACATGTGCATACACAGGAGTGGAAGTCCACTTTTCCATCATCACTGATGTCACGTCTTTCTCAATACGCGATTATGTGGAAGGTTCAGGTTTTGCAGGCACAGACTGCTGCTGCTTTTATACGAGCGTTAGATATCCAAGGAGAGAGTAGCCGCTGTTTGCATGCACTGAATGAGGCCATCATGGGAGAAAGTGGACGCAGACGGAGTTGACGTTTGCTGCGAAAAGTAGCATGACTACCACACACTTCAATGATTACACTATGGATTCATATCTGAGGTACTAAGTTGGATACTTCGTTACTGATGGAAACGACGCTAAAAATGTGCATTTATGAGCATCAAATCATGGCATATTGGTGGGCGAGGCATTTAGTGAAGCAGGCAAGCCCGACTCCAATGACGATGCTGCGCTTCGTGCCGATTTGCCTTCCACCATGGACAATGTGTGGGAAGGATTTGTGACCACACCTTCTAATAAAACGCAGTATGTGGCGCATGAACAACTCTACGGCCTTCTCATTGTGGTTCGGCTACAACTCAAAATCAACCGTGAGGTGGTCCAGAACGGATTTGGAGTGGTAAAATGTCTGGCATTGCATGTAGCTATCAAGGTGATGCGCCTGTTGTCCACTTCTGCTCGTACTGCCGAGGCAGAGCTTAAGTACGCCTATTGTTGCACGCATACCGTCCCCATTCGTAGAGGTTGTACGATTCCTCATGCCGTTTTGCGGGTGAGTACTTACTGCACCGAGTTGTCCGGAACGCTAAGTAGGTGGCAACGTGAAGAGGAAGCCTGGCTCTGTGGGGAGGAATTATTTCATCTTCCAGTGCCATTGCTGAGCTCTCTTTCCAACTGCCAGGTGGTCAGCTGAATGTTGCTGGTGAGGAGCATTTCCACTCTCAAAAAGCACCTTTCTTTGCGCTATTTCGGGTGCCAAAACTGCTGCATTTACAAATGTCTAATAAAGCCATCACGAAGCGTGGGGAGGACATTCAAAAATACACCACCAGTAAGCGATCCAAGCAATGGCACGGAACTCGACAAGTATTAACATCACAATGAAGGGGGTGTATAATTTGAATCTTACGAGACTCAAATCTTCCTCTATAAAAATATCAGATCTACTCATCTATGGATATCAGTTGAGCTCTGATAGTTATGAGGTCAATCGAAAAAATAATTGAAGGAACAGGACTGAGTGCTGGCAAGTCTCCATCACAGAGACGCAATTTCTTTGCATCAACTTAGCTGAAGCCAAAAAACAAATGGAGTAGTAGGAAAGCTACTCTAAGGAGCATGAGGCACTCACACGATGGTACGCATGCTGTGCTCAGGTGTAATAATGCTAAGATCTGCAGACATCTCATTAGTCGTAGTGATTCTCCCGACGCAGACTTCTTCACTAACCACATTCAACAAAACAATGGCATTCATGCCTTTCCATTCATTTAAACTGTGTTAATAACTAACTCATAATCAACTTCTGGTAAAGATGCTGTACAATTTAAACCACTCAATCTGGCGTCAAGTATAAAATTTTAATGCAGGAAATGCTTTTTACCAGCTTTAAATGCATGTTTCACATTCCCAGCCTCGTAGGAGACAATTTGCCAACTCACTTCTAGTGGTAAATATAGTACTACTCAAGAAATGTTAGCAACAATAGTAAAACGAAAATGACGTTAGCGAGGCATTTATCGGCAGTGAGTTTAGAAGTAGGCAATAGTTTTGCTATCTTCAACGCAGTCTGATAGTTCAAAGCCGTAAATTTCTCTCCATCCCCTTCAGTTTGGGATGATATTTCAGTTTACTTTACTCCAAGATCTAGTATCCATAGGTCCTCGCAGTATTCGTTTTCCACCAGTGTATAACATGGATATACAGTCATCTACATAAGCTTTTCTTTACCCATCTGACTCATTTTCTTTTACACATCAAGCCCTACATATCTGTGTAAGTTCTTTCTATTCATTTCAATTCCATAATTACAAATTCTTGCCCCATTAATCAGTCTTAGTTCCCTTCTAAGTGAGAAAACCCCATCACTTAAGGTCCTAATTTTCCAACACACCTGCCTCCTAGCCACCCAGTTCTCAACGCTCCCAAACCCAAATTGCAGGCATATGTGTTAATGCGTAGACGAACTGGGTATCAGATATGCAAGTGGCGAATTGTCTGATGAAAGGAAAACCCTTTATTCCAACCTTTACTCGGCATAGCTCCGTGCACCAGCCCAAGCATGTTTTGCTAGCATTAGTAGTTTCGCCAGGAAAAATTCCGTTTCAGAGCCTAAATCCTGCCTTAAAATAAAAATAAGTCTCGCAATTTATTACAAATTAGATTTAGTGTTGTGTGGTTCTAGACAAATTTTTTGATCAAAAATGAAGGGATGTTTACTACTTATGATTGTTCCCGTGATTGTTACTACCATATCACTTCCAAAAACGCATATATTTTTGCAGTCTTAAAGTTACAATCAATTGATGGTTCTGTTCATTCTGTTAGAAAAGTTTGCGCATGGTTTGCATTTCTAATCCTTGATTTTTAATGTATTTTTTAATAGGTGTCACTTTTAAAATCCCTGCTTAGAGGGTTGTGCAAATAGACCGCTTCTGAACACGTTAGCCAATAGAGATAGAATCGCAAGTAGGTAGGTCTGTCGTGGCTTTGATAATGTTATCGCGATTTTGTCTGGCTCATTTTTGTTCTAACAGCGCTGTTTGATGCGAAGCAAACCGTAATCCCTGCTGTTTTGGGTCATTCTTGTAGCTCTTTAGTCTGTATCGCAGTCTGGTGTGGTTTCGTATAGGCATTCATCACCTTCGTCAGCAAAATGACTTCAATTGAGCGACCCGTCTGGGACGATGTTGATGTAGGCTATTACGGTTATTTTAATGTGTAATTATTCATAAAGGAATCTCTAATTGATGAAGTTATGCGAATGGCCACGGATGAGCTAGTCGTCCATACTCGTTTGCTCGACGGTGAAATTCGCGTAATTCGACAATTGCCTTCAATTCCTGTAGATAATGAAATCTGAGTTGCATCGAGTTGACCATGAAATTAAGATGAAGCAGTCGAAAGTTAAGGACAGTAAGAGCAAAATTAAGATGAACAAAGCCCTTCCATATCTTGTTGCGACGGTCGTTGAGGTGAGTTGCCATTCTTTCACTTAAGGAGTTTTAGCTCTTGGATGTTGAGCCTGAAGACGAGGAAGAAGATGGTGCAAATGTGGATTTAGACTCTCAGAGGAAGGGCAAGTGTGCCGTCGTTAAGACAAGCACGCGTCAGACGTATTTCCTTCCTGTTATTGGCCTTGTCCCCCATGAGGAGCTCAAACCTGGCGATCTTGTAGGCGTCAATAAGGACTCTTATCTTATCCTTGAAAAACTCCCAGCTGAATTCGACTCTCGTGTCAAGGCTATGGAAGTTGATGATAGGCCCACTGAAAGATATGGCGACATTGGCGGACTTGATAAACAAATTCAAGAGTTGATCGAGGCTGTTGTTCTTCCTATGACCCACAAGGATAGATTTGATGCTATCGGTATCCAGCCTCCTAAAGGCGTTCTTCTCTACGGCCCACCTGGAACTGGGAAAACGCTACTAGCTCGTGCTTGTGCAGCTCAGACTAAGTCAACCTTCTTAAAACTTGCTGCGCCTCAACTTGTTCAGATGTTTATCGGTGACGGTGCCAAATTGGTTCGGGATGCTTTTCAGCTTGCTAAAGAAAAGGCTCCAGCCATAATTTTTATTGACGAATTAGATGCCATAGGTAATTTTAAGCTGTTAATTTTGTGTACGTTTATTACAGTGTAGCCCGTATTTGTGTAAAATCAAAGTATGCCATCGTGCATTTTTCTACTTGGTTGCTAAATTTGTCTTCTAGGTTGTGAGTAGTCTGTATCACCGGAGACGGGGTGTCTTAGTCTTAGCAATCTTCTGTGGCAGGTGTTATATAGGCGCCTACTTATGAAGGCCTAGTACTTTTTTTCCCGGTTTTGTCTCTTGAGTTCCCCATTTGCCTGCGTAGCATTTATGAAGTCGGTGTCTATCTTCCTACTTCTTTACTTGTAGGCACAAAGCGCTTTGACAGCGAAAAGGCCGGTGATCGTGAAGTTCAACGCACAATGCTGGAGCTGTTAAACCAGCTGGATGGTTTTCAACCAAATCACGAGATCAAAGTCATTGCTGCCACAAATCGTGTGGATATTCTAGATCCTGCACTTCTTCGCAGTGGTCGCCTTGATCGTAAAATTGAGTTCCCCACTCCCAACGAAGAAGCTCGCTCCCGCATTATGCAGATCCACTCAAGAAAAATGAATGTTCAGTAAGCCTTTAATGTTGTGGTTTTTACTCGTCCCGACGTCGCCTCGTTGTTGTATATTTAGTTGTTTGTGAGAAGCGTTAAAGGTACCCACTAGCTGCTATGGTTTATTTAGCTTCTGTAGCTCAGTTTTTTTGTTAATGACTAGTGTCTTGGGCTGTTGAAAAAATTGTTACAGGATTCATTTAATAAGTGTTAACGATGCGCTTGATGTCATGCCCGGTCGCTTTTCATCACTCAGTCTGTCGTTGGGTGTAAATCAGTGTAGGATGCAGTACTCCTAGGTTGAAAAGAATTGTACTGAAATGCACGAATCTCCTGTCCAATTTCAGCGAAGACGTGAACTTTGAAGAGCTTGCTCGATGTACTGACGACTTCAATGGCGCACAGTGCAAAGCTGTCTGTGTCGAGGCTGTGAGTTTAATTTAAAACCATCAACTCACCTTCAGTTCCTTGGGTCTTTATTCCTTTCGTTTCCAATCGTGTTCAAGTGGGATTGAGGTATCTTGTCTTATTGCTCGATGTAGGGTATGATCGCTCTGCGCAGAAACGCCAACCAGGTCGTGCATGAGGACTACATGGATGCTATACTCGAGGTGCAGTCGAAGAAGAAGACAAATTTGAATTATTATGCGTAGAACGCTCGTCCACTGGGATTGCACTGTGTGTGTGTAGTGTATGCATCCTTGTATTCTACCACTTCACTCATTTCCTCATCTTTCATTGTTACCTTTCAAAGGAAATAAATACGTGATATCAGCGCTCTTTAATTTATTGGCCATTCTATTATCGCGAAAGAGGGATGCTTTTCTGAAGTTGCGGGCATGATTCTTCAAGCCTCCCAAATGGATGAGGTTGAAGGGACCACATTGGTACTGCTGTGATGAAGTGTGCCCTTCGGTCCTCCTCGTTCGCGCTGTGACCTAGTCTTCGTTGGGGCCTCAGAAAGGACTAACTGCTTACTGCGGTTTTCCTCTTCTCTTGTCCCTATACCTTCTACTTATTTATTTATAGTAGCACTGTCGGAGGCCTTTGTGCCTGACTTCGGCTTGATCGGTGTAGGTCTCATTGTCAGTTGGCCAGCGTTGTTTTCGGCATCCTTCGCACCGGCTCGTGTCAAGTCGTAAAAAAAGCTACCATATCTTTAACCAATAGAGCTAAAGTTGCGTCCAGGTTGACCCCACAGCACACTAACCATTGATAGCAGCATAACCGGGGCCTAGGATGTCTTTGAGGACAGTCCACATGAAGGTGGAGGAGACCAAGCAGTAACATATGAGATTACAAGGTTTATGACCCCGTCTTGTGCTTTTAGTAAAGCGCGTGGACAGAGGCAAGTATGTACCAAGTGGATTCGAGTTACCATCGTGACACTCACGAATCTCACGAGGATCCAATTACTGGCCTGACCTACTTTTTCCATCAGATGCATAAGGTGATGAAGTCTTTTATAAACCTCCTCGGGATTAAGCATCTTTTCAACAGGCAATGAGGCCACATATTAATACTATAGCTGAAAATGAAGGCCTAAGGCAACAGGAGGAGAAAATTGATTAATCAAAAGTGTGTCCAACCAGCCTACCAACTGCCTTTCCATTTAATCCACAAAATTGGATTCTTTATTGAGTAAAAGTAGCTATGCCTGTTTGATCATGACTGCATGTTTTGTATCCACGCGCACTAACGCCATTAAGATATGGGAATCACACTTACTTTTTTCTATTTCAGGCGATCACACAAAACCAGGTCGTCCCTACTGCCCTACTTACTAGCACTCACATTCACATGAATGGTTGAATGGACGCGACGATCTAGCCAATCACCTGTCAGATTAATAGGTTGACTTGGTCGTAAGTGCGTGCGTGCGTGCGCGTGCAGTCAGCATGCTGCTGTTACCCCCAGAAATCGACCGCATGGCAAGTGTGTGCACGTAAGCGTGCGCCCCGTGCGTGTGCGTGTGTGTGTGCGCAAGTGGGATGCCCGAGGCGGTACTGGCGGAGCTGCCCAGTCCTCTGTGGTGAGAATAAACTGCAGCCCCGTTGCAGCACACCAAGAGGGAAAGCCATAGCCGACAGCAGTGCAACTCTTCCCACTTGCTTGTGTTTGTGAGCTTGTGGTGGCGTATTCACTATGATCGCCTCCCGTGGAATGGGGAACTGGAGAGATCCTCTTAACAATGGGATTCTTTGCTTCCTCTTGATCTCATGCTTCGTCTTTTGTGTTATTGGTAAGTTATGCACTTAGCCTTGCATCATTGCATGCATCTTTGCTCCATCGGAGCTACCGTACTTGCATTTGCCCATTTCTTTCTCCATGTGTAAGGCGATAAGGCGCATAAAATAATCCAAAACTTGAAACAGAAGATGGGGTTTGGGTCGAAGCTATCCCAAGTGCCCCACGGCCTGAATTCAGGATCATCGTCTGCTGAGGTGGTCACAAACTTGTCAAAGACTAGATTTTATCCGCTAGGCAATGGCCATGGAGTTCACCAGTCATCAAAGCACTGATCAAATAAGTCCACTGTTTTGCTTTTTTACCCCAGGTCAATTCACAAGCCCGACGGAAGCAATGGGACCCCAAGGTCCTCGTGGTGACCCCGGTCCAGTAGGTCCAGAGGGTGCAGTTGGACCTCCTGGTCCTCCCGGCCCGATGGGACCACCTGGCACCGATGGAGCTCCTGGTGGGCCCGGTCCCCAAGGTCCTCGTGGTCCTCCCGGCAGGAACGGTCGTGACGGTATGCCCGGTGTCGCTGGTCCTCCAGGTCCTCAGGGTCTTCCCGGTACGTCGGGTGAGCCTGGTGCTACCGGACCACCTGGTCGACAGGGTTATCAAGGTCCTCCTGGCGATAAGGGTGATTCTGGTTTCGATGGCATGATTGTACGTTTCGTCTTTCCATATACTTGGGCTCAGAGAATTAATCAACATTTCAAAGAATATGACGTTTTATTTTGAATATAGGGGTCTCCCGGTCCAGTGGGTCCTCCTGGCCCAGCAGGTCCCATGGGTCCCATTGGTCAGATCGGTCCAACTGGTTACCAAGGTTCCATCGGTCCCCGTGGTGAATCCGGAGCAGACGGGCGTCCAGGACTACCAGGACCTCAAGGTCCCGTTGGCCCTCCGGGTCCTCCTGGCCTCTCTGGTCTGATTGGCCAAAAAGGTCAACGAGGTGAAACGGGTCCCCGTGGTGCGCGTGGAAATCGTGGACCCACTGGTCCACCAGGAAGCGATGGGCCTCCTGGGGAGCCTGGAGCTGTGGTACGTAGGTCTTTCATCTTACAGCGATTAAATTTTAAAGGCATGCCATCGCATTCATTTGTAGCGTGAAAAACATCCTGATTTATAGTTATTTTGTGTTAGAAGACTCGGCTTTACTTGGAAGAAAAGATGTTGGCTCAGGTGGTAGAATTAGAGATCGAAAAAGTCTGCATAGTACTGTGCGTAATTAAAAGAGCTATCATGCTGCCCACACCATGGTAGCTTGGTTGTGTTACTTTGATGTAGGGCGAGCCTGGAATTGATGGTCGACCAGGACCGCGTGGAGAGGCAGGCGTAGCAGGTCCACAGGGTCCGATGGGACCCACTGGTCGCAGAGGTGAACGGGGTGCTGCGGGTAGAACCGGTGCACAAGGTCGCAAGGGGCCCATGGGCGATCGTGGTGTTCCAGGACCTGTTGGTCCCACCGGAGCCCCTGGTCAGAAGGGCGAGCGCGGACAAACTGGTCGTGATGGTGACCAGGGCGAGCCTGGATCTCGGGGTGATCAAGGGCCTACTGGTGCTATTGGACCTAAGGTGAAACATTCTTACACTATGCTATCAATACTTTGACTTTATGCTCCGACCCAATATCTTTATTTACTTAAAATTATCCTAGGGCTCTCGTGGTGAGTCTGGTCCTCCAGGACTTCCCGGCGCCCCAGGATTAGATGGACGTCCAGGTCTTGACGGAGCACCAGGTGAGAACGGTCCACAGGGAGAGCCAGGTCTGACTGGTCCTCCAGGTCCCATGGGTCGCCCCGGAATGGATGGTCTACCCGGTCCCCGAGGTGACATGGGTCCCAACGGACTTGATGGCATTGCTGGCGTGAAAGGTGCTAGGGGCCCACCGGGTCCCCCAGGTCGACCCGGAAATATGGGCAAACCTGGTTTACCCGGAACTCCAGGTGCTCTTGGCCCACCCGGACCCCCTGGACCTACTGTACGTGAACTTCAGCTTATCTTCACGGATTAGAATTGGATGTGATTGTACGCCAATTTCGCATACAACGTTTTCAGGGTGCGCCAGGACCCATGGGTGAACCAGGTCCTAAGGGCGCTCGAGGCTTTCAAGGTCTACCTGGTGACGTCGGCGAACCTGGGGACGCTGGTCCTAGTGGTTTGGATGGTGCAGATGGTCCCATGGGAAGCATGGGCCCTCCCGGATTCTCCGGTCCCTCTGGAGATCAGGGTTCTACGGGTGCTCCTGGCCCTCAAGGCGATCCTGGTCCACCTGGATTTGATGGCCTTCCTGGCAAAGACGGAAGAAATGGACCTCGTGGGAAGGATGGAAAAATTGGTCAACCCGGCGAACAGGGTGAACAGGGACCTGTTGGTCCTCGTGGCATTCGTGGTGAACGAGGTCCTCCCGGTGACAAGGGTATTGATGGTGAACCTGGTGATAGCGGCGCTGCTGGACTACCCGGTTCCCATGTAAGTATATCAAAGCGTGTTCAATGCTTTTACAAATCTATGATCCAGCTAATTTTTTGTGAAGAGTTATACGAAATACTTCTAATGCCGTTTTTGGTGTTCGAGACGATGGGAATTTTACACCCGAGAATAGCTCACAACTCTCCAATATAGGTAGCAATGATCGCAATCAGCAAATCATCACCGAAGCTCACCATTTTGAATACCAAACCCGTCCATTAAAAATTCTACTGGAGGGAGCTCACCTTCACCATTTCAGTTGAAGGAGCTCCTCGGCAAATCACGTCGATAATTTGAACTTTTACTTTCAATTGGAGGTTATGGAGGCCTTTGTCTTGTTTAGGGTCCAGCTGGACCGCCTGGATCGATCGGCAAAACTGGAGCTCCTGGTGAAGTTGGGGAGGAAGGTGATGAAGGTCCTCCAGGTCCGCCTGGCATTCCTGGAATGGACGTGCGTTACCGCTTACTTTAATAGAGATAAAAAGTTTTCTCTTTACCATTTTACTGGTTTGTAATGTTTTCGTATCAAGGGGGTTCAAGGGCCTCAAGGCTTACGTGGTCCACCTGGCAAAGAAGGGGTAACTCGTGAATTGGCTGCAGTGCCTGGAGGCGTGGGTCCGAAGGGTCCACGTGGTCCCACTGGTCCGCCAGGCCCTCCTGGTGACCAGGGTCCTAAGGGACCGTCTGGCGAGACTGGGCCTCCAGGAATGCCCGGTGAGCCTGGGGAGCAAGGTCCTCCTGGACCTCCAGGTGATCCTGGTCCTGATGGCAAACCAGGTGCTAATGGTGAGGACGGTCCTGAAGGACCTTCTGGTGAACAAGGTCCAGTGGGTCCACGTGGTCCTAACGGCGAGCTTGGTCCCATGGGCCCTCCCGGTCCACCTGGTAAACCCGGTTCCATTGGTCCAGTTGGACCTCCTGGCATGGCTGGTGAACCTGGAAAACGCGGCCCTACTGGCCCTCCAGGTCCATTAGGCGAGCGTGGGCCAACTGGGCCTGCTGGTGTTAATGGAAGTGATGGACGTGAAGGAAGGAAAGGACCTCAGGGACGACGAGGACCTGCTGGACCTCCTGGTCCTCATGGTGATGCTGGAGCTCCGGGTAAAGAAGGACCTGAAGGACCTCCTGGTCATCCTGGTTTTGTTGGTCCGCCTGGTGAACCTGGTGCTGAAGGTCCAGAGGGAAAAGAAGGCATTGAAGGTGCTCAAGGTGAACCTGGTCCAGCTGGTCCATATGGCGCAATGGGTCCTATTGGTGAAGCTGGTGATTCAGGCCCAAAAGGTCGTCCTGGTCCTCCTGGAAAACGTGGAAGGCAGGGAGCAGCAGGAACTCGTGGTCCCCAAGGTCCACCTGGCCCTCAGGGTCCCATTGGTCTTGAAGGTCCTCCTGGACCTCCAGGTCTTCGCGGACCACGCGGATCTCCCGGTCCCAAGGGTGAACCAGGTCCTCGAGGTGAAGATGGTGCTCCGGGTCCAGATGGTTCTAATGGCGAAACTGGTCCCCGTGGTCCTCAGGGACCCGCTGGACGTCGTGGAAAGGATGGTTCACCAGGTAAACGCGGTCCTATCGGTCGCAAAGGAGATCCTGGTGCAAAAGGTCCAATCGGCCTTCAGGGACCACCTGGTCACGATGGTCCTGCTGGCTATCAAGGCCCCATTGGCAAGCGTGGCCCTCCGGGACCCACAGGAGAACGTGGTCCACAAGGACCTCAAGGTCTGCGTGGTGAAACCGGTGAAGTGGGCGAAATAGGCCCGATGGGTCCACCCGGAAATGATGGAGACCCTGGTCCACCCGGTGTTCAGGGTCCTCCTGGCCCACCCGGACCACCTGGACCTCCAGGTTCCATCATGAGCATTCAGGCTCGTCGATCACCTACCAAGGGCCTTCTTTACGGTGATGACCCTAGAGCTGCCCGTCTCTTCGGCATGAACTCTATCAAATTTCCACGTGGAACTCAGGAGGTTCCTGCCAGAACATGTGCCCAATTGGCCGCTCACTTCCCCAACTATCCTGATGGTGGGTTGCTTATTTTTTTAAGACAACATTTTGCTCTCTTTTGGACGTTGTGTCGAGGTTTTCTTTATACATTAGGGTCCTACTGGCTTGATCCAAATGGTGGACGCACAAACGATGCAGTTGAGGTGTACTGCAAGATCAAGACCGGTGAGTCGTGCATTCGGGCCAAGCAATCCTTCCCTGTTAAGAAGTGGGGCTTACCCTCCACCAACAGTTCGGTATGGTTCCAAACCTACAACCAATTTGGAGAGGTAAGAAAAACGTGCATACTTGAGATGTACCGCGTAAACTTTTTTCTACGGATGATATCATATTTTCCTCCTCCAGTTCGACTATGCCATTGATGCAGATCAGCTGGCCTTCTTGAAGGTGTTCAGTTCTCGTGCAACTCAGACTCTTCAGCTTTCTTGCCAAGGTCTCTCTGAGAGCACAATTTTGCCTGAACTTCTGGCTGATGATGACACAATATTGACACTGATGCATCCTAAGCGACGATTTGAGTTGAAAGAGAATCTTTGTGGGCAGGTCAGTTCTGAGTACTGCAGACTGTCCTATCGAAGGACTTAAAACACTCCTAGCGTTTGATAGCTATCTTCAAGACATTGACTGTTATAAGTTTTAATTTTAGGTCTTTGAAGGATCAACTGTGGTTCAGATTCAAAGTAGACCATCCCGATTGCCACTTCGTGATATCAAATTCACTCCCAGCATCTCGGCTTTCGGTGTCCAAGTTGGAGAGGTCTGTTTCTCCTAGGTGCCGCCTGCTAACGACATCTGCACCTATCTCACAAAGCTGCTGCAACAGCTGAGCCCTTAACTCCCGTCCCTGCTGCCGTCTTACTTTTCTCCTCCCCATTCCCCAAACTCCTCTCACTTACTTACCATCCTCTTTCAATTCCATCCCTTCCTTCTTCTTCAGTCGTTTAAACTTTAGTTTTTTTGTTGATGTTGTTGTACCTGGGGTTTTGTACAGCTATGCAACATGCAAATCACTGGCCACTTCTCTCGAGCTTCTTAGCCTCGTAAAGGAATAGCCAGGCACCGATGTTTGCATAAATAAACTTTGCTGATCACTAACTTCACTTAACTTGAAATGGATTAATCACAATCCACTTTAAATGGATGCTGTGCTGATGTGGGGTGAGTAGACGCTCAAGAAGATCTCAGACAGTTCCAAGTCTCTTTGATTAAAAGGTAGACGGGGTGTAGATGGGTGTGGTCACCAACACACCCAATTACTGTCATATAAAATACCACTCATCAAGGTCATCCTTCGTGCACACACGCCAACTCTTGGACCTGTAAGTGAATTTTGCTGCGTCCACTAATGAAGTAGCAAACGTCGCAACGAGCACGGTATGAGGATTCTGGCCCATAAAACCGCCTTCCATCACATGTCTATCGATTCACCTGTCAAGGCGTGAAGGTCAATCTATGGTTCGTGTTTTGATTGGTTAAAATGGGATGATTGTTTGGAGGGTGGCAAAAGGCCTCTCAAAGTAATCCGACATGGATTTTGAACATACCTATAGGAGGCAAAAAATTTACACTCTCAGAAATCAGCAACGCAAGGAAAATGAGCCAGAAGTGACTCGTGTTGATAGCGCTATTACTGCGCCCTACAATTCGTTTACCGGAGTCACTTTGCAGAAGGGCGCTGCACTTTCGACTGAAATGGAAAACTATAGGAGACGAGTGATTGCTCTGCTAAACTTTTTTGACTCCATGGCTCCACACTGGTGGGATCAGTTGCATCGGTTTAATGGAAGGTGGGTAAAACGTCCAAGCAGGAGTGCAGAGTTGATAGTCAAGCTGCAGACAAGATTGAAGGTGCGTCTCACACGTCTTACACCTCGAATGGTGATACCAGCTGCTGCAGCTGTAGTCACTATAGAGGAGAGTGATATTGTCTCGGTTCTGCCACAGAATCTCTTACACTTAACAAATCAACGCACAACTCAACGACCCAAAATGGGAAAATTTGAAAATGTCCAAGAAACTCTTAAACTGGCTTACTCCATTGCTCGACGATTGGGAGAAGTTGAGAGACTGAAGCAGCAACTAATTTTGTATGTAGTTGAGTGGATAAATGCTGACGGTAGAGACTTCCCTCTTAGAGCGCAAAGATTGGCCCTGCTCACAAAAAATATTAAGTACTGCCTCATTGAAAGATTCAAAGGGGTACAAGCGCTCATCACGCATTACTATCGGCGGAGGTCTTCTAACAATTCAGAGGATAATAGAGATATTGAGATCGAAGCTGACTCCAAATCTCGCTTGATGTACGCCTTTCGTCAGGTTACGGCAGCAAGTATAAGCACCACTAGCATGGAGATTCTTCGAATCATGGCCAACGCCGATCTGACACTGGCCACTGATCCATCATTTACCACCGACTTTATCGACCACTATTCGCCGAATATTCTTCCAATGTCAGCTTATACACTGACCTCTGTCACTACTGATGTGTCTGGACGTGAGGGAAATGAACAGTTGGATGAGACTAAGGGAAACACGTTCGAAAATTTCGATGGTTATATAGAGCATGAAGTACCCATTAAATCACCAGAGCAAGGCAGTCTGGACGCTTTACCAGATCAGCGTATTCCTTCAGTGCAGTCATCTTTGATGAGCAAGGCACCCGAAATCCAGCTCCGTAGTAGCCTTGGGAAGTCAGAACTCTCAAATGACTATAAAAAGAACATTGCTTTTAGCGAAGCAGGCGAGGAAGACGAGGAATTTGTTACCCTACCAGATATCAATAGTCACAGACTACGTCGTTCCGATTCTGATTCGAGACGGAGACGGGAAACTGCCAAATTTATCACAAATTTGCTTGCTTTAAGAGGATCAAAATCGTTTACTGAAAGTGATATTAAGTTGCTGAGAAAAAAAAGTTCCCCACAATCACAAAAGCATACGAGTAGCAGCACTGCTTTACCATCCACTTTGCTTTTTCGACCCTCCAGTTTTGAAGATAATCAAGGGAATGTTGCTACGCAGGCAAACTTCACTTTATCGGATGAAACTACTTAAGTACTAGGAAACACAGCAATCTGAAGGCACATCTCGGTGGAAGTCGAATCGGCAATCAGCAAAGAGTCTAAAAAGGCCGAGGGTTTAGTCTCCAGTGCCTTTTTTTGCTTGGTGAAACGTCGACTACAGTCACCATTCGTCTGTCAGATGAGCAGAGAACCATGGTTTCGAGCACTCTTCTTGTATTAGTAGTTTATTTCCTTTTCTACTCATGTCAATTGCTCTTTGTTTGCCTGGCGTATTGTGCTCATGAGAAATTTAATTCGCCTATCCAATTCAATTTAAAATAAACATTTTAGTATCGTCTAAGTATTTCTAAGCATTCAGGGCCATACCATAATGCTAACTTTTTCTTTGAACTTTTTAAAATACGTCCTTGAATTTGTTTGCCCAGAGAATCCATGATTTCCAACACTTTTAAAACGTAAATCTAGAGGCTCTGGATAGTGGATCGTCATACTATCAACTAATAAATGCAGTAGAATATGGTTATAAATGTCACAGTGATAAAGAAAAGCAGTCATATGCTTATACATTTTAGACTATAAAGTACACTTTACCACCAAAGTGGAGGGAAATTAGCTCACCATTCCGTCGCCTTTGCGTTATTCCGATGAAAAAAGGCCAAGTGGTTGCCTCAACGAGTGGTGTTGGTGAAACTCCTGGCACGTGTGCTCTAAGCTAATAAGGAGTATGAGGCTGTCAGACTCCACTCTTTTGCTTAGTGTGCTCTAGAATTGTTCACAGCCATCAAAGCTATCGTTATCCTTATTCTCCGTTGAAAAATCACACCTCTTGGCTTGCATGATAGTGATCAATGTAGCGGAATAATCGCGCTGTTAGAAAGTGCATATTCTATCTTTGCCTTTTACTTCTTGCACTTCTGGAGTTCAAAGGCACGTGGCTGATGCGCGTGCTTGCCAATCAGAAATTTGACCATTAACCTAGATGACCAGAAGACATACTCTGTCAATGAAAGCCGCCGCATGTGGTTGAAAAGCTATCCACTATTTTCATTTACAAAGGCCATGAGTCTAGCATAATTCTCAGCGTCCCGTCTGGAACGTCCCGATAGAGTAAGGCAAAGCAATTTGTGATATTTCATCATAAGCCACATTTTTCGGCAGAAGACCTTCAAAAGATGCGTGTCAAAGGTCCTTCCAAGTTCATTTTGACAGAAAGGTTTTGGATCTCATTAAGTCAACTTTGGAAATTAATGCAGGAGTAATTGGCCCCATCATTATCACATCCAAAAGTGCTTGTCATATGATATCAAATTCTCAGGTAGAAACAATCATGGGTTTGCTCACTAGGGCATTCCACCCACTAATGGGTGTGCCCACAAACACACCCAGCCAACTTCGCCTATAAAAGCAGCGTAGAGTGAAAATCATTTTCATTTTCACACTTGTGTACATAAGATTAATTGGGTATGTCAGAAGACCAAATATTTTATGGACGCATTTACAAACCCGGTCCCTCCTGGTATGAATCCTACCGCCGCTTAATCCATCGCACAGCCGATCGGATTCGACTGACAAATCATCCAGTGGTGACCCAACTCATGGCGGAGACTCTCGCTACTATGTTCCTCATCTTCTACGGTGACGGTGCGGTAGCTCAAAAGTTCTTCTTCTCTTCAACCTTTCTTGAAGTCAGTGTCGGTTGGGGTGCTGCGGTTGTGATGGGAATCATTGTTGCCGGTGGCAAGGCCTCTCCCGCCTTCATGAATCCAGCGGTTGCAACGGCTAACGCGGCTACAGGCAGTCTGAGGTGGTCTCTTCTGCCTATCTACATTGTGCTTGAAGTGGTGGGTGGCTTCCTTGGCGCTGCATTGCTTCTCGCAGTGTATAATGAAAACCTGATTAGATATGCCAAAACTGAGAACGATGGACACTTCTATGTCAACACAACTGGTGGTATTTTCGTGGCTGGAAAGGGCTCCTCTGTTGGAACTGCAGTGCTCGATCAGATACTTACCACTGCTTTACTAATGTTTGGCTTAATGGCGGTGGGAGACGATCGCCTCGTCAAGAAGTCGGGTAAATTTGCACCTCTGCTCGCGGGTATGGTCGTTTACTTGGCTGTTGGCACCTACACGGCTAATGCAAGTTCTGCATTGAATCCGGCTCGCGATCTGGGTCCCCGTATTCTTCTCCTTGCCACTTGTAAGTATTTCTTCCTAGGCATTGCATACACAACGCCACACAGTCACCCCCTTGTAGGTAGTTCACTTCATTCTGCGTAACCGATCAAACCTCATTCACTGCACATTGTAGACTGGGGTGTGGACGCATTCACGATAGACAACTACTACTTCTGGGTGCCAGCCCTGATGCCGATAGTTGGAGCCGTTCTGGGAATTATTCTCTACCAGTTGTTAATTGGACTCCACGCAGCTCCCATCGGAGGACATTCCACGGAGGACCAGGACGACGACGATGACTTTGACGAAGACAGCGACAAGAAGCATGACACGGACAAGCGGAGTCTGGGGGAAGATTCAGTCGCCTGAGCTGACGACTACTCAATTTCGCCAAAGCGCATCATATTTTTCTACTCCAAAATTAAAGACGCGACACGCTACCGAAAATACATCAGTAACAACACACTTCTTTTTATCGAGCCATCCCCAGAACTCACAGCTAGCCCAGACCCAGATAACGTCGAACCCCGATCCGACCCGTTAGGGAGACGCGAAACCATCCCGTTAGCTAGTATAGCCAGGGGAGCAGATAACCAAGAGGAGAAAACAGGAAAGGAATCCAAGTGCCTTTATTAGAATATAAAACTATGTATACAGCTAAAGTTAGCTCCAATTTACACGACGATTTGAAAATGATTTTGCCGACCTACATCATACCACCCATGCCTCCCATGCCACCCATACCTCCCATTCCAGGGCCTGGATTGTCTTCCTTAGGAATATCGCAAACAACGGTTTCTGCCGTGGTTAAAAGCGAAGCAACGCCCGCAGCGTCTACGAGGGCTATGCGGACGACCTTCGTGGGGTCGATGATACCAGCAGCGATCATATCAACGTACTTATCATTCATAGCATCGTATCCCCCATTAGGCTCCATACCCAGCACCTTCTGTACGACAACAGATGCGTTGACACCAGCGTTATGCGCGATAGTGTAAGCGGGAGTTTCAAGAGCCTTCTTAACAATGTCGATTCCTACAACGGCAAACCAGATGTCAGGGGCAACGCACACACATCACACAGATGAACGCAGAGAACTAACCGATTTGTTGGTCGTTGTTCTTTACTTCAATCTTGTCGAGAACCTCAATGCACCGTAACAGGGCAGCGCCACCGCCGGGAACAATACCTTCCTCGACAGCGGCGCGGGTTGAGTTCAGTGCATCCGTGTAGCGATCCTTCTTTTCAGAAACCTCTACCTCGCTACTTCCACCGACCTTAATAACTGCAACACCGTTGGACAGCTTCGCAAGGCGCTCTTGCATTTTTTCTTTTTCATAATCACTACTGCTGGCACCAATCTCGTCGCGAATTTGGGAAATGCGCTTTTCAATATCGGCTTTATTACCCTGACCACGCATAAAAAGTGTGTCGTCTTTCGTGATGACGACCTCACCAACCCGACCCAGATCCTGAATTTGGGCATCCTCAAGTTTGTACATATCAGCCTCATCGCCAAAGACCTAAGACATAGGTGTAAACTGGGACAAATAACCTACCACACCGCCAGACGCGATAGCCATATCACGAAGGGTATTTTTACGATTGTCCCCAAATCCTGGTGACTTGACGGCGCACACCTGGAGACCAAGCTTCAAACGGTTAAGTACAAGAGCAGTAAGAGCTTCGCCCTCCACATCCTCAGCGACAATAACGAGAGGTTTCTTGTGCTGATGAACAGCCTCTAATATGGGGATGAGGACCTGTATGTTATTTATTTTCTTCTCACAGAAGAGGACACAGGCGTCTTGAAATTCGCAACGAGCACCCTTCTCAGTGTTGATGAAATAAGGGGAGATATAACCGCGGTCGAACTTCATTCCTTCAATGTATTCAATTTCGTCAAAGAGAGTTTTACCATCCTACGAGCGTCAATGGGAATAGAAAAAATACCTTAACAGTAATTGTCCCATCGTTTCCCACTCGCTTCATTGCATCCGATATGAGATCGCCAATAGAGGTGTCACCATTCGCAGAAATTGTAGCGACCTGCGCGACCTCCTCGGGAGTAGTAACGGGCCTTGACATCTCCTTTAGATGTTTCACAGCCGCATCAACCGCCATCATGACACCGCGTCGAAATTCAATGGGGTTTGCACCTTTGCTTATCTTCTCAAAACCCTCCTTCGCGATCGCACGTGCCAGAACGGTAGCAGTGGTAGTCCCGTCACCAGCCTCTTCGTTGGCATTATTAGCAACGTCTTGCACAAGCTTAGCACCAATATTCTGAAACTTGTCCTTAAGTTCAATGCCTTTAGCGACCGTAACACCGTCCTTGGTAATTTTCGGCGAACGCCACTGACTCTCAAGGATCACATTACGGCCCTTTGGACCCATCGTAACAGCAACCGCATCGGCAAGGACATCGACACCAACAAGCATTGCCGCTCGAGCTTCGGCACCAAACTTAACATCTTTAGCGGCTCCTCGAGAGATTAGCCTACACACAGAACCCGCAAATCGAGAAGAACAAGCAGCACGCAGCATGACAGCCCGACCACGATTCTGGAATGGGTTTAATCACTCAAACAACACTCATTGAGAAGATATAAGATCTAGAATCTACCTATGCAAACGAAAAGCTACCGCAAAAATGATTTATTTATCAGAACCTGAATTTTGTTACACCAAAAGCTGATAAAAAGCATGTTTATCTGTAATTTATTTTTCTGTTTTTTTATATTTGTAATCCGCTTATTACCCAATTTTTTGCGCTGCTGTCCGCTAATTTCTAAAATTCTTTAGTGTGTTTTGCAATTAATATGGACTGTTATTTATACAAAACTGAGATTCGTTCAGGAGCACTGTATTAAAGGATACCTCAACAGAAATGTTTATTTGTGTGCACTTATGAACGGGCTTTATTTGACCAATTTGAGAAATCTAATGCTTTATTTGATCATCCAGAGGCTGCTTTGAAGTGTATCGCTAAATATGGTGTTAGCAAATAATCATTTGTTCGCTTGTTTGACTGCTCGTGCGGCTTGAGTCGGTCTCGTGACGCGGGTTGTCGTTGCCACTCTTCGTAGCGCCGATATAGCTTAATCTCTTTTAGATTCTTATATTCTTGAGGTTCTTTTAGTGTCTTCCTCTAAATAAACTGTATAAAATTGGTGATAGGTCACTGTTTGTGTTTTGAAGTGACCAGGAATGCCATTGATGCTAACGGTTGTAAAAAGGTACCAAAAGTGCGTTTCAGCTGGGAAAGTTGGGTGTGAGTCGCGGTTGTAGTCGGGCCTGTCCGCCTGGAAGGTTGTGTGGTTGGGCTATGCTGGACTGGTTGCGTTGGGAAGTAGCAGAACCGAGTGGAGCAGCGGATGAGGCTGCAGGACTTCGCTGCAGATCTACTGCGGCACGCACCTTACAGTAAAAAAATGCAGAGGCCTTAAAGCACTTGTGGTAGATGAAGGCCCTGAATCAATGTCTGGGGGCCTGACGTCAGTTGAGCATTTTACGGGGATTTGAATGATTAGTGGTATGGTCCTGCCACAGTAGCACCTTCTTGTATAGTAGTGCATAAATAGCCAGGTCTTGCTGAGTATTGGGCTTTGATAAGGTGTCGTACAGGGGTATGTGGAAGCTCCGAGGACGTGGCAGAAAGAAGGGCGCATCAAAAGAGTAACTTTTCCTTATTAGACATGTTAACTTAAGTAGTAATGGAGGAGAAGTCAAAGTCCGTCGATCAGTTAAAGAACGACTTTCTGCTAAACTACATCGGAAGAAGAAGTGAGTTAATTTTGTTTTCCTCCTATGAGGTTGTGCTCTTTGTAGAAACGAATCAATGAATGCTGTCCCACCATCCAGTCTTGAGGTTAAACAAAGTACCACAGCATCGACTGCAGTAGCGTGTGCTGCGGAACCACCTGCGAATAATGGTTGTTATACCAATCCACCACCAGCTCCAATAAAATTAGCTGCAGACGTTATTGGTAGTGTAGCGAGAGGTGATTCTTCCCTAAGCTCGGATCTTGTAAGGAGTGATGCTGAGGTGACAAAACCCACCGGACTCGCTGAAGGCGATACAACCAGCACTACAGATGTCAGGAGAGAAGCCCTGTGTGTTTATAAATATCCTGGAGGAGAATTAGGCGCTGGAGTGAATGCCATAGCAAAGAACGTTAAGCAGCCTGGAGGAGCTCTGGCTACCGATACAGACGATTCTGATGCTGGTATTGGAAACTTCCTGGGGATCAGTCAAACCTATGAGTCGAGGTTAAGGTATGAAGAAAGCCCCAAGCCAACATTTGAGCCGGAGCATTCCTCTTCCAGTCCCAACGGGTACGTTGGAGGAGCTTCAGCTGTCGACATAAGGGAAAGTGATATGGCGAAGGAATACCCCCCAGTAGCTCTTCTGAACCCTGAGACAAAACCACACTCTGCAGTGAGCTCTGCGTACAATTCAACCGCATATTTTACACCATCCCCAGTTGCCAACACAGGGGAGCACGACTTAGATCGGAAAGACGTCTCAGGGGTTTATGTGTATAAAACAATTAAAAATAACGTTCCACTTTACGTGCCTATACCCCCACGGATCAGTGCAGCTGTCCCTGCCAGTGCAGAAAATCACAAAGTAACAACTAGCGTCAATTCCTCCGAGTCGGAGGGCAAATCCAAACCACAATTAGATAGAGACGATAACACTAATGAGTTTCCCTCTATTAAAGATCGGCTAAAGCTTTTTGAAAACGGAGGCAAGCCTTGTTATCCACAATCTATCAACAGAGCTGTGAAGACACCTTCAGCTGGAAATGCGAAGTCATCACATCAGCCAAGCGTAAAAAAACAATCTGTCGGTGGAACTACAACTAAAGTGAGCAAGTCAGCACCCTCAAGTGCTACTGTTGCCGCCGCCATCGCTGCCGCCTCCTCTCCCTCCTGCCCCTCAAAGAGGTCTTCAAGTGGATTAAAGTCTGTTTATACAAAAGACAATAGTGACGACGACGATTCTGATGATGATGATGATGATGATGATGATGATGATGATGATGATGATGATGATGATGATGATGATGATGATGATGATGATGATGATGATGATGATGATGATGACAACGATTCCAGCTCCAGCAATGACTCCACTCCCTCCTCTGACCATGGGAAGAAAGAACCCGATTCTTGTAGAAGGATGAGATTTTGAAGTGGTGATGAGCAAAGAGAAGCATAATGCATTCCATTGCTTAATTCATTACATCCTCCCCATTCATACAGTTACAACTTTGAACTTAATAAAGGAGCTCAATAAGTCCTTCTTTTTTTGTTGACTTTACCACTTTTTTTCCTAAAAAATGGAAATGAGTGTTGTGAAAGGAAGCACCCCATCACTGTCCACCTCTGGGTAGGTCTATCAGACCGTCAGCTTGCGATTAACTCGCAGTGTTTCTGGAGAGATGTTGAAAGAAGGTGTTGAATGGGATGACGCATTTGTGGGAGTCATGAAAAGGCGCTTCCTGCCTTGCCCCACCCCATTCCACTGTATTCCAGGACCCTTTTCACGTGAACTATATCCGCCTCCGCTTTGGAAGAAATATGCATGCAGAGTCTCCGTCTCTGCCCACTGTGATGCGAAGACCATTAATTTCTTGGAATAATTCAGCAAATTTATTAATGTCAGCAGTTTCGATGGCATCAGCCAACGTCAGCTGTGCCATCACGAGTGGTTGGATGATTGGTAGAGTGGTCCTGCCATACCAGTGCCTTCTCATAAGACGCTGTCCACACCGCCTCCTCTCACTACGTAGCCAAGTACAAGAACGCATTGCATGGAAGGTATGCAGAGGCCCCCAAGACTAAACGAGCAGAGGGATGCAGTAACAGAGTAAATTTATTCCTTGTACTTGTTTACTTAATTCATCATCATTATTATCATTAACAACAATCCTTTAAAAAGGCGAACTCCCAATCAACTAAAACAAACTAAGTGGCGGTCCTATTGTGCCTTACTTGTGAGACTACTTTGTCTTTGTAGAGATGATACAGTTTCCTTTGATTCGGTAACAAAGAACGAGGAGGGAGAACATACTACAACATCGCTAATACTATCAGAGGATTTTAACAAAATTCCTTGGACTACCAGCGTTCATGACATTCCAATGCCCCATTCGATAGAAGAGAGGATGAGAGTGAACTTTAGCCCAAAGAGCAATGAGGAGGAGGATGATTCTGACGCGTTATCACAATCGAGGCCCGAAGTCATCTGCAGTGGCGATGGACATCCTGAAGGAGATGGTTCTCCAATTGACTACGTGGAACCAGTGCATCAATTCAGTGTAGAAAAACAAGCTGGCAAGAAGAAGTCAGGAAAAAACAAAAAGACGTCTTCTTCATCTTCGTCTAGTACCTCTTCTTCCTCCTCGTCGTCGTCGTCGTCGTCGTCATCGTCATCTTCTTCTTCTTCGTCTTCCGATTCGTCAAGCTCTTCGGACAGCTCGGATAGCTAATCCAGTGGGTCAAGTTCTGACAGTGACGCCTCCACCACCTCTGAAAGCTAATGCGAATATGTTTCAGTAAAATCTGCAAGCAAGTGAAAGATGGAGGCTCTTCTTTCTCGTAATTCCTCATCAGAACTAGAATAAAGGTACAGGCACATCAAAAGTCCCTGTGTTTGTCCTTTCTTTGTTTGTAGTTGTGTGGATGGCAATATTTGAAGTCTACTGACTTCATAGTTTTGAACTAGAAAGTATTTTACTATCAGTAATGATAGTATTTACAAAAAACGCCAAATTGTCAGTCACTGTCTCTAGGAGAGCGGTTCGGTGTACACTGTCGGGTAGAGGGGGATATCGTAAAGGAAAATGGATTTGATGGGACGACGAAGGAGGCTCAGAGTTCACCTGTGTCTCTCCTATTATGTGGAATTAAAAAGACTTTAGCCACGTGCAGTATCTGCAGGACTGAAGTCATTGCTTTAACAAACGTCAGTAGTGTTTGAAGACTTGATGAAATGGTTCTGTCACGCCTTCGCCTTTTTACACAATAGCTCGCTCAGGCAGCTCTGCGGAACAAAGCCGCATCCATCTGGTCCCGTTAGGGCGGCACAGCGGCGTTCCGACTACCAACACGGGGCAAATCCAGCCTTTGAGGTGAACTCTACGCCACAAAAAAAAGACAATGATAATGACAGTGATGAAGATGGCGATGATGTTCAACAACCTTGGAGCTTGGATAGTGACTCCATCGCCTCCGGGAGGTCCTCTAACACCTTATCCATCTATTGAACTTTGTGAAAACTGTTACAGCAATCCCTTTTGGTACTTTCCTCTCCCTCTTTCTTCCTCCCTTTTCTGCCATTTTGTTTGTACTCGGAGGACTAAGCTGCATCGTATTGTTTGCCTTGAAGCAGGAAGCCGCCTTTGCTATAAGTGACCACCACACCCACCGGAATATCTTGATGCCATTAAAAACCCTCTTTTCTCTTCCCTGACAAAAGGTATTGCTCGTCACCTCCACTGACAAGGTGGTGAAGTGTCCGGACATTTTCATTCCCGCCTCCGCCTAGAAGAAAGATGTCTGGTTTGATAAACACGTCGGAGGTCGAATTTGATTGGAAGATCAGCATTAATCTCCATCTTTAGCAACGTGAGAAACCTAACAAACCACAAGATGCATTTACGCTACCACTTGTAAATGAAGGTCTAAGTTAATTTTTTACACTGTTGATGGCTCCAGCCAACGTCAGTGACGCATTCCGCGAGTGATGGAGTGATTGGTGGAATGGTGATGGCACGCCAGCGCCTTCCCATATAATGCTGCCAACATCTCCTGCTCTTACCGGGTGCCTTGGCTTGGCAGCTCATGGCGAGCAAATCCAAGTTGCAATCAGGTGAGGAAGGTGTCGTCGATACGGTTCTCCCTTTCAACGAAAGGTTGCAGTTCTTTGAAAAGGGAAACAAGAAGATTGTTGCTCAATCATTTGCCAAGAACAGAAGAGCCCCTTCAAATGGTGGCATGAAATCGTCATCTCAATCAGCTATAGCAAAACAATCCGTCGAGGAGAAGTCAAAGAAACGCCAAAGTTCTTCTTCATCTTCCTCATCCATTAGTTTTGCTTCCTCTTCTTCTTCTTCTTCTTCCTCGTCGTCGTCGTCAAGCGATAGCGATGAGGACGATGACAGTGACAGCGATAGTGACGATTCCAGCTCCACTTCATCATCATCTGACTCATCATCCGACGACTCTTCGTCATTATCATCTTCTTCTTCTTCGTCGGATTCGTCAGATTCTTTGGATAGCTCAGAGAGCTCATCCAGTGACTCCGATTCGGCCAGTGGCTCCTCCTCCTCCACCACTTCTGCGAGTAAACACGCAAAACCTGCTTCCAAACCAAAAACAAAAAGGTGAAAACCAAATAAAACAAAACATACCATCACACCTCCACCTTCACTGCATTATGAATTTGGGCTGAATAAAGATGCTCATCCTTGCCTAATTTTTCTGTGAAGTTGTGTTGCCAAACAACGGGGTAAGGGAAGAGAGAGAGGAAGGTGCACCTGATAGGGGATAGTACTTGGAGTGTTCCATCCTTTTGACACAAAAAATGGCCTAATTTCAGCACTTCTCTACAAAAGTATCGCATTTTTTTCTTTCTACTTCTGCCTTTGCATCTTTGGATGCCTCACTGTGGAAGCGGTGCGTAGGCGTGGAAGGGGATCGGAGTTGATCTCCACCTGGAAAATGCGCTAGCGTTGTTGTGCTACGAGGTGCATTGCCTCGATCCGCTGGAAAGACGAAAACCATTAACCACTTGAGGCTGCTGCGAAAACTGCATCCAGCGCCTGCAGTCCTGCATGCCTCAACCAACGTCAATGACGCATTGACAAGTGATTGAGAGATTGATGCAAGGATTCTGGCATACCAACGTCTATTTTATGCAATAGTGCAAACATCTCCTGCTTTTAATAGCTATTCGCTTTTGAAAAACAAAAAAAACATTGTATGAGAGGGCTTTGATCGCTGGGAGAGAAAACGCAAGCTTTAAAACAAAAAAAACCTATTCTCCAAATCACAGGGTTTCAATGCGGTTAAATCCACTTTGTCATCGAGGGAACCGAAATGCTCTGAAAAACCTGTGAGTAAATTTTTTCTTGATAAGAAAAGTGGAATGTACCTCCTAAAGGTCGAAAGGAATGTCATCGTGGCGAGGGGTTCGAAGACGGCAGTGCAATCCGTCTCTGGTGTACGTTAAGATCAAATATCCACGCAGGAGATGTTGAGAAGTTATGAAGCAAGTCTCGAGGCTTATTGGAACTTCGAGGCAAAAACAAGTACTGCACCACACCCGAGTTTTTGGAGCCACTTCAATTGACTTGTAAAGGCTTAAATTAACTCCTCGTAATAGCACTTAGATTTTATGGCGTGGAAACAAAGTGGAGCCAAAACTTTGAAAGTAAAATACTGGCAGGGATGCATAGCTTCCAATTAGCGCACTGACCAAGGATAGGAAAGGCCTCCACCACTGGCACCCCACATTTTTATCGAACACTTTATCCAAGGAGGTGTCACTAAAGCGCCGAAATTGAATTGCTTAATTGCCCGTCAATTTTGCCTCTTTCTAGTTGTCGTCTCGAGACAATTTGAAATCTCATGATGATGATATTAATAATAATAACAATAATGGTGGTGGTGGTGGTGGTGGTGGTGGTGGTGGTGGTGGTGGTGGTGGTGGTGGTGGTGGTGGTGGTGGTGGTGGTGGTGGTGGTGGTGGTGGTGGTGGTGGTGGTGGTGGTGGTGGTGGTGGTGGTGGTGGTGGTGGTGGTGGTGGTGGTGGTGGTGGTGGTGGTGGTGGTGGTGGTGGTGGTGGTGGTGGTGGTTCAAGTAATGGCAATTTTTGTAGTCGATAAATAATATAATGAAAGGGAATTGGAATCACAATTTTATGCTCCTCTGGAATGCTTACGGATGGTCTACACTAAGTGGACGAGCTGTTGCGTTTAAAAGGTATTAAACAAATTCTGTAATCGACAGCTCTGGGTGCCATGAAAGTTCCTTTCTCCTCCCCTCACTGCATCTGATCCCGACAAAACGCTTTGCCCTTCACACAATGGATAAATAATGAGGCCTCTTTTTTAATCCCTGGATGGGCATATGCGCAGCGACGACATATTATGAGGGAGGAGGCGTGGAAGAGGGACAGGGTCAAGCTCTGCTCTTGTTGTGACAAGGGAAATGTGCAGGACTTCATCTTCTTGTGAGTTAGGGACTCAGATCAATGCCTGCGGCTCCGATTGTCTCATCCAGTGTCAGTGATGCATTCACACGTTACTGAATGATTGGTGGAGTGGCACTGACACACCAACGCCCTCTCATATAACGATGTCATCACCTCCTGTTCTTATTGCGTGCCCCAGGTTTATGACACTTTACGAGTCTAGGTATGCGAAAACTCCGAGGCTTGAGTAAGAAGAAGGAGGAGAAAACACCAAAATCGTAAATTTGTGGATTAAATTTCTTTACCTAAATTGTAGTATCGAAGAGACCAAAACTCATCGGTCATTGCTAAAGCGATTTTCTAATAAACTACACCGAAAAAAAAAGTAAGTTTATTGTGCTCCATCATTTGTGTGAATGATCTTCTTTCTAGGGAGAAATCTGTTAACCCAAATCCGATACCAACAGCATCAAAAGTTCATAATGAGCCTAATAAAGCGGATGAAGATAATGCCAATTCAATGCGACAGAATGCTATAGCGATTGCTAGCCGAGAGAACTATGTGTCTCCCTCAGTCACATCGGAAAATACCGTTGATTCTGTGTCAGAATCTGTCTCTAAAGAAGACTCCATGTATACCGAATCCATTGAAGAAGCTCCAGCCACCGCCGTCGCCACGAGAGAGTACGCTGTACCTAGTGATGGGCTCCAGACAAAACCACGCGCTGTTGAAAGCACCGCGCCAAAGAATACAATGCAACCGTCTTTACTTAGTACCAATGAATACACCACCGAGGTTGGTAGACCTTCCGAGGCCAATTCAAGTGTTGAAGTAAAAGCCGCAACCAAGGATGAAGCTCGAATTCAATTGCGGAAACCTCCTCCATCCAGCTCCATGGAACAGGCTAAATCAACTGAACCTGCCAATACTAAGAAACAGGAGGTAAATAGTGGAGCCAAATCACAAAAGGACAATGGCAAATCCAAGCCAAATTTAAGCAAGGGTGGTGTCATTGATGAGGTTTTACCATTCAATAAGAGATTAGAGTTGTTTGGCAAGGGAGCTGGTACGAGTCCTCCTCAATCCACCACCAAAAATGACAAAGCACCTCCCGCAAGCAGTGTAAAGGCATCACATCAATCCAGTACGGAAAAACAATCTGTCACGGAGAAGTCGCAAAGACGAAGAGATTCAGCCTCTTCCTCAACGTGGTCTTCAGCCGATTTAAGATATTCTGACAGTGACAGTGATAGTGACGATGATTCCAGCTCCAGTTCGTCCTCCTCCTACTCATCCTCTGATGACTCCTGCTCCTCTTCTTCTTCTTCTTCATCTTCTTCTTCCTCCTCCTCTTCTTCCTCTTCCTCCTCTTCCTCTTCCTCATCCTCCTCTTCATCGTCATTATCATCATCCGCACTTGCTTCTTTTGATTCGTCAAGTTCTTCGGAGAGTTCATCCAGTGATTCAAGTTCGGAGAGTGACTCCTCCTCCACCACCTCAAAGAGAAAGCACGCAAAACCCATTCCAAAAAGTGGGAAAAGAAGGTGAAAAAAGCACCTCATTCTGCTCCTCTGCCTCCTAGCACATGACTTTATCAATTTGTACTCAATAAAGATACTTTCTTGTGGCACTCGATCATTCACTAGGCTTTGTGCTTATAAAGTTACACAATGGGAGGAGAGGGAGGAGGTGATCAGCTCCAATACCTCCTGATTATGACTAGGGCACCTTGAAAAAAGAAATTAAGTCAGATAGAGAGAACGTTCGGAATTGTGCATTAACAAGTAAACACTGTGATTGACATTTCTGAATGTAATAAAGTTCACTTTTTGCCCTCCTATCCCCTCTCACTCGCACACATTGGAAAGCGAAATGCCAGTCACTTTCCCCAGGTGAGAAATCGAAATAATGGTGCCAGATTAGGAAGATTGTGTTAAGGAGTGCATCTTTTACGTTGGCAATTTAAAGATAGGGCTTATATGAATGAGGGAAGAGAGTACAGGGAAGCAAAAGGGATGAGAATTGAAGTTATTTTCTTAAAACGCTTCATCTAATCCGCCTGAAATGATTTAGCCGCAGCACCTAGTGAATTAATTGTACCTCTTGAATTGAGAAACCAACATTTGCAACTGAATTGCAAAGAAGTAATGGAGGCTTGAAACACTGAAAGAAATTGCAGAACAGTGCTAAAGACCCTATATGGAAAAGTGGCGGTTTAGCTGTTGCCTACGCCCTAACCAATTTTAGGCACAGTGATGAGAATCTTACACACCTAAAGATGTGCAAAAGATTGTCAGTTGTTGTAAAAGCATTGCTTTAGTAAACTCTTCTGGATGGGGCCTGTAAAAGAGAATATATTTTAGTTAATTTTAGCTCTACCGATTACGTATTCTATTCCATTCGGCATTGGTTCGCATGTACGGCTAACTGTTGAAGTTATTCATTTGCCGTTGGGCGCAAAACCTGACTGTGCTACTGATTATCCATTCGACCTTCTCTCATTGAAATTTAAGCAATAATCTGGGTAGAGCACCGGCAAAGTCTGCTGCACTTCTGAGAATCTATTGCTTAAGAAAAATAAGAATTTATTTTGATAACTGCAGATTGTAAACAGTTTTGCTTGATCATAATACGCTTGCAACTGTGTTTAGGCTATGCAGATGAACCCTGTTGTGCAATAACCACAAGAGCAGGTATTCAAGGAGAAAAAATCTTCATAATCCACAGAAGTAATGCTATTTAATAACGTAAAACAACGTAAAATAGGCAAAAAAATTTATTACAAATTTTAATTTGTGGATATCGTATTTACAAATTATTTCATGGCGGACTTACCATGAATAAAATTAGGTTCATTTGTGTAAAAAACACAGCTATTTTTGCACAAAAACCTATGCACTTTTATCATGAAATTCCGTTAAAATCACATGATGAAGATGATAAACCCAGAAATGCAATGCCAGAGCCAAACGGTAATTGATTCTTGTTTGCATATACCAGATATTGCCCGCACTAGTCGAGTCCACCTGGATTATGAGTGGTTTGCCGTCATTTGTTTATTAACAGCTTTATTTGTCCACTTTCAGACGAAGTTGGGGCTATTGTTCTTGATCTTGGTTCGCACACTTTGCGCGGTGGCTTTGCTGGGGAGGATACACCCAAGGTGGACAAATGCTAATTTTGTTAATCAAGCCCTTTAGATTGATATGCCCAGCTATGTTGGCTGCATTCCTCCAAAGGATGAGTCGTCGGTGACGAAACGCATTATCGGGACTAATATTTACGTACCTTATGAAAGGATGGAGATTACGTCTTTTATAAAGGAGGGGTTAAGTATGTCTCCATACCGTATACACTCACATTATAGTTGAGGATTGGGATGTTTTTGAAGACGTCGTGTCCCACATTATCAACTTCTTAATTCCGGTTGAAAAGTCCCAGCACCCTATTCTCTTATCCGAGCCGTCTTGGAATCCGAAATTAAAAAGAGAAAAGTTGACCGAAATTTTGTTTGAAAAATTTGAGGTACCACTTGTTTTTCAAATTTTCCTACTTTAGGTGCCTGCATTTTACCTAGCCAAAAGTGCAGCTCTTGCATGTTTTGCTAACGGGCGCCATACCGGACTTGTATTGGACTGTGGAGCTTCGTGTGCCTCGGCGGTACCTGTTTATGACGGTCGCGTCCTTCTGCAGGGAGTCGTTCGTACTCCCCTCGCGGGCGACTTTATTGCTCGACAGTGTGCCAAACTGATCAAGGAGGAGTTGAAAACAGAGCCCATTCCCTACTACAGAGTAGCTGCAAAAGTAGGCCATTTCCATTTTTCAAGGAGCGTGTCTTTAACTTGGATACCGAAATGTTAATTTCACGTGGCTTTTCAGTGGGGAACTGTCGTGTCTGCTAGGGAATGAGGCAAATTCCACCACTATTAGTGTAGTATGTACGAAGATGTACAAAGAAACAACGGCCTATTTATTATTATTTATTATACAGGGTTGTTCATGCAAGACTCCGTAACTCTGGGGGGGATTTTTTTGAATTTCCTTTGTCCTACTATTCAAATATGATGAATCATGCATTTGACATTAACATTTTATTCAGGATCCGGTGAAAGATCGAGAGGCGCCACGATGGACAGAAAAGAAGCTGCCGCCACTTACGGATTCGTTTAAATCCTTCATGGAACAGGTTTGGTCCTCAATTAATAAACGCCCTAGTACATAAGCGCCATGCTGCCATTTTCCACTACTCAGTTTGTTCTTTTGCCATCCTTATGGAAAAATGGAACAAAATTTCTTGATTATAGGATTTGTGTAGGCTGCGAACGTTAACCAATCAGTTGATCGATATTTTCGCCTAGATATGCTGCCTGGTTTTATGGAGTTAGTCGGCTTGTCTGTTTGCTTCGTTGTTTTTTAATCAGAAATTAAAGCACTTCCCCTTCTCTTACATCTCCAAAGGCAAAGATTAGTGTGTTACTTCGTGGGTGAGGTTTATGCAGTGTGATCCTCTCTGCGATAAAAGGTGTTATGAATTTATTTACTATTTTTGTAACTAACAGAACTTGATGGAAGACTTCGCAGCAACTGTACTGCAGATTTCAGATGAGCGCTACGATCAAGGGTATGTATGATTATCCCATTAAAAGACTTTAAGGCCTCAAACACTTCATAGATATTTTTTATTAGCATTTGATGTGCACTAGATGCATGTAACATGTAACGAGAGCTTATTTATGTAAATATGTTTTTCATCAATATGGTGTATTAGGTTTTTGGTTTTTTACTAGGAATTTACAAATTTTACAAGTACGCGATTTGTCACTCCAATTCAGTTTACCGACTATATATTTTTCAAACTTTACTTATCCTGTTTCCTTTTAATTTAGATCTAATGATAGTTATGTACTTTCTCGCTTCAGAATCAATTTACATTAATGTTGTTTTTAACAAAATAAACTTTGCAAGATTTTTGCCTTGAGGTTCTGGCGCCTATTACTTCCCTATGTAATATTGCGCAGGCTATTTTTTGCTACGTAGACTACCTAATCCTTGCTAGTGTCTGGGAAGTTCGTGTCTTAGAAGCGACTTTGTTTTAGAATAATTCCTGTGTATAAATTAGAGATAGCTTAGATCAATACTTGCGGATTTAGACAGATGGAAACGATCCCAACCATATCCTATGAATTTCCCAACGGATATAATGTTGAATTGGGTCATGAACGTTTCCAGATTCCCGAGGCTCTTTTTGATCCGTCAGTGTTGCCGGTACGTTGTGTTCCGTTAATTTCGTTTTTTAGCAAAGCGGAGGTAGTTCGGAGTTGTCTATGAGCCACATCGTCTCCAGTAGCATTTCCCTATGTGATATCGACATCAGGCCGGTAAGATATGCTTTTATGGTGTATTTTTCAGAATCTCTACAATAATATCGTGGTAGTTGGTGGAACCAGTTTGATTGTTGGTTTCACAGATCGGCTACAAAGGGACCTCGGCCTGAAGACTCCGTCGGTAACGGACATTTTTTCTTACGATTTTCTAGAGTATGCGTTTAAAAGTCAATTTCCCAAGTTCCCTAATGGAGAGGAGGTTTTCAAACTGGGTTGGGGGATCAATTTTGGGGTCTTTGGTAGGCTGCTCTATTGAATGACAGGCTTCTTAGGGCACGTTTCAGCAGATGTGGATATCGCGGCATGAATACGAGGAGTTTGGAAAATCAATAATAGAGAAAAAGTGTTCTTGAACTGTGTTACTCCTGAGTGTTAGAATATGGTGTAACATTTGTGTATTTGTTTAACACAATCAAATATATGACTCTCGACAATAGCGCGTTGTTCGAAGTTGCCATTTCTCGCACTTTGGTGGATTACGTGCCTGAGGTTCTTCGGAGGTAATTACCGCGGTAGTAAATAAGTGCAAAAATAAGTCTACGAATAATTTTAGTCTATGTGGAAAGTTGTGTTCTGAAATTTGAAATTTTATGAGTGCTCATAGGCACCTGTGTTTGTGTTTTCACGTTTTATCTTCTATTTCATTTCACCAGAGTAAATTATTTTACTATTACATAATAATCCGATTTTTCAGTGTTCCTGTGAAGCCCTTGAATTGAAGAGATGCATGGGATATGTCAGTTTTGTTCTATTCGATGTTTGAAATTTGTTGATTGATTAAGCTGTTCGTTGTGTCGAACGTCTATACGTGGCTTCATTACATCAATATCAGAGTCTTTTTCTAGATCCTGGTATTATTACCAGTACCTTAATTCCAAAACTGCCTCTTTCACATTTTTCCGCGAATAATTGTGGTTATGTTTTGATTTATTTTTTGCCTCCCTTGTGTATGCGTCGCTGCCTTACCTATGGAATATTTAAAAGATAATTTTATCTGGATTCGAAAACGTTTGTGTATTATCAATGCCACACTCGCTAATATCGGTCAGGCCGTGATGTATTTTTTCATTATCGGGAACTCTTGTTCAAATGTTGTTATTCTGATTCTGGGAAATCCTTTGATCTCTATAACGCCTTTTAGGATTTTCAGAATGCGTTGTGATCTTAATCCCCAAAAATCTCATAAAGCAGAGGCTGTGTGAGAGATAGTCCTGATTTTTCTGAGTGTATTTTGGCACTACAACATTTGCTATGCTGAATCTTGGTACTAGTTGCGCAACACAATATGCTTTTGAGCTTAATGGGCTGGACAGTCCTCCACATCTCCTGTTATTTACGGCCTCAGCGACCATTTTTTTTATCGCATCATTTGCTGCTAGATACCGCTAAGGACTATGTTGTGTACTTTTGTAAACATTTTCATCGACCATTCCACAAAGGATGCAACGGGCGTAGTCAATTAAGGCGTGTTTCCTAGTTGCGCCAAAATGTGTTGGAGGATTTGCTTACATCACTTTTGTATCAAGTTCAGCTTCTATGCCGCTCCGAAAGCCACTATGTCCAGAAGCTCGACACGGTTTTGCGTTATTTTTATAAATTTAATTGCTTATTCTTAAAGGTGTATATAGATACTTGGACCATTACCGTTTTTATAAAAGAACTGAAAAGAACAACAAAACAATTATACTTCCGGTTTTCCATTGTGTTCTAGTCACTAGCTTTCCAAGGACTTGTTATTACGCTCTTGGTATTTCACCATTGTGCCTCAATGTGCGTCTTAATTTCTCAAAGAGCTAAGAAGATTCATCCATTAGCTATATTCGATTTTATCTTTTTCAAATTTTTGGCTTTTAGTCTTGTGTGCCATTTTTTGTAAAATTTCTGTCACAGTTTTTCCCACAAATCTAGCTACTATTTAAGCACAACTGTTGTGTCTGACTATTCCAGACCCTTAAACAACATTTATTACTAGTTCTAAGGCTAAAGTTGTCCTGGTTTGCCAGTTGAATGCTTTGATACGTCTTATTACTTTTGTTGGTAGTCCATTTTTCTGCTTTGAGCTCATTGGTGATAGAACTTACCTACTTCTCTTCTTTTCCTTACTACTGCTATATAAAGTTTGCTGCATGAGGTTGGGTTAGAACTTCTGGTTTTAGCTGTTATACTTGGTGCTTAACCGCACCATGCTATGTGGTTGGTCCGAGGTAAATTAGAAGAAGTGACCATTGCACCGGCAAATGACTTGCACTTTTAAACATCATGTACATTGGGGCTTTCTGACCTGCCCAGCCCTATTCAGGAAAGGGTAAGACCCGATCACATACCTGTATGCTGATTCCTCCCTTTTGCACACACTTCTCCAGAATAGGGTGGGTTTTGTGTGAATTTGGTAAGCCCTTCCTCCTCTTCTTTTCCGTAATGAATTGCTTGCCTCAACGAGGGGGGGGAGGGAATTTGATTCCTTTCTCCGTGTTTTAGACTTTTTGCATCAAGATTTGGCAATTCAGTAGTGTCCTTGTTGATGAGCAATCCGTTGAAACACTTTTTCGACGTTAACTTGTTAGTCCACTGCCTAGTTTCTTTTTTTCTGAAAGTACTTCTTTGAAGTGTAGTGATGCTTTCTACTTGTAGAATTGGAGAGAAGAAGTCCGATTGAGAAGAAACGTTTCCTGTGTGTGTCTGTGCCTGCTAGATTATGACAAAGAGAAAAAGCAACGATAATGCAGCTGGGGCATTTGCACGACCCTCCACGTTTGAGGTCACTATAACTGATCTGCAACGGCTCATGGAGGCAAGGGGTGCCGCCAGCGTTAAATACCTCAATGAACGCTATGGTGGAATACAGGGTTTGTGCAGGAAACTCAAGACGTCTACACATGACGGTAAGTCGTCAGGACGAAATTGAAACTCTTTAGAAAAATAACTCTTGAAACGTACACTTTTAAATCTGTCTTCAGGTTTATCTGGTTCCGACTTCCAGGAGAGGCGAGAGGTTTTTGGCACCAATGTGATTCCACCGAAACCGCCCAAACACTTCTGCACATTGGTGTGGGAGGCCATGCAAGACGTGACCCTCATCATTCTCATTGTCGCCGCCTTTGTTTCTCTCGGTCTCTCGCTCTACACCAAATGTACGTGCATTTCTCTCGCCTTACCAGCCCTGATCTCCACGTGGATCCGGGTTCTCTGTCTACTCTAGGTCGACAATTAAAGCAGAATCTTTTTTCACATCCTTTGGATGATTTGGTCATGATTTATCCAACATGCATTTACACAAGGTGGCTAAACGCTGTACTTAGTAGCTAACCAAAGGGAAATTTATGCGTAATTTTATACGGTGCAAGTAAACCCCCTTTTGACCCACCTTCTTTAATAACAGATCAAAGGTGTTAAAGTTGTCTTTTTTGTCTCTCATTTTGTGCCCATCTCTCGGACTTCAACTGGTTCCCAGAGGAGTTATACGCTATGACTAAGTCTATTTTATTTCCATTCGAGCCTACTCTTTCTCGTTTATTTCACTTTTATGGTCTATTTTGTCTATTAAAATAATAATTAATCACGATTTGTGCAAATTATTTCACCGAGGTCCTGTCAGATGTGTGGTAGGCAGTCCTTCAAAGAGGTGGAAGGACGAGTGGAGAAACTCGTGCTTCCACCTCCCTTCCTCCCTCCCTCCCTCCCTCCCTCCCTCCCTCCCTCCCTCCAAACTTGGGTTGACACTCTCTGCTTTTTTCCTCCTCTCCATCTTCTCTGTCAAAATTTTGCCTTGCGCTTGTGGAAAATCTTTATTACCATCCTAAAAATGCATCCTTTTTCCTCATTGACTTTCGTGACGCTTTCGCGCAAGATGGCAGTGATTTTTTTGCCCCTCTACAGTGATTAATCGGTTCAAATGGCGACCAAGAAGCGTCATTTGTTTTCACTGCAAAAAATTTAATTGCAGTACCGCGCAGAACTCTGCACACATTCCTTTTGTGGGGGCATGCGGGGACTTGTGAATGCCCTCGTCAGGAGAGACTTTTCTTTGGGACCTCCACCAAACGTATGTACGTGTAGGCGCACACTAGAGTATGATTGATGCATTGACTGGTGCTACTTCACTCCTTGTCGATTTGCCTATTTCGAAGGCAAAATTGGCGTCAACCGACAGCAATTTCGAGGTGGGCTTTGCTGCCCATACAGCAGAGAGGCCAAAAATTGGCAACGAACGCCAGCATGTCTGTCTGCCTGTCTGTCAGTTTATTTAGGTCCTGCCTACAGTCAGTCGGAAGAGGTGAATGGCATTTTTAAGCCTCCTTTCAGTTTATTTTAAAATAGGCTGTCCTCGGTTCTTCTACACGGCGGGTTGATAACATCTCATTGAAATGTCTCATTCAAATAGCAAACCAAAGTTCCCTTTTTCACTCATCCGTGAACGGTAGAGTATTAAATGCAGAATGCAAAAATAAAAAAAAACTAAGGCGGAAATTAATTCTTATCCCACTAACAATGCGGTTGGATGGTCTTGGTTAGTTAATTATTAATGGAACTTGGTGTGCGTGTGTGTGTTGTAGCGAGAGGGTGCTTATACGCTACGTGCACATCACCGTTGTTTGGTGTGTTGTAGTGTACATCAAACAAAGTTTATTTACACCGTTCTCATCCCTTACACCGTTTGAATGGAATCCCATGTGTCCAAGGCGAACGGGGCGGAGTGGGGCGGGCCGGGGCCGGGAAGGGGAGGGGGAACAAAATAAAAGCCCACTGCCCATTCACAAGTGGGCAGCAATGTGATGCGTCCTGTGTGTGTATGTATATATATATATTTGGCTACTGTCATTTTGCAAAGACTTTAGTCGAATTGGAATTCAACAGCTTGCTGCACGCGACGTTTTGCATTCAGTTAGTTGAAAGTTCGGTGGGAATTGGCGCCTGTGTGTGTATTTGTATGTGCACACACGCATCCACAGCCCAAGTTCACAGAAATTCCCATTTTTTTTCTCCGGATCCTCTGTCCTCCTCCCAACTTCCGCTTTCCAAGCATTAATAATTAAGGCATTCTATTTCACTTCTGCCTTGTAAATTGGTTGTTTTTTTTGTGCAGTAGGCAATGCACAGAATTGCCTCCAAAAACTGTCTGAAATAGAGGGTAAAATGCATGTTGACAAGTCACCCTGTCACTGTCAAAAGTTTTTCTTTTACTTAATGATTATCTTTGGCTTTTTAGTGCTGTTTGTGTGTGTGTGTGTGTGTGTGTGTTTCGTTGTGCTGCACTTAGGTCGGAGGGTTCCATTGAATAGGAGGAAGAAAAGTAGTGCAACTCTTGAATTTTACGCATTCACGCGGAACTCTTGCGTTTATTTGAAAGTCTTTCGGTCCTACTTGGAAGTAATTGTTGTGTTTTTTCCATTCATTTCTTCATTCACTTCAAATCGCACATTTACTCTGCTGTTTGTCCTCATGCTGTTGGAGACCTGAGAAAATGAAGCACTAACCCGCATGTTCTGGACTGTAAACGAAACGTGCTCGCTTCTTTCATTTGCTTTCTTCTTCTCGCCTCAGTTAATACACAAAGTCGGAATTCTAATTCATGAATATTTTAGTATGAAAAAGTCTGTGGTATTTCCTTTGTTTACCCTCCTACCACTTTCAGTTGCATGCTAGGTAATCACTCGCAAGCGCACCTTCCTCCGGGCTTAGATCACTGCGCTTCACTGACCGGTTCAGTTTTACCATTTTAAAGGAAAGTATACATGGAAGCTCTCACGTTTACTTCACTTCTTTGACATTACTTTTCCAGTTTATTGGGAAAAACATGTGGATAAAATAATTTATGTCCGTATGTGGGAGAGGAAATATGACGACCTTTTTCACCACCAGAAATGAATTTGGGTCAAATTCCGGTCACTCTGGTTTGTGATTTCATCCAATGTATACATATATTGGTTGCTAAATTTAAAGCTCACTTTAACCTCATTTTTGCCCTCACCTTCGTGTCCTTTGTGCTTGCTGAAGGTCGCCTTTACTGTCTGTATCACCTAGTTGAACAGTTAGGCAAGCGGAAGAGAGAAGAGAAGTGCGCACGCATTTAAAGATGCGATTTTTCCGACATAGAAGCAATAGTTAGTTAGCCTCATGCTATCCCTCCCTCTCTACTGTAAACGGGTTTCGTTAGTGTTCCTTCTTCATTGGCTCCATTTGTCTTGCCCTTGTAATTGTTGCTTTTACGCTTCCCTGTTCCCGCTTTATCGCCTGCTTCTCATATGCTCAGCACTTTTTGGGCCAACTCAAAACCGCCAGATTCACCATTCTCCTCGGCATCATGAAAATTGTCACCATTCCCTTGCTTTAAGCTCGTTCGCCTACTTGCCTGACTGCCTGGCTGGCAGTCAGGCAAGTAGGCAGCCACTTTATGTGCGTTGTTGGGCGGCGGGTGGTAGGGCGAGCAGGCGAACAGGCGAACAGGCGTGCGGCGTTGATAGCAGGCTTGCGCGCTCATCCTCTCCAGGTCGTTTTCGCTCCCTCTCCACAGCCCCTCTTTCTCTCTCTCTCTCTCTCCCTCTCTCGCTCGCTCTAGCCTCTCCCTCCATCTCTTCCCCCATGCTCTGCTTGTGCCGCCATGGGCTTCCCATTTTTAATTACCCCACAATAAAATTGCAGTAACAAGTTAGACGTAACTGACCTATCACACACACACACAAGTATAATGTTTCACGGTGGGACTTGATAGACACTTCAGTTGTTACTGATTGACTCACCTCTAGGAGGGAGAGTCTCCAATTATTTGGCAGACACTGACCATTCCTACCGTTGTTTACCCACTTTGAGTACACACTATTTGCAAGTTTTATTTTAAATTTTTTTTTGTTCCTCTTACCTGTTAGTCTTGTTAATGCAGCACTTGCCTCACTTGAAGTATGGCAAACTCGACTGAAGTTTTCATTATCACCGGAGAAAGCTGATGTAGCCTCTTTCTGCACCTAAATGTATACGTTCTGTATGCTTTTTTATGCAAATGATGTCTTTCAAGGTTTAATAAGTATGCAAAAATGGGGAGAGCAAAGAAACGACCTACTGATATCAGCAACGGTGTCCTTGAGACTACCATGTAGCTGTTTGTGAAGTCCTTTGGCGAGACAATTTAGCTGACAAGACGGTAAATAGGAGATTGCTAGAGTAGGCGTAGTTCAATGCATTCCTCTCACCTTATCATTTGACAGCTACTCTTGTCGCTTGACTCTTGTGGAACCTTCTCTCTGCCTCAACAAATGGGTTATTAGGTATGCAGTGTAATTATCCACTTCCTTACTTAAACTCCTATCATTCTCTGTCTTGCTGAGAAAAGGAGCGATTTGTGGGAACAATTTGAATATATTCTAATGCATTGAAAGCTATTTGCCTCAGTTTTTTTGTCTTTTTCATCTCCTCTTTGTGCTGCCCTCATTACTACCGAAAAGACGTTGATGCCGCCAGTCAGGATGAGACAGAGGGCGAGGCTGGATGGATTGAGGGAGTTGCTATCCTCGTTGCCGTGATAGTTGTCGTTCTTGTGGTGGCTTTCAATGATTGGTCCAAAGAGCGTCAATTTCGAGGTCTGCAGAACAAAATTGAATCGGATCACAAATTTGCTGTCATTCGACAAGGCCAGTTGGTTCAACTTCCCATCTCTGACATACTTGTTGGTGATGTATGTCAAATTAAATACGGTGAGTTCCATAAACGGTGGAGACTTCCATTTTAAAATTGGTAGACCTTAAAGCTAGTAGTGGAGAGCTGAAGCAGTGAATTCTCACGTGTCAGTCCTTTCCACTGCCCTCACCACCACCGCACCCTTCACACCCGTATTCTCGCTCCTCATCCCCTCAGTCCCCGTCCTCCCTCGCCTAGCTAGCCACTTGCTTGCCTGGCTCGCCTTTGTATCTCTCCGACGCTTAAAAACAGCCCACAGTCTTTGCCTCTCGACCAGTTTTGACAAACGATTTTGCTTGTCTACGCCTATTCTCCACTGTGAACACAAAATTTCTACCTTAGCATGTAAAAAATTCCTTTGCGTGGTGTTAACTTTCTGTCCTGTTATAAGTATCCTTTTGCTATGCTGTGTTTATGGTAGGAAGAGTTGTAATAGTAGTAGTAGTAGTAGTAGTGGTAGGCAGAGCTCCTACTATTCAAAGACACAACAAGGTAGGAAAAAAGGCACCACTGCTTTTCACTCTGGCATAAGCCTTCCCACTGTTGATGAATCACTTAGCCTTCTGTTAAGCGCTTTTGGTGGGAAAGTAAGTCTTCTGGCCGGTTTTCTAATTGCTCCCTGCCTCACACCTTATCATTCATTAGCTAGCGTTCTGCACTACTTTTCTTCCTCCAAACAATGCAAGCTTTCCACATTTGTGACTATTTCATGTGGATCAAATACGCGCGTTCTTTGGTGTGCTTTGGTGTGCCAATTTGATGGTAGTCGGGGCTCTATCATCTCTCTCTCTCTCACTTACGTGAGAATGCCTTATTCAATTATCCACCATACTCTTTTCGCCAGCGAAGTTATTTAGATCAACCATTCCCCCACACATTTGTATTCTTTTTTTTCTTGCTTTTCACGTTTTTTTTCTGCCCGCTTTAGGAGACCTCCTGCCAGCTGATGGTGTGCTCATTCAATGCAATGATTTGAAGATTGATGAAAGCGCATTAACAGGTGAATCGGATCAAGTTCGAAAGGGTGAAAATAAGGATGTCTGTCTATTTTCTGGTAAGTTCGTCCTTTTTATGGCCTCTATTGTCATTAATTGGGTATTTTTAGTCCACTTTGGCATTTAACGCACAGCCATTATCGTAAATCATACTGAAAGATCGGCACGGATTTGGATAGGTTCCGTCTTTTTTTTTCACGAATTGTGCTTATGGTAGGAGAAAAATACCCTAGTTCCTTTTGTACTTATTCACTATCCCATTCATCAAACAATTGGTGCGCACCCAATTCTGATTGGCTAAGAGGGGGTGAGTAATTGAGGAGGGGGGAACACTTTTATTATCCCTTCCAGTAGTCTCTTGAGGTGTTTCCTCCTTTTTTTTCATCCTTTTTCCTCCAGCATTCCTACTGTACTACACTTTGAGGACCTTTGTTTTTTCATGCGTTATCAGGTTTAGGCATGTTCACATTTGCAAGCATTGGGTTTCAACGGGTCACTACACGTCACTGTACTTGTACTGGCGTGCATTCACCTTCATTCTTTCTCTTTCTCAATGTGAGTACCAGTATCACGTAGCCATTTCACTTGCTGGATAGGACCATTCTGTCATTATCCACCTCCGTAAGTCAGTCGACTTTGAAATTACCTCCCTCAAGGCGATGCATGTGGTCCGAAAGGCTGTTATTTCCTCGCCTTACCGAACCTAGTGGCAAGTGTCCAAGCGAGGCATAAAGCACATCCTGTGGGTAAAGATTTATGAGCCTGACGAGGGTATTTCCGAAATTAGTTTTGCCTGTTTAACTAGTGGCTATTACTGTGAGTGTAGGTTGGCTTTACTTCCCATAAATGTAATTAGTTGAATGTCATAACTTCTTGAAGATCTCTACCGCGCCTCAAAGCTTATCTCTGTCTCACAAGGAAAGTTATTTGCATGTAGATGAACAGTCGTAATCGTAAAAATGACTAGGCTGATGCATGTGATTGATAAACAAACCTCCACTTCATCCGGTCAACCTTGAATATTGCAGAAAAAAATAAACAAATACCTGTTTGAACATGGAAGGCGGTTGTTTGAATTGTTGATGCTGTTTCCTCCCCTATGAGTGGGTCGCGTTAGACGAATTAGGGGAGAGTAAATACTTCCTGCATATCTTTCCCTCTTTTTCCAAACAGACTTTGTGCATCAGACAGGCACAGAAGGCCTCTTTACAACCAAAATCCACTGATCATATGTCGTGATTCATCACTGTGCTTGTGTGTGTGTGTCGGTGTGTATGTTTGTACTTTTTTTAACCATAAAGCATTTCATCTTTGTTGTGCGTTGCTTAGTCGTTCTTTTTTTTGGCTTGGAAGTGATCACACCTGCAGTCTACAAACAAAGCAGTTGTTACTTTCACTTGTTTATACTAATCAAGCCCATTACTTTCTTGACCTCCTTCTTTTTTTTCCCCTCTTGTTCCCTCTAGGAACCAACGTAGTGGAAGGATCGGGTCGAATAGTCATAACAGCGGTTGGTGTGAATTCCCAAGCTGGCATCATTTTTGCTCTCCTTGGTGCTGCTGATGATGAGGGTGAAAAGAAGAAGGGTAAAGACAAAAAAGGTACCGCTGCTTTGTGCTCTTTTCTGCATTTTTCACACAGAAAGGGGGCAGGAGGAGGACGTCGCGATGGTGGGGATGGAGGTGGGGGGGGTGGGGGTAGAGGCTTCAAAGTCCCTTCTCTATGAAAGGTTAATGCGTGAAGTGTTACATGGAGGCCTATTTGCGAGATAAATCGGTCAACTTTTTTGTGGGCATAAATGAGGCTCAAACAACTGTTTTATAGCACTGCGTGATGCAATTTATAGAGAATTTGCATGCTGCAAGAGAAGCAGAGCAAGGGAGGGCGAGGGAGAGAGATAAGGATCACAGTATGGCGTCATTATTATCGCCTCCAGTTGCCGCCAAAATTAGCTCTCGTCTTGCTCCCAACTCGGTGATGCCTAGGTAACGCTAAAGTTATTACTGCATCAGGAAATAGTTTTAAAAGGATGAATGTTTAGCCTTTCTCTGCCCATTTCAACCATTGTGAGGGGAGTACTTTTTTCATTAATATCTTCCTTCCTTTTGTGTGACAGTGATTGGGTTCTGCTATCAATTTTTTTTCTTTCCTGGGAAACGATTATTTTGCTGTTGTTAAACCCTACAACAGAATCCTATACTCAACATGAAACAGTGACACTGATCTCTGAAAATACAACAAGTAGTGTTTGTTTTGCATTACTACTTTTAAGTTTACTTTATTTTCCTTTTACTCTATTGTGTTAAAGTTTTGCCTCTTTTCTGCCTCATTTGCATTTTCTACAGAAGTGTGGAGTTTTGTTGCAATGTTTACTATGACACACCACTGAAATTAGATTGGCTTTGGGGTTATCTATGTCTTCTCACTTTCTCCTTTTTTTTCCTTTTTATCTTGCTCTGCCATTTTTTAACTCCAAATTTTCAGGTGATTCTACACGCGACTCCAAGAAGTCCGACAAGAAGAAGGATGTGGAGAAGGCGCCTGAGACTGTAGCTCTGAAAACAGCTGATGCTCAGGCACCGGAGGAGAAGAAGAAAAAGAAGAAGTCGAAGTCACGAAAAGAGAAATCAGTCCTTCAAACTAAGCTCACTAAACTTGCCATTCAAATTGGTTATGTGGGTAAGCATTTGGATTTGGCTTAAATGCTAAATAAGTAGTAGATACATCATTTTCACATCTGTACATGAAATTGTTTGCACATAATCAGTGACCTGAATAGACATCTAACTCTAGTTTTTTTGCCCTTTATTTCCATTTGTTTGGCATACCTGTATGCTTTCCTACTGACGAACCATGTCTAGTCGCGATTACCCAGCCTACTTAGCGTCAGCCTGTCCCTCCCCATGGATGTGTACACACGGAACGCAATGAATCACCAGTGAACATGTAGATAGTATTCGCCTTCAGTGCTACCTGCCTTGGATGTGCATTGCCCCTAGGAAGGAGGTAATGGGAAGGTAATTAGAGAGAGCGGGAGGCGTACAGTTAAGGTGCGCGGAGGCGAGTCACGGTTACTGCTGTTTTAGCACGCCTATATAATTTGCCTCAACACAATTATTGGTTGGGAGATTTAGAGGTCAACATCCCATGTGAATGCTAACAACAACTGGAAGGCGAGAACGTGCTTTTCTGGAGCAATAAATTCAACTTACATCGTGTGCTCCGTCGCCTTGTGGTCATAAATCTTTTCCCCTAATCAATCCATCTCTCCTCTCAACTCGGCTAAGAGAGTATATAAAAAAGCAACTCATCGGAAAAGGAAGTAGCTTAATGCACTAAGTTTTCGTGTCTCCGAGATTAAATACTTTGATTGGCGATGCTTTCCTCTTCAGGTACTGCTGTTGCCGTGCTCACTGTCATAATTTTGGTGCTCAAATTTACAATCGTGACATTCGTGTATGACAAGGAGCCATGGAACACAGGCAAACATTTGAAACGTTTAGTGGGCTTTATAATCACCGGTGTCACCGTCTTGGTCGTTGCTGTACCCGAGGGTTTGCCTTTGGCTGTTACACTCTCTCTCGCCTACTCTGTTCGAAAGATGATGGACGTGAGTTCACTTTTACCCTAGTAACTACTGACATTCAAAGAGATTCTTTTGGACTCTCACTTTCTCTCGCCTTCTCCCCTCTAAGCCACTGCGCTCCACTCCTCTCCGTGTATTTCCGTTTTACCTGATGTAGGCCACTCTTTTAGCTTATTTTCACCTGCCTCTCTCCTCTTAATGAGGGAAGTATTTACAAATCTTTTTTCTTTCTCTCTCCTTCTTGAGTACTCCGCTTATTCCAGTGTGCTTGTGTTTCCACTACTTTTTCTCTCCCTTTCGCAGTACCACTGTAGGTAAATGTGCATTTGGTAGGCACGTTTTACATCATCACAAGCCTCTATGAAACGTTTTCGATTAAATCCTGTTGAAAGAAAACACACAGTTCAGTTTTTCATCTTCCTCTTTTCATTTAATACCTCTTCTATTCTATGGCCTTCAAAATTGTCCTAAGCACTGTGTGCTGCACACAGATTACCTACCTCTAGTCTTCTATTATCACCCTTTCAAGGTATCATTGCTACCAAAAGTTGCTTTTTCATGATGTGATGCAACTTTAACATGCTTTGTCATCATTCCTCTCACCTTTGATGAGGCCTTATATTACACCTTAAAGGTGACAGGTGGGTGGTGATGGGGGGAGGACTTGAAAAATAACATCTTTCCCTCCATTCCTCCCAACAAGGGACCCCCCTTCTCTCCATCAGGCCGCCGTAGGAAAAGTCTAGCCTTCGGAATGTGCGATTCTTTGCCCCGTTTTGGAAGACGTCTTCACTACTTGTTGTAAACTCTTTTTCCCGTTTGTTGGGGTAGTACATTATAAATGTTTTTTTTTTAAATGGAAAGTGAGAAATAGTTGGGTGTAAAATTTCACCTTTAACCCCTTCAAATCGAGGCGGAGGAGATGGGATGGACTTGCTGTGAGCCCTAGTTCTCAATTTCAATCATTCTTGTAGTTGCCTTTCTTCCTGCCTTCGGCTATTTATAGGACAACAATCTGGTTCGCCATCTGGACGCCTGTGAGACGATGGGCAATGCAACAGCCATCTGTTCGGACAAGACGGGAACACTGACCACGAATCGTATGACAGCGGTGCAGTGCTGCATAGGTCAACATCACTACAAGACTATACCCAGTGGAGAAGAATTTCCACCCTCTATCCTTCAATTGCTCAAACAGAGTATACCTATTAATAGTGGTTATACCTCCAAAATTCTTGTAAGTCTGTAGATATTCTCATTGGCTAATCGGTTTGTGATTACTGAAGGAAAAGAAATTAAGTATAAAATTGAGTTTATTAAATCATTTGTTTTGTTGCCTCATTAAGTTTTAATAACTGAATTGTGAGAGAGAGTAGGGCTACCTCTAGCCTGTTAAATAAATTTATTTTTACTGATTGTGTTAATTAAATGAGGCAAAGCTACTCCACCCACCTCCTTCACCTTTCTTGGCTCGATGCTACAGTTTGTAAGCACTTTACTCGCTCTTATTCCATTGGCTCTGGCTACTGCACAAGGTGAGAGAAATGGGGCCGTAGTTTTCATCAGATCCTTGCATCATGCCTCCTGTTTCTCTCATTGTGAGAAGCCTGGTTACTGGTCTCTTTGGCACCGTTAACTAAACTTGGTGAATTGTACAGTTGTCTGGGTGAATCAGCGAGGCGGAAAACATGAGGAAAAAAGAAATGAACCATCTACTAATAACAGTTAAGTTCTCCTGGCGTTGGGAATGATCGCAATGGAGTAAATATTAGTGGGAAGCCCCATTTAATGAATGCGGTAGGTTCCGTACTTGTGTGCCTCTCTTCAATTTGCTGTTCCTCTCAAGAAGTTGAATTTATCATCAAAACTCACTGTCTGGGTTGATTTCCATTCCTCCTAACACCCTCTTAGTATTTCGCTTTTTCCAAAAAAGCCATAATTAAGTAGTATTGTGTTCTGGGGTTAGCTTGCTGCTAGCTTTAAGGAGAGATGAGTCTACTTTTCCCATTTTAGCCGCCACCAAGTCAGGGAGCTTTGCCTCAGCAGGTGGGTAACAAGACAGACTGTGCTCTGCTTGGCTTTGTGAATGCCATCGGTGGAAATTACGAAGCTATGCGATCTGAGTGGCCTGAGGAGCAGCTCTACAAGGTGTACACCTTTAATTCGGTGCGAAAGTCCATGAGTACTGTCATCAAAGAGGCGAATGGTGACTTCCTCATGTTTACAAAGGGCGCCTCTGAAATTGTAGTTCTCAAGTAAGTGATTATGTGGGGTCAGTGTGATAGTTAGGCTTTTTTCTTAAAGGTATCGAGCATGCTGTATCTTTGTGACAGGTGCAAGTGGATCTTGGATGCCTCTGGTGAGCCTATCTCCTTCTCTCCAGCCGATCAGGAGCGTCTTACACAAGAAGTCATTGAAGCCATGGCTGGAGACGGTCTTCGAACTATTTGTCTTGCCTATAGACGCTTCAGTGCATGTATGTTTGTACCTTCATGAATTGCTCTCTCAAGTTATTTTTTTTAAAAAAAAAGTAGGAGAAGAACTTTTAACTGATATTATTGCACAGTTAAAATTTATTCACACATGCATAAAACCCTGAGAGGAAATATTTAGGTTTTCGCTTTCCATCTTCCTTCTCTCCCTCCATTACTCACGAACTTTCACCGCCAAGCGCGGGAGTAGGCGACGCATCTCATGGCCTTGCTGAGGCGAATGTTTTGTGGAGTTTTTCGCCAACTCCACCAATCGTTCCCTTTCACCACATCAGATAATTTCTTAACTTGAAATGCAAACAAACTGGAAAGGCGGCTACGGGGTTTAATCACAGACAATTGACCTTTCACTTGGCATCTACAGTGGTCTTGTTGGTTAGTACCTTCGGGAGGTAATTGTGGGTTACATGCTGAACAGTGAACTGCCCTTGGATGTGAAATTTGTCTGTCTTAACCCAAATTACTTCTCTCTCTGTGTTTGGGTGTGCAGCTTGTAAAGACAAGGGATAGGCGTGATGTGTGTCAGTTGATTTCCTTCCTTTGGATTTGCCAATTTCCTGCCTACTTGTGCTTAACACCACATTAGTCAAGGCACGAATGAACAACCAATGGAGGGTAGCTTCATTTTCCATTACTCATCCGGCGAATCTGCGGAAGTTGTAGCTTATACCGCTCATTTGGCAAAATCATTACTGTCAATGGCGCAGTAAGGGGGAGATGGAACTGTACAATTATCCACAGTCGAGGGGCAAATATGTCCTGTAGGATCTGCTTACTGTGGAATTGTAAAGGAACTCTCATTTTTCTCCTCCTTGACAAATCAGTTGTAAGATCTCCTTCCAAGTTTGTTTTGTATTCTTGTGCTTTTTCGTATCGCATTTTTACAGAGTTGTTTTTTCTTACCTACCTCTATCAATTTCTTGAATATCCACTGAGTAGTTTTGTCTTAGCCTTGACTCGATGATTTGACTGCGAGGAAGAACCCAAACCTCGATGGGATGGAGATTAACTAGATTTTGCGGCTGCCTCCAATTCTGTAGGATGGCAGTTTAGCAGAATCAACTACCAGATCAATCTTTGTTCCATTTTCAATTGTGAGGGGAGAATGAAATTCCATTCCTCCTTTTTTTATTTTTAGCTGAAGGCGAGCCAAACTGGGACGATGAGGATGCTATCATAAATAATCTAACATGTATCGGTATTGTGGGCATTGAGGATCCAGTGCGTCCAGAAGTACCACCAGCCATTCGTCAATGTCAGAATGCTGGTATTACAGTACGCATGGTGACAGGTGACAACGTGAATACTGCGCGTTCAATTGCCACAAAGTGTGGCATTCTTCGTCCGGGAGAAAATTTCCTTGTTCTTGAGGGTCAGGAGTTCAATCGACGCATACGTGATAAGGTCACTGGACAGGTTAAACAGGAGCTCTTCGATAAGGTTTGGATGAATCTTGCTGTTTTGGCACGGTCAAGTCCTCAGGTATGCTAATTCCTTTCACCTTGTTATCAGTGAATTGATACTTGTATGATGGCATCACTTCAATTAAGGCCAGTCGAATTTGTGGTAGTATTAACTCAACTAACAAATCAGTTGACAGGTATAGATATGAAGTGGTGTGATGACAGCTACTATGACAGGCAGCCAGAGAGGAGGAATTTTGTTAATGTAAGGTAATTTGGAGGTACGAACTTTTTCTTTTTGACCAGGACAAATACGTTTTGGTGAGTGGTATCATCAAAAGTCGCAAGGGACCCCGACGTCAAGTGGTCGCTGTCACAGGTGATGGTACAAACGATGCACCGGCTCTCAAGCGTGCTGATGTTGGCTTTGCTATGGGTATTGCCGGTACTGATGTAGCTAAAGAGGCCTCCGATATTATCCTCACTGATGATAATTTCACCAGTATTGTCAAGGCTGTCATGTGGGGTCGTAATGTCTACGACTCCATTTCAAAGTTCCTGCAATTTCAACTCACTGTCAACGTGGTTGCCATCGCTGTTGCATTCATTGGTGCAGCTTTTGTCTCCGTAAGTTGTTGTTACACTCTGAAATACCCTTAATGGTGTTTCAGTGCCTATAAATTTGATAGTGTCAATGTTTGTATTTCTTCCAGTACAAAAACATATCACGTATTCTGTTGTAAGCTGTCTCCTGCCAACTTGTCAACCATATTATTATCGCAGGAACGTAGAGGTAGCCTTTTATGAGAAGGGTATGCGTGAGCTGGGAAGCGAATAGGGAGTGGAAGTAACTAAAGTTTCTCCTCTCTTCCACCCATTAAGGACAGTCCACTTAAGGCTGTGCAAATGTTGTGGGTCAACTTGATCATGGATACATTGGCGTCCTTGGCTCTGGCGACAGAATTGCCGACACCAGAGTTGTTGGAGCGCGAGCCCTACGGTCGAACTTCCCCGCTTGTCAGTCGAGGTATGCTCAAAAGCATCCTCCTCCATGCCATGTATCAACTGGCTGTCATTATGGGTCTCCTCTTTGCTGGTGAGTTTCCCTCTGTAAGGCACCAACGCAACTTTCTTGCAATTTAAACAAAGCGATGCCTGAGGGTAGGTGTAGGGAGAATGCAGCATTATTTGACAACTCTTCACACTCCCTTCAACTCTTTTTTTTCTTTATAATGCTGAATAAGTATTGATAGGGCTTTTGACACTGACAAGAATGATTTATTATCACCCTTTCCTCAGTTTTGGTTGCTATTTCCCCTCCCCTTCATTTGATTTCCCATACTTCTAGCTTAGCTTATCAGATTGTTTAAAACTGTTGGGTTGTCTTAACTCTGGCAGCTAAAAAGGCAAGGGAAAAAGGTGGTTCCCTCATTCTTGTGTGTGTGTGTGTGTGTGTGTGTGTGTGTGTGTGTGTGTGTGTGTGTGTGTGGGCCATCCTCCAGTTTGCATCCATTAAGTCAGTCTTTTGACTGTACCGCATAAAATAATAACCCTTAATCAAAAGGGTAGTTAAGTCTAATTAACTAAAAGTTAAATTTGGTTGTTAAATATCTCCACAGATTAAGTGAATTCTCCATAATCCTCCTTCTCCTCCTCCTCTTCTGCCTATCGCAGTGACTGAGGGTTGCTGCAATCAACCAGTCGTCCCTTCTCCCTTCCACAATGGGAGAAGGGAGGAAGCGAAGGAGGTTGGAAGCATGGATACTTGCCTTATTTGGCGATTGAATGTACTCCATGCAATACCACTTCCTCTGTCTCTGACAGGAATTTGGTTAATTACAGAGTTGGTCATTTGATGTCAGGGTTGCAATCATTCATTAATCCCCTGCCAATGTGTCGTGACGTCAGATTACTTGTGCACAAAGGACAGATAAAATGATTGTTAAGGTGAAGGTGAGCTATAAGCTAACTGTCTCAAATTTTTGTCTTGAGGCGACAAAGTTTAGCCAAGTCTGTAACAGGTGTCTTAAAAGTTGTCCGAGTGGAGTTACTATCCTCTCACTTTTAAAAATTGCCTTTTCTTTTGCTTTTTCCACACCCAGGCGAGTACATATTGGAGTGTGACAGCGCACGTGAACTTGTTGCCAATGGAATTTCCAAACCAACTCAACACTTTACAGCCATCTTCAATTCCTTTGTATTGATGACCCTCTTTAACGAACTTAATGCTCGCAAAATTCATGGTCAACGTAACGTCTTTAGTGGCGTGTTTCGCAATTGGATCTTCCTTCTCATCTGGATCACCACTATGGTGTTGCAGATCATTATTGTTGAATTTGGTGGCTACGCCTTCTCCACCCACGGTCTTGACTTGAATCAATGGATGTGGTGCCTCTTCTTCGGTGTTGGCGAACTTGTTTGGGGTCAGGTTAGATACTGTGGAAAATGCTGTCTCCACTACTCAGAAATCATTGAGTTTTTGCCCTAAATCTTCTTTTTTACGGGGTGGAGGGCATAAGCTTAGTGGTAAACCTGTTAGGTAGTTTTCTTTTTACCAGAGCAGTGAACATTTCTTTGTGCGTAAAACCCTATTTGTTTCAGGGTCAAGAGTCAACATGATTGGATGACTGAGATAAGGATAATAGTCCCTTCTCTCCTCCCTCCCCTCCAACCTTCCCACTCCGTCCCCCCGCTTGCATTAGAGTTGAGGACAAGATAAATAATAATTGAGCTTAGCTTATTTACAGCCCATTAAATTCACGGTCTATATTACCTTATACGCCATCCTGCCTACTTTTTTTAATCAGTAGTATTTATCATGGTCATCCTCTTGCTTTCAAAAATCGAAAAGGTTGATAGACTGCACTCATTTTTTTACCATTATTGCAGCTAGTAATCTCAGTTCCCGATTCTATCATTCCTGAATGCAAACGACGCAAGTTGGCGGAGCAAGCGGCGGAGGAAGAGCCAGAAGAGGAAGAGGAGGATATTGAGGCCGAACCCTCGGGAACTCCATCGGAGGAGGAAGAAAGCGCCGTCAAAGGCCAAATTCTATGGCTTCGTGGTCTTAACCGTCTTCAAACTCAGGTAATTCAATTCACCACGTTCACATCGACAGCTCACCAATATTGCATTTTTAAATAGCCCTTTAAGTATTTCATTTTTCTCGTTTTTTTATTTTCTTGTTGCGCCCTGTGAGATGACTAGTAGTATGAGATTTTCTGTCAAAAAAGTCTGTTGCCATCTGCTGCTTAAGTTGTACTGCCGTAGAAGTGCCTAGCCTAGGGCGTTAGTCACACAGACGGAAAATCCGTTAAAATAGGCCTAATTTTTTTTCTCCCTCTCTCAATCGTATCTTGCCCGCTCTTCGCCTCCACGCCGTCTCTACCATGCAACTGGACGGTTCCCCATTGGGCTAAATAAAATTTTGTTGTAGTAGTATCCCGTCACTTCCAAAAGGCAGGGATTTAGCAATCTCTCAGTTGTTTAAAATAGCACTTATTTAATTGTTTTTTTCCCTTCACGAGTGTCAGTTTATGCATTTGATCACTTTCACGCCTTCTCAAAGTGCTTTGTATGCATTTCAGCAAGCACGGGTCAGTTTTGTTTTCTCTTTTTTGCTACTTCACTGGCGTGTTCATGTGATTTCATGCCTAATCATTACGGGTTTGAGTCGATCTGTATAAGGATTGTTTTCCACCCGACTATTCGCATTTGTGCTTATGTGTGTGTGCGTGTGTGTGTGTGCATACACTTTCACCGATGTCCTAATTAAATATTTACCTTGTCTCTCCTTCCCAATCCCATCTATACTCGCTTGCGCGTAGATGCAAACTGTAAGTATATTGTCTATGTGCACCCTCACCCTATTGTCCCTTCTCCCCTTTTCCCTCCCTCTTCGTCCGTTCTGTCTCATCCACCATCGGCCTTCATCCCTACCCTGTATGATCCCCCCAGCCGGTGCAATCAGTTGCGTGCTAGTCAAGACTACCTGCCTAGAAGGGTAATCGCCTAGTCTCGCCCTGCCCCATTCCATTCGGTCTCGTTCCCTCATGCCTTACTCTCTCCCTTACCCCTAATTGCTTGCTTTAGTACCTCATTCTGTTTGCTTGCTTCCAAAATCTATTATTAAGTAATTCTTTTACTCCCTCATCTACACTACTTTCCACGTGGTGTACTCTCTTCCGAGATTTGTGAGATACCTTTCGGCTTTGCGGTTGACATCGTCTTCACTATTTGTGTGCTACCTCCCCCGACTGGATGCGGAATGGAATGCACGTGACTCCCCTATCTCTTTTGTTTGCTCCTGTCGGAACCATTAGTTAGTAGCTTTAGTTGATTGACCCTTACCATGAGACTACTTAGGAAAAAGTAGCCATCCCCTATTTCAGTCCTCAAGTCGTGACAAGGAGGAGGGAGTTGTTATCTTCTCTCAGCCACTGGGGCGATCTTGATTGCAGATGGGAAATTCAAGGATGTTTCCTTTTGAATTTAAGGATACTTGTCCACTTTTCTTCCCTCTCCAAATTTATGGAGGCTTCCAAAAGCAAGTTGACTCGGAGGCAAGAAATTTAAAATCTAGTTCTATTTAAAGGTTAAATGGTTATTCAGACGCATTTGATCGCTGATTCGCTGATCGTCCAATTTTATAATGAAATAGCAGTCATTGGATGCTTCCACGCAGCTTATTTCCTAAAAGGCTATTGTTTTATTGCCTAAAATACCGCAAGCTTAATCTCACTGCTTCTCCTCCGTTCCCCTCCGCCTCCCTGTCCACCCCACCCCCGCTTTGTTAACGTGCGCGGAAGCCAAGGGGAAGTAAAAATAATGAGCATAAAAATCTAACAGACCTCTTTCACTTTCTTCCTACAAGGAATACCGGACTAAAGTTAGTACAACTGCCCCTCATTGTTATTCTCTTAGTTATCGTTTATCGTTATTCATAAGCATTGCCCCACCCCACTTTAATATTTGTTGTCGTTTACTTTAGTTCCCTACAATCGATAAGCCTAGGCAGAGACTTTGGAAGAGTCAGGAAAACATCACCTGGCTGCCTATACCATGAAAAAAGTGATTTTTAAGTGTACAACGTTGCCTCTGATGCATTTCGATGCGTCTCACCTCCAGTATTTGTGGTGTTAAGGAGGCGGTAATTTGACGACTTGCAGTAACTGCATGTCTAGAGCATTTAAAAAATCGACAGGCAGATCAATTAACGCGGTTTAATTTGATTGGCTAAGGAGGCGTCCCGTTATGAAGGTTACGTGTTGTTTTTCGCCTTTCATCTTTGTCTTGCATTTTGCCTTTTATCAGTGTAAATGAGGTGAATATATACACTCATTTTGTATCTGCACAATTTATCACCATTTTACAGACACAAATTATGGCCGAAGTAAGTTTATTATCCAAATCACCCCGACTAGGAGGATTCGGGCCCCGATCCTCATCACTAATTCTGTGTCACGGCACTCTATGTTGTCTAGATTTTGTGTTATAGCGTAAATTTGTCCAAGTTGGCAGCGATGTTTTCAAATCTATTTGTGCATGTACTGCATGTGAATTTTTGTTTAGACTATGTAGGAAAGGAAAGATTTAATGACTTAGCTACTAACACCATCGGTATAACTCCTAGATTTGGCTAAAAACTTAGTCATAGAGCACTTTAGTGTAGTAGTGCTAGTCGAGTTGCCTCCAGTGAGCACGCGTATTACAGTACACAATGGTATTTAGTGTCTATAAACACCAGAACGTCTCTTACATCACTTATTCGTGTTGTTCTGTGTAAATGTGGCCTTATTTTGCTTTCGGTGTTTATTTTTTTAACGTTTCCCAGAGTTGGCTCACCATCTGCCCCCTCCTCTCCCTTCCTCTACCCATCGCCTATTTTTCATCGTTGGATTAATTTGGTTTTCCTCCTTTTCTACCTCTCTGTCTCTCCATAATCCATCAGCTCAAAGTTGTCAACGCCTTCCGCATGGGTCTTGACTCGCGGTACGATAGTGAACAACGCAAGAGTCTCACAGCAATCGCTTTCAGGCAGAGACGGAGTCAATCCACGGACTATGCTGATGCTGACGCTGGCGGTGGCGGTGTGAGGTCCTCAGCATACAACCACGAAAGAGGCGAGGAGGGTGAAGCAGAGGATGGTCATTCCCGCTCCAGTAGGCGAACGGAACAAGCCGTGATGCACTAACCACATTGAAAATGAGGAGTACAGTGATAAATAGTTCTTGGAGGAGACACAGATTACCATAGACACAAACCTTCATCCATTCATGCATAAAAACCTGAGCACCCATTCACTTACACATATCTTGCTTCTCCTCCAGTCACTCTCACCTCGTAGCAGCTGCCTTAACCTCACCTTACTCTACTTGAGAGCAATGATGTAAGCCCAGCGAGAGTGTCCCTCACCTCGAATTCTATCTGACGATACGCGTGTATACTCATGACTCCACGCCCACCACTTTCTTAATTCATGCATATTTGTGTTGTCGAATCGACAATAGGTGATCATATTTTAGTTATTAATTTACATTGTCGCGCGTGTCTCTCTTTGTTTATTCATCGCTCCTTTTCTACGAGACGATCACATGCAATTTCTACTTTGTGCGTAGCAGACCTTTCCCTCTTCCCCCTCCTTCCCGTCTTTCCTTCGCTAAACCTATCTCTCTACCTGATATATATATATATACATATATACATATATATAGCCATATGTATATGTATATATTTACCTACTTATACAGAGATGATAAAAGTAGCCTTTTTCTAAACATGTTGCCCCTCCACCCTTTTGCTTCATGTCCACTCATCGCCCTAATTTACTTGGTTTGAGCAAAACCACGTCTTCTGTACCGAATTTGCTTCAATTTTTTGCTAAGCTTGGATGCGCTACTATTACATCTACTAATACCACCGACACCACTGCAAATCCTCCCGTCTCATTACTGCGACCTCCACCCCGAATCCAATCCCCTCTAGCCCCTATATCGCGTTTGCTTTATTCTTCCTCTCGCATCGTTTTCGCCGGGCTCCGGTGCTCTGATGCTGTTCCCTCACTAAATCTTTTGAATGCCTTATACTGGTTGTCTGTCTCTTCAATTGAACCACACCTTTTAACGCCAGTATGTGATGTTAAATATTCTTTTCAAACATATTCCTCTTATTAGCAAGTTAAGATCGGATCAATTTATCGGTTTTGTTCTTGCAGAGCAAAGACCTAATGTACGGTGTGGATGGGTGATGGTTGGGAGAATTGGATAGGCTGTGAAAATGCAATGGGCATCGTCTATTCACCCATGTTGTCACTGTAACATGGAAAAACAAGGAGAGAGTAGTACACGAGGCTCTCGGCAATAGCGCTGCCTAGAAATGAGCTTTGCGCCAAAATAAATATACAGGGTGGGCAGTTATTTCGACTGAGCGAAGGCAAAAACTGTTACAGTTAGGTCGGGAAGCGTTTAGGAATCGGAAAAAACGGTCTAGTACACACGCGCAGAGGGCATTTCATAGCCCCACCGCCATTCTTTGGCTGTTGGTTGATTGGATCAGGCGAAGCGGAGTTCTGCGCAGCATGTATTTACTTCAATAATTTTTTGGTTAGGCAAAATGGGCATAGAATTTCGTGTCTAGTGAAGGGCGATAGATGGCGCGCAAAGTTTAGTTTGTGGAATTGGCTTATAAACCGTCAACTTATTTGATTTGGTGACATTTAAGCTTGACGCCACCTTCAACTTAAGATTTGACTTTTCAACGAAAAGGCATAGGCCACTGAAGAAGAAGCCGTAAATAGTGCCACTTGTACAAATTAGCATGCCAATATCAGGGATGCGTTTGGGTTGATTTACAGTGGCACTGAAAGTGAGGCGATGATAGTTAGGTGGAATGATGTAACAGTAACCCTAAAAGAAAAAAAAAGAGGTCAATGTAAAGTTAGTTCGTACTTCTCCACATGAAGCGACAAAGGGGCGTTCTAGCAATTGGGAGGATAGCGTAAATGCTACATTTTTAGTGAAATTAATATGCGAACCCATTCACTAGAGCTTAATCGTTTGTATGTCCAATAGCTATGCCCTTCTATAGGGCAGCATCAGATACCAGCACGCATTGGTGCCAAAGAGAAAACGTAAAAATAAGGTGAATGAAAGAAAAATTGCAGTCACATCGTTAAGAAACCACCAATTTACATTCTGTAGCATTATTCCCAAAAAATTACTCACCTTTAAATGTTTCAGGATAAGAAGCCTAAATAATCCTTTGAGCAATCTTGTTCTTCAACCTCATTTATAATGATCAAATTTCTTCTGAATGAAGAGCCTTACGCATTTGTCTTTATACACATTAATCTTATGCAGCATTTGCAATGTTTGAAAGCACTTAGGGTCCATAAATGTTGTACTTTACATTGAATGGAGCATTGTAATCAATATATTTTAATCCATGAAAGCAATTGCGAAAATTGAAACGAGTCCCGTTTCTGGTTGGTTGGCTAAACTCCGCCAGATTGAAAAGTCTCTCAGATGCCGCTGGTATGCTCTCGGTCTTGTTTTCTTTTTTCGTATAAAGTCTGCATCTAATTTTGCAAAAGTGTGTTGTCTTTAACTGAACTCGTTAGTATGGAGCAGTACTGCTCTATGAATTTCGGTCACATCACATCTTCACTTTTATTAATCACTTGAAAGCACAGAATGCGACAGTGGGTTCATATTTTGTGTATTTAGGCATCTAAGAATTCGAATGTGTTAAAACGTGGCTTATTGAAGTACTTCACTGTAACTAACGGTGTTTTGCCATCCTATGTTCAGTCTATGGACGTCCACAGGTAAAAGTTTTACTGAATTAACGCGATATTTTAGATTGACTCTCCTCCATTTCAGTGTCAGTGGTTTGGTTATTTTAAACGAGCCACCTCTGGCTGATGCCCAACACTTTATCAATTTTATTTATGCCCATCAAATACCCCCCTCCATCGGTGAGTTATATTTGCATTGGTTGTGTATTTCTTGAAATGGTAATCGGTTTCATTTGTGCTACAGAGTATAATACAGAGAGATGTGGATTTAGAGGCTCGAGCTTTATCGGCGCGCCATTACAGCTTGACGCCAACAATATTTCGAAGTATTCTCCCCTACCATACGATTCATGCCATGTAACTATGAACTACTCCGCGCTAGTTTCTTTACTAGTTCTCGGCGACGATCTTGAGCGCGTGAACAGACAGGCGGTTATTGATGGGATCAAAGCACTCCAATATGTTAATGGGAATTTAATTAACGGAAGTCTTTTTTGTCCTGAATTTGATGCTCGCTTCATCTTCAGTGCCGTCGCCTCTGCATATATTTTGGATATGCTGGAGCAGCTTGATTTAGATGAATTTGAAAAATTCCTAATTAATTCGATTGTACGCTGCTGCAATTTTGTACTGGTGTCCCACAAATAGACATCCACTGTTATGTTTGATCCTGTTTCCCTTTAGACGTATGAGGGAGCTTTCGGTAGCCTCCCAAAGTTGGAAGCTCACGCTGGACTAACATACTGTGCTTTGGCTAGTTTAAAGTTAATGAATCGGTTAGAGAGAGTTCTGCCCCATGGGTCGCTTCAACGTGAGAAGCTAGTAAATTGGTTGGTGTGCAGACAAAACGGCGGTTTCAATGGACGAAGCCAGAAGGACGCCGACACGTGCTATACTTTTTGGGTGGGGGCTTCACTCCGAGTGAGTGCAAAAGTTCGTGTTTCCTCCACACTCTTGTCGTTGACGTGTATTTTCCAACGAATTTTATAACACATTGTATGGATAGCTGTACTGGCTGATAACTTTTTGAAACTTGCAAAGTTTAGGCGACTCCTTGCATGCATTTATTAGACTCTCCTCCCGTTTTTGGCCTTGCACTCCGTAAATTGGAACTGATACTACCACGGTATGTAGAGCCGTCTGGCTCTGATTTGACAACCGCATTGTTGACATCGCTTTGTCTCCCTTCTACCGGTTTCCCAACCCTTCTTCCCTTTGCGACTGCCGGTATATTTATTCCTACTTCTCCCATTCTATTTTAGATGTTGAGTGCCGATCGGTATGTGGACAAAGTCTCATTACTAAAGTTCATTTGCTCCACCTATGATCCTATTGTCGGTGGTTTCATGAAGTCGCCCGATGCAAATAATGTTGGTAAGCAGCCTTGACGTTTCCCAAGGCGCCACTGCACCTCACTCACCTCTGTCCACAAAGAACCTTCAATATACGATATCTTTTTCATCCATAGACCTGTTGCATTCGTACCTGACTCTCGCTGGTCTTTCTTGCCTCTTCAAAAATCCATCCTCAGCAGATTCAGCCAACTCCACTTCCATCCAACTCGCAGACTCGTTGGACAAACTGCACTTGGACGAAACAGCCATAAATGATTTGGTGACGCAGCTTGATCACTTGGTTGTGAACGACTTGCGACCCCTCGTACCCGAACTCAACCTCCCTGTGGACGCCTTTCAACGCCTAATGGAAATTCACGCAAGGTGGCGCTCCTCACCTTCTAGATCCGCAGCCTCCAAATGTCTTTTGCCTACGGAGTAAAACACTAGGACGGTCCTGTTTGGTATGAGCTACTTATTTAACTCAAAGAGAGTGGTTTTAGCGTTTCTTTTTACTTCAACTGATCTCTTCACTATGAGGCGGCAGAAGTCTACACTGTCAAATCTCTATGGGTGATGTCGTTGGGTGCACCAACTGTTTCCCAACCCACTAGGCTAGGAGCCTTCCCTATTACCAGAGAGGACTAACTCTTGAGGATTAACATGAAATCGCACCGCTAGCGAAGTTGAAGAAGACGCGTGGTCAAATTCTTCTTCTATTAATTAGTGAAGTAGAAAAGAATTTGAAGATGCAAGCCACTTTTGGCTACTCTGCGCTAGACTGTACAGGGAAGGGATGGATCGGCCTGCGTGACCTCTACATCTATACCCACTGTTCTGTTGGCATCATGGCAACGTCAAGGACACGCCAAGCCATCCAGGGGTTCAACTCCGACTGATCCCGACACAGAGCCCACACGTGAGTCACTCGCAACACTTTCTCCGGGTCACCCTCCTTCACGGCGCCACTGGCATCACGAATACACTGGATCTGCTGTGCTTGGAACGTTATGATTAGCACTGGACCCTGCTCCATCATCTTACCCATGCAAACCTGGAAAATGGGTGAACATGAGGTCAGGTACTGGGTACAGCGCTAGAGGTCAGGCCTAGAAGAGGCAACGAAGCAACCAATTCTATGGAAACGTCGTTAGCACTGAGGAGCGTACATCAATATTGTGAACATCGAGAATACGCGAATCCATGTGGAAGCCAAGATCCTGTGTTTGTTTAATTGGGGCGGAGAGTACATTGAAGGGCTAGAAGTGATTAATAATGGCAGTCAATTTCACATAAATCGGTCACCGCGTCACTTGCTACCAAGTGGAGCAGTGATTCGGTACCTTTGCCGGAAAGGTGATTACAACTATCCTACTGGTGGTAGAGACCAAGGAATTAAAACTTACGGCTTCGTAGCACCAGTCCTTAAGGACATCCAAGTGACCATGAATGATGGACTGAAATCACGATGAAATGTCAGGTCAAAAATGCGGAGTGCATGATGATTAAGGGAGTGGACGCTGTCATTGATGGCATCCCAAGGTGTGCTTGTGGGAGGGTGATAATTAAATGGGAGAAGTTCAACCTCTAACGTAGCTTGTAATACTCGAGCTTTCTGGGAACGCCCATGGTAAAGAAGTGTTGAATAAAAAGGCTTCAAAACTTGCCTCTAGAACATTGGGAATCACTTCGATACGGCAGTAGCGAATAAACTTTTCCGTCGTAAAACTTGGATCAATTTTGGTGATCTCCTCGAGAGCCATTTGCAATTCATTCTCCGAACCCCTACTGCCTGTAAATTACAAGGGATGGAAAGGAGAGGTAAAAATCCACTTCCAAATTCACAATTTTGTTACGCTTTAAAAAATCGTTTCTCAAATTCCATGAGGTTTTGTTATTTAAATCGCCTCTCTCACGAATTTGTCGCAAGCTGCACTTTTATACCATTTCCTGCCTCATGGAAGCAAAAAACTCAGCTCTGGATCTCCTCGCCTCTGCCTCGTTTTCTTGGTCCAAACTCTTACGACCATGAGCAAAAAATGGTATGCAAGCGAAGGAAAACTTCCTCGAGTCTCTACCTCGCATAAAGGTACAATACGGAGTCTTCTCACAAATAAGCTCGGACAGTGACAGGAGATAACCGATGAGCCACTTAGTTAACGAATGCTGGCCTATGAAAGTCAAATGCAATCACAAATCATGCAAAAAGCTATCCCTTTCCCATGCCACAGTGTTGGGAGTGCCAAAAGAGGGCGAAAGAAATGTGTTGATGGTCTTTAAGACCCCACCACTCAAACATTATCCAAAGTCGTTGACTCCAAGTGGTTGAATAGCCAAATGTGGTAGTATGGTCAACGAAAGGGGCCTATTATATTTGACCCCCCATTGCCAAACCTTCTTCACAAGCCTTCCAAACTTTTTGACATTAAAGTTTTTACCAAAAGACCCTGTTCATAAACCAAGTAGTTTTAACTCATCCACTCAAACATTCAACCAACGTTAGACAAAATGAAAGCATGACGGAGGACACTGTGTCGAAAGACTAAAGGTGTATTTGCATAATCTCTCATTTTGATTGATCGGATCACATTAATTTACAGTAAGACAAGCATAAACGTTAATGCTTCAACGGAAATCTCCAATTAACTTTCACGCGTTTCCAACATGAACAGCCGCGAAAGCAATCGCGACATCAAAAGTTATTGGTCTGGCAACGCCTTTCAATAAAAATTGACTTACCAACTAGCTCAGTGATTTTGTCCGTAACAAAGCGCAGCGAGCGTGCGAGGAAATGGTCACTTTCCTCATACCTTGCCTTCAGGTCAAAAAACTCTAAAGAATAAAAACCGATCACTGCTATCAACTTTTTCCCTTAAGCTAAATAATTAAAACAGACTCAAACGTTGAAAACTTGTAAACATTAATAGGTCTATCTTAGCAAAAAATACTGGGAAGGTGCGTAGCGTTTAACGCCCCCAATTGGAAAGTTAATATTATCCTAAGGCGAAAAGTATGAGGCAAAAAAACCCACTTTGGACGTATTGATTGCTGTCTTTAAAATTCTCCCATGCGGCAACCCACTTGGAGTCCTTGTGCAAGACTACACCAGAAGATTCGCTAAAATTTTTCAATTAGCATACATTCGTATGTGTATATAATAACGTTGAAAAATAGTCGAATAATGACAAAAAGGAATGAATGATACCTGTCAGCCTCGATTTTTCGCTCGGTGGAACCACCCGTTATTTCCGCTCTGGTTCTGGGTTTGTCCGGAGCGCGATAAACAAGAGCACGATCCGATTGCAATTCCTTTTCGAGTGCTTCAAGAGTCTATCCAGACTTAAGCAATCCGAACACATCGTACCTCTCTTGCCGATTTGACGAACTCAGTCCTTCCAATAGATCGAGACATACCTGCGAGCTGTTCCCCAGCTTTTGAGATGCCCTCCAAGCCTTTACGAACATACTCCTGCTTCTTCAAATTTTCGCCTTCAGCCCGCATTCTTTTTGCGGCCGATTCAATATGATCCTTAACCTTTTCTATTGCATCCATATGAATTTCGCTCTCAACTTTTTTCTACTTAATCAAAAATACATGCGCTAAAATGAACATACGTAAAACTCCCGCATTGACTGAACTTCTTTCGATTTCTCAAGTTTTTCGGTCTCCTCACGAAACTTCCGAACACTTTCCTTAACCAATTACTGAATTGAGAAAAGAAACCTTCAATTGTTTGTCCCTATCAGACTCTTCCTTAATTTTTTTCATAAAATTTTGGATAAAACTGCCGCCTCCCGTAGAATATTGTGCGTACCCCTAGAAAAAAGTGTCTAATGAAGAAATTTACCAACTGGCGTACACAGCGTAGGTACAAGCACCTCCTCAAAAGGAACGACATCTGCAACTCGGACGCCTACGAGCCCTTCAAAAGGAAGACACAGCGGGTGAAAAAAGTGAAACAATGCTTTTCGTCGAAAAAATCAACTACGTCCAGACACTGGTTTAAAAGTGAATAGGAAAAGAAATGCACATTATATAGGCAGACATTTAGAGCTAATTGCTAATTATCATTGTCAGTATTGCATTTTCGTTAAATAACTTTGCAACCCAAAGTGTTTAGTAAAATGGTGAAAAATGATGGCTAAATTCTATCTAATTTTTTTAAATTATTTTTAAATAATTTTAGCCTAGCTATTTGAGCACATCAGATAACGTTCTTAGAATAATCAAGCACTATTCCAATATGAGAACGTTTTTGACACTAGATTTCAAAACGCTTAAAATCGATGTTACCTAAGCGGTTTGTTAAGCTATTCACACCTTAAGAGATGTACTGCTTACCGCCTGATACATATAAGAGGATGCATATGACTGACGCAAAATATTTCGTACGTTCCCCCAATTCATGTAAATCATGATTCTAGGCTGCGTGCCAGTGACCATCCAGAACTTCGCAACCCGACCTTGCTCCTTGTTTTTACCAATGCTGTAAACAAGTGGCACGTTTAGATGAGATGTGCTATATCGACTTCTATGAACGCACGAAAATACACAACCCGCTGGTCATAACAGGAGCTTTACTCATTCTTACCAGCGTTTTCATGATTACTTTAGGCATCGCGCGTGAACGCGAAGACGTTTGGGTTGCAGGAATCCTCGTTGCGATAGCTGGTGCACCGGTCTTTACATTCGGCCTATTTATCTTTTGCTATCTCAATCGACCGGGTAGAATCCCAGGTCTCGAACAAGACTTCTCTGTCAGCAAGTTCTCAATGCCAACCGTTGCAGACTTCCCGCCCGCCAACCAACTATTCCATCCGATAAAGGGCTATAGCCTGGGAAGTAGAATCTACCGACCTTTGTATGCACCATCCACATCTGTCCGAATCCCCCAGCAAACGCAAATGTAGTTATGCAATTTTACATGTATATATGCGCTGTAATAAAAGTAAACAGTATAAAATACATTCATCACTTCTGTCAAGCATTGCAAAAAATTGAACTAAAGTTGAATTTCGAAATCCGATAGACGCCAATTATGATATGGCTCAGTGTTTCCCATTTCAAACAAACTTTTGGTCGAATTTACAACAGCTCCACCCAGACAAACATCACCCTTGTAAAAAGCAGCACACTGACCAGCGGCGATGCATCTCATCGGTTGTTTAAGTCGGATGAATAAACCGGATCTGGAATTATGAGAAAATTTCATGGAGCATGGCGTCGAGCGCCATTTGTTCTGCCACTGAAATTCGTAGTCCACAGATGGGAGAGGAGGACTTTCTTCTGCTATCCAAAGAGGCGGTTCAGTCCAGCATTCTTGCATAAAGAGCGATGGATGGTTAGCACTTCTGACCTTGCCCGATATTAGCACTTTTTTTATACTTACAATGAAAATCTCTTGAGTCTTTGAATCCATCTTTGCTATGTAAAAGGGCTCATTACCCCAAGTTATGCCGGGTATTTTCTGACCTATCGTGAAGTGGTGTACACCTTCACGAGTAATTGCCTACAAAAAAGGTAGTACGCTTACCTGAGTGTTCACCGAAAACATTACCGGTTTCAAGCTCTATAACCAAACCTCTTCGAGGTTCTACATACTACAGCAATTAGACACCAACTTTGAACTACCTTATCGATGAAATCGCAGAAGTTCCGCTTCCCAATAAAACATATTCCCATACTCTGCAAAGAAAAACACACCTTTAGACTAAAAGTTCAAACGCCACAAAAAAACAGTGAACTAACTGGCCTAATGCAAAAATGATCAGATACCTCTTTCCGTTTGGCAATTCGCTCAAGGCCAGCAGACGCAGCGATCTCCTTCACTTTTGACTTCAAAAGATTTCCCACAGGAAACATACAATATTGTAAATGTTTCCATGATATCTAAATTACACAAAAAAGACAGCTACTATTGGACCAAATTCCAAATTTAGTTTTCCATTCACGAGACTATAAAATCCCAAATATTGGGTAGCCAAAACATTGCGACAATAGACGCATCAAAGGACTCACATTACAAAGCCAAAATGTTTGGTCTTTGACGGGATCGACCGCTCTCAAAAGCTTGGGCGGAGAGGAAAAAATAGTTCGATCCTCAAGGTAATTCCCATACGAATTCTGTGCGTAGTGTCCTGTAGCCAAAGCATCCGCACAAATAGAAGGATAACATGCAGAAGATCCCTTAAGCGCGTATTCTGTTAACTTCTGAAATTTTACGTAACGGTTGCAAAGTATATCGGGGTTTGGTGTTTTCCCTTCAGCATAGGACTCAATAGTTTTACTAGGCCCACATTCAAGAGCAAGTTAAGTTACATAAACACATCGTTCCAATATTCCTTCACAAAATTAAGCTCTACAAATTTAATTCCAAGCTTTCGACAGACAAACAGAGCGTCTTCCCGGTCCGCATCGATAGAACATTTAATCGTTTCATCTCTTTGATCCCAATTTGTCATGAAAACACCTACGACATCAAAACCTTAATGGGATTTTAAAAAAATTAACAAATGCCTACCTTTGCGCTTCAACAAGTAAGCCGAAACAGCACTATCGACTCCACCAGATATTGCACACGCCACACGTCTAATCGGACCGTCTAAAACACCCATTTCCAATACGTGGTGGTGCAACTGTTTACTAAAACGAGCAACCTCACAATTTTTTCCTATTTGTAAACGTAAATGTTATAATTTACTACAAAAAAAATTTTTAGGTTAATTTGTGGAACAATGACAGAGTATGTGAAGTCGCCATAGTTGGAGTGTTGATGCTGCCTTTAAACCACGCATGTCCCACTCCCGATACGGATGCCCTCAAGCGACCGTGTTTTGCTGAGGTCTATCCTCCCTCTGAGGACTCATTTCTCTTTCTAGATGCATTGGAAGCAGACGCTGATTTTATCAGGAACAGATTGAAGCCGGTCGTGTCGGTCGAAGTTGGTTCTGGCTCCGGGATAATTTCAACATTCCTGTCGAAATTGATTGATAGTCCGTGTCTGTTCTTGTGTATTGATATATCAAATCAGGTTAGGCGAACACTTTGCTTTATTTTTTAGGCTTGCATGGCAACAAAACAGGTGTTTTGTGAAAACGCTTCGTGTTACCCTTTAGACGCTGTTTGTTGTGATCTACTTTCACCTATTCGAACTTCCTCTCAAGGATTAGCCGATATAGTGCTCTTTAATCCTCCGTATGTGCCTACACCAGGTGATGAATTGCTGGATGCGAAGTCAACTATATCAGCTGCATGGGCGGGCGGTTTTAGAGGGAGGCAGGTGTGTATTTCATGGTTCACTGGACGATATTGTCTATTGCCTTCACAGTTCCTATTCCTTCAAATGTTCATTGCTTGCAGGGTTGACAATTTTTACGTGCACCTTTTAATTAGGTTATGGATAGTTGTATTCAACAGCTGACGCCGGTTTTGACAAGGTCTGGGGTTCTTTATATACTCCTTCTTCAGCAAAATGAACCTGATTTGGTGTCAAAGCTGATTAATGATGTATCTGGTGGTCGTCTCTCCAGGTCGGTGTGCATAATTCGGCGGAGATGTGGGAACGAGCAACTTTTTGTGTATCGATGTTACGATCCTCTGTTTCACCCCGATTCTGATTAATAAAGCTTACCAGTAGAATGTGTGACTTGTTACGTACCTCGTTGAGCAAGGCACTATTGCGCAATCCGTTTAGGTATGCCTTCCCGCGTGGAATCCCTGGAACTTTTCCGTTCTCTGGTAAAGTACATCCGAACTCTTGAGCATAGCGACAGAAGGTATCTTCTTAATCGAGTTAAGGAAGAATTCCGGAAATCTAATAAAGTCAGCGATCCTGACTACACTGAATTCCTTTTCGAGGTAAATGAATCTCATGCCTTTATTTGATTATTTTGTAGAGGGGAAAGGCTCTTCTTAAGCGTCGGAGATTTTTATAAAACCTTTTTTTGAATCCCTTTTTTTCATTTCGCTAATAAATGGAACTTCAAAGTGAGCAGATCGCTTTGCTACCCTGTTAACACTTGGTTGGTTATTACTAGGATACGTTATAGGGAATTTTATTTGTCGTTCGCTGACAAGTCTTTTCAAAGGTGAGACCCTACTGGGAGACCGTGGAGAATGAACTACCTGCTCACTAATAGCGGGACATTTCCGCATTTCTGTGCCTGCAAATTGACTGTGTTGTGGGTTATTTGAGCCTGGTGGTCTATCAGACATGGTTTCATGAACGGTACAATGGCCCCAACAGCCTTTCACGAAACAATTTGCTCCTACCAAACCGATGGTCACAGTTTATAGTGTAATTAGGTTTAGTTTTTATTCAGAGCTTTGCCTGGTCATATTTGGTCGTATTGGGATATTGGTCATTTTGTGTCGCTTTGTTCACCGATTTCTTACTATCATACTCAAGCGCAAATACGGCCCCTCCATAATTACAAAGGAATAGTGGGGCGTAAAGATGGTTAGGCCAAAAGAGGGGAGGGTGTGGTCGGATGCCCTCCCTGACACCAGCAAAGCTTGGACTGGACACAGTTCCGTTTTCAACTGGATCGGGGGGGTCCACGTCAGGTGCGATGTTACCATCGGACGTGGTGACCAAACGGCGGTAGAAGGAGCAGCAGAAGTTTCCCTAGCTCAAATTTCCACGGCATTGGGTCTTTATAGTCTCCAACTCAACAGTGGTTAGGCCGGGTTAGAAAAGTTGAGGAGCTGCATTACTTGAATAGAGAGAGCAGGTGGCTCTTGGTGATACCAACCGAATCTGAGTCGCCTGGATCAGATCTCGAAGGTCGGAGTCCAATTGTCGTCTAGAACTCTAGGGAGTGCTATGCATTCATAATTTAGGTAAAGGGGTAAACCGCTAGAAATAAAGCAAGTGCGAGGTATGACGCAAACTATGTGATAGTTGGCTAATTCCAAATAGGAGTGGGAAACTCCGATATTGCAATTCAATTCAAGGACTAGATGAAAGCTTATTTTCACTGCCGGTATCGGCTGCCCTATCCCGTTGCTCCTACCTCTAGGCCATGAAAGCAGTCCCAATCCTTTCTCGTTTACCGAAAACATACTACGCCTTTTAGGATATATCGGGGCGCTACATGCACAGATAGTGAGCCTACATGTGTAGAAGGTGCATTACATCTCTGGAGATTGGTTTAATGTTCGTTTGATGTGAGGAGATTTTGGGGCCTCCACTACAACACCACATAAAAATCTGCCCAAGAGACGGCCGAATTCTAAAATGCAATTGACGTAGTTGACCGTACTCTGGATCTCACAAGCAGTCGCAGGCATGCATTAGGCACAAGCTTAATATTCTTTCGTATCTACAGAGTCAGCATAGATTAGAGCATACCCATAAAATGATTTCCTCTCCTTCGAAATACAGGTCTGATTTTCCACGAAGGTGTCTTATAATTCACAGCCAATAAAATAAAGCTCAGCAATATTAACTATGCAATTGCAACATAATTCAATAAAAAAGAATTATTAATATCGCAGTCTTACATTTTTTTTCCATCGTCATACGTCAGAGTTTGGAAAGCTAAGTAATTTCAAACTTTGTAAAATTAAGTAGATACCACTACCCGCATGCAGCTTTAATACAAATTTAAGGCATCACGGTGTCGAATTTAACATAGCAGTGCTACTCTTCGAAAAATTATTATGTCACTGTAGATGCGCATCGACACTTTCATGGCGGAATTGCTTATGTGTTTGTTTAAACTAGTGGCACGTCGGTTTTTTGATTTAATCGCTTCTTTTGCGTTAAGTGTTTCGAGTCGTCGTCATGTCTGCTCTCAGTAAGCGCGAAGAAAATGTTTACATGGCAAAGCTGTGCGAACAATGTGAGCGTTATGATGGTATGTTTTTTGTATGTGACCTTATTCGATTCCAGAAATGGTCAAGGCGATGAAGGATGTTTTGGAGTCCGGTGCGGACCTTACCGTTGAGGAGAGAAATCTGTTGTCTGTAGCATACAAGAACGTGGTCGGCGCTCGTCGAAGCTCTTGGCGAGTTATTAGCAGTATTGAGCAGAAGCACGACGGGGACGCGAAAATGCAAATCGCCAAGAGAGTTCGAGAGGAAATTGAGAAGGAACTTAACGCAACTTGCAGAGAGATACTTGATCTACTGGACAAAACGCTCCTTCCTGCTGCGTCGAATTCGGAATCGAAGATATTCTTCTTGAAGATGTTTGTCGTTCGTTTCCCTTATTTATTGTGTGTAGGAAGGGTGATTACTACCGCTACGTTGCTGAGTTTTGTACTGGCGAGGAGCGTAAGCAGGCTTCCGATAATAGCCTGACGGCTTACAAGTCGGCTACGGATGTTGCTGAAGCGGACATGCAAACCACGCATCCTATTCGCCTTGGTCTTGCTCTTAACTTCTCCGTGTTCTACTATGAAATCATGAACAATCCAAAGCGAGCCTGTGAGCTTGCCAGAAAGGCTTTCGATGACGCAGTTGCGGAGTTGGATACTTTGCCAGAGGAGAGCTACAAGGATGCGACTCTCATTATGCAGCTTTTACGCGATAACCTAACCCTGTGGAATAGCGACACTGGTGAGTGTTTACAATAACTTTTCATGTGTTTAAGGTGATAACGATGCCGCTGAACAGCCGAAAGCTGAATGAATGAAGAAACGTCGGGGTTGATAACTCTGAACTCGCTTTCGACAGATCAGTTAATTAAATAAACTTTCTTACGAGACCGACTTGTTATTCATTGCATTAGTCGAAACTAAGTTTGCTAAATACATGTCATGGTGTTAGCTGCTGTTGTTAATTCTTTCGTGAATTACCCGAGATTCTGTTTTTTGTGCGTTGTGGGCTCATGGGGTGGTACCCACCTCAAGTTTCGTTTCCTTGATGGTCTCACGTCTTCAGTTTTTGACTCCGCATCTCCAGTTCCCGTGCCGTGAGTTTTTGATTTCGTGGATGGGAGCTTAGCTTATGTGGTGGGAATGGGTTGCTTTTTTGCCCAACGGGTGCTGGGACGTGCAGGGCCTTGATTGAGACGCCTCTGGTGTTTGACTCAGTCGAGTTTGTTTTTCACGTCGATCTGGGTGGCTGTTATCCAATCGCGGTTGTCATATCGTTGGGTAGGCAGCTGTATTTGGTCTTTTGTGGTGAGGATTAGGTGTCAGTCGGTGGTGCGCTTCTGTCAACTTTAACCCACGTCATTTTGTGGTCACGTGAGATTAGTTGTTGCAAGTCAAAACAGGTGTTGGCATGACCTTTCTGGGTCAGGCAGCTCGTGTTTAGGGGTTACCTTGTGTATGTGGTGTATGTGTGTGATTTCAAATTAATTTCTTTCAGTAAGTAACTTCGCTATACCGTTGCATTATTGCTCGAGACTTGTTTGCAACTTCAGTGTTCAGTTCTGGCCCGCTAGGAGGAAGAGATTAGGGGAGGGTTTGGGCGTCCGTAAAGCCAGGCTAGTTTCTAGTCCCAGGTTCTCCTTTCATACCTTATTGTTGAATTGGTGACAACAGTTCTTTCGGGTCGTTCTTCCATCAAAATACTATTACGCGGATCGGGCACAGTTCCCATGATCCACCAAGTACACCTGTATTCTACCCCCATTCTAGACGGTCCCCTAATACTCCTATTCGCCCAGCCAACGCTCTACTCTCAGCCAAAATCTACGGCATACCCGTAATAATCTCAATTGCCTCCCCCCGCGCAGTGTCATAGCCGTAGCTGCTCTCGTAGTTCGAAGTTCACTTAACTGGCTTGACGCCATGGCTCCCCTTTTTTGCCCTAACCCACCCACCAAATCAACGAGCATTCAAAACCCTTCCGCCCTGCCTCCAGCCTCGGCATCACCGCACAGGAAAAGCTGCAGACGCACACGTGCAGCGCGCAGCGGTCACCAAGTCTATCCATCCACACACGCGCACGCGCATACACAGCACTGTAGGCTGTTTTTGGGAGGTAGATTTCACTGCCTATTGGCTCATTACCTTTTACCTCACTTCTTATTGGCTCGCATTACTGACGTCAAGGTGAAATGTTGGCGTTACTCCTACTGCTTGCCAAATCATCGACCAATTGTCTCATGTGCTTGCGTGCGTACGTGTATGCTCGTGCTATCTTCACTCTGGGTGGCTTAGTCAGCCCTATGTGCGTGTGCATTTTATCGCATCCACCCACATGCACATACACACGCAGAAAGATGGAAGAGCGCCTTTATTCGCACATACATTAACCGGAATCGTGAATGTACATACACATAAATAAATATCCACTTAGGAGAGTTGTAGTTGGGCCGATCCATGGCAAATTTCGGGGGTATAACTTAGGAAATTTATGCACACGCTGTAGATAATAAAGATTTTTGAAGTGGGACAAGACAATGTTAGGAAGAACGGTTACTTCTCTCACCACTAGCTCTTGACAAAGTAACTGCTTTAGTGGTCATGCGATTAACCTTGGACAAGTGGGGTTAGTGATCCCCATCACTTGGTGAATGTGGTCACATTGCTGGGGGACGGAGTTCAGCCTACAGATTTAGCTCCCTCAATCCCTTACTTGGGGAGGTATTGCCACCTGTCACTGGGTCGATAGAGTGGTCACATTTCATTTGGGTAGTCGAGATGGCGAGAGTGATTGGTCGAATCCTCTCTCTCTCTCTCTCTCTCTCTCTCTCTCTCTCTTTCCCACTTTTAGGTGGTTTGTAAAGAGTAAAAGAACGGGACCACTGCAAACACCTACCAAACTTCCCTTCCCTGGCCGCAGGCAATGAGGAGTGCGTTAAGGCATGTGTATGTGTGTGGAGCGCTTTGAAAACAAAACAGAGACCATATTGCTAGGCGTCGTAAGCTGTGATCGGTGCCCGTAACTAAGCGCTTGCGTCAACACCATTTACTGCTACCAACTGACAGTGCGCTAGCGAACAAATTGTAGCTCGTCTTTGCGTTTGTTAGTCAGTTGGATCACGTAGTCACTTTTTGACTACTGCGGGAAAGGCGGAGGCGCACGAAGAGGAGTAGGAGGAGGAGGCGGAGGAGTTGGAGGAGGAGGAGGTCTATGGTAAACGGGAATGAATTTTGTGCACTGCAATGGAATTGGTGTATTCACATTTCACATGCTTAATATAGCAAACTTCTCAAGCATTTCATGTAAGTAGAGATGGTGATAAAAAATCTTGCCTTAGGCGTATGAAGAAGCGGAGGACACACCTTAGCTGCTGTGTCAATCTGTGCCATCGAGACGCTGTTGGAACAATGGCTGACCGCCACGACGCACGGTCGTATGTTCCTCACCCTGACCAGATTGTGTATGGTGAAGGCCACGGCAGAGGTCACTCAGGTTCGCATTCATCCCCTACCCGAGGCTAAAACTACCACTAGTATGTGTCAATGTCAATCGATATCGGTTGTAGGGCGGGCGCAACTCATCACAGTGACGTTGACAACCCCTTATTCAGCGCTTTTGCGGATTTGGAGGGCAAAAACGAGGCGAAAAGTCTATTTGGCATTATTCTAGGTCTGTGACAGAACTGGGCAGGTTTTTGCAATGCCAACAGAGCAATGTCTTTGTATGTGTGTGTGTGTGTGTGTGCGTGCACACACAAAGGCATAAAACCACCAAAAGGAAACAGCTTTCTTATTCAAATTATACCCTCATAAAGGAAGTGGTTATTTTGCGATCCCACCGAGTCTGGTCCTTTTGGCAGGCACCTGTGAGTGACGGGCATGTCAAGGGTCTCTGGGTTGGTTGGTCCACGAATGTTCACAGAACTGGCTACTCTATTGGTCATTGAATTAACCCATCTAGTCGCAATCAAATTGGTATGCTTTCCCACCCGTCACCGTTTTATTGTGACGAGCAAACGCCCTCCCACCTCATCAAGCACAAATGCACCTGACAGGTAAATAACCATTCAACTCTATAATTACGCCTAGAGCGGGTTCTCATCACTTCCGATTTGTCGCTTTTATTGACACGGGTAAACAATGCACCATCTACTTCTCCTCATCGTCTTCTCCTCAAACTTACTGACTGGAGGCGACGCCAGTTGAATTGCCCTGTACACCCAAAATGACCGCCATTGGTAAAACAAACAAACAATCAAACAAAAAACAAACAAACAAACGAACGAACGAACAGGGTATTTGCACATAAATATGCATTAGAAAGGAGTAGAAAGTGCAAATGGGGATTCGCAAAGGCACGACTGTGCCAGAGAGTCAGGACACGATGATGGCAACCCTTGAACGCACAGCTAGGCTAACTTCATTGTGACCTGCCAAAACTGGGTGTGTTCTCAGTGTGTTTGGACTTTAGGTGAATGCCCCTTAAAAGTAAATATTACATGTGTGCGTGTGTGTTTAGTAGTAATCCGAGGTCCCATCGCTTACCCTCGTAGGGATGCAATAATCGCTGTGGGCTGCCCTGTCCCCCGCCCCCCCCCCCAAAAAAAAACCGAGGAGGCTGGAGCTTTGGCAAGACTGGGCAAAGTTGGAGCACCAAAGGCACAGGAAAAGTGCATCTTGCATCTATCTCTCACTCACTCACTCTCACTCTCACTCATTCTCTCTCTCTCTCTCCGAAGTAGACGGCTCGTGGTGCTTAGAAACAGAACCATAAAACAATTTTATGGCAACATCAGTGCTCTGATGGTATTATGCCTGGTTTTCTGTTCTGCCGACTCATCTCCCATAGCATGGGGCGCAGAAGTGTGTGTGTGTGTGTATGTGTTTCTTTCTTCCCCTTCTTTTCAGAATCACATGTTCTCCTGGGCTGACGCATAAAAACAAAGGAAAATAAAAATATTTCACTGTGTGAGTGACGCTCACAATTTTTTTTAATGCGAAAACACTTAAAGGCGCAACATCAGCGCAAAGAAGACTGCCACTATTGCACTCAACTTTCCACTTTTATGCTCACCGGACACATCCATTTATCCCCTTTCACGTCCTCCCCATGCAATGCTGATTGTATCTATGGCCGAGGAAATGGTTAGCTCTGTGTCTGTCGCATTCCAAACGTCTCCTCTGTGGCTGCCATCTCGCTCTTTTGTAGTTTCAAGAAATACCAAGACTTTTTTAAATGTTTTCCAAACAGACACTTTAAACTGTCAACTTTGATTTGAGCAGAGCCATAAAATTGCTAAGATGGCGTCTCCAGGTATGCCTCGGTTAAAAATGGCACACACAAACATTGTTTTCTCTCGAATTGAAAAATGGAGGGAGAGGTAAAACTGACAACAAGTCAGAATGTCAGAAAGGTGGGGTTAAGCCAGATAGAAATGAGGTAGTTTTATCTCGCCCACAATCAGTAGTGAGGCTCTTTTTACTAGATGGTACATTTATTAACCATTCCTGTGGCAAAATCACAGAGCCCACTGGATGCGCATTAGTAATGGTTAGAGATGGAAAAGAGATGGCTCTGATGATAACGCATCTCAAATATCATAACAATCGACTTCAATAAAACCTTCAATAAATGCTACTCATTTTGAGAATGATACTACTACTTGCGCTGTTGGCATTTAAGTAGTATCGGTTGCCTGGTAGTAAAGTGGCTTTGTTAGCATCCAGCCCAATTGCCTATTGTTTGACTTGCGTCATTAATGTCAACACTGACACGCATCTCGTAAGCTTGTCAAATTAAAGGGAGATTTGTGACAGTGACATGTTTCACGTAAACAAAGGGGCTGGACAACTCGTAATAGGCAGGTAATCAAATAACAGTGAATTGATCGTTTTACCTAGAGGAAATTTTGGACCAGAGGCCGAAGTGCACGACTGCTTTGTACCCTATTTCATTCCTCCGAATGCATAGTTGTCTACGCCACTCCGGGTTGCGTCAGAGGATCCGAATTGAACACCAACTGCATTTAATTTCTGTTCGTAGAGATATTCTGCCTAATAAACCCATCTGCCCGTTGGCATACTACCCTTTCTTCAGACCGAACGACTAGTGGCGCCCCAGCTGTTGGAATTATAAAAATCACCGGCGGTATAATTTAAGAAAATTCAAAGGCGCAGTCGGGATTTCGGGTATTGTGCCAACCTTGACCTAATCCTTCTCAAGTGACATCTAATTAGGCGACATCTTGTTGCTTTAAGCATCTCTCCCATTGGTGACCTAAAGTGCCGCCGCTGATTCGCCTACAACCATGAGGCTAAGCAGGCATTCATCGCCACGAAAGTTTCTCATGGCATCTTCATGGAAAAAAGGGAGCAACTTATTCAAATGTACTTGCTCTCAATGACTCAGAACTGCGCAATTACTGAGTAGATTCTGCTTGTTTGTGCCAGTGAACGGTGCTTGGCTTTGCGTGAGCACTTAAGAGGCAACCCCTGGTTTCACATGCTTAATCAACCACTTTGTGTGTAGCTATGCATGCATTATTATGTCGAAAAATTGCCCCTTTGCTCTTCCCTTACAGCCACATTTATGTGACTGTCCCCCCGGCTCTGAAGTGGGTTGGGAAAAGTGGACCGAGCGGCGGCTCAAAGATCCCGTTGTTCTACCGCTTTCCTGCACCAACTGCTGGATAATAGAGGCAGATGAGGGGAAACATGACTTCAGCATGTCCAATGTAGGCAAAAATTTGATCCTTTTGGCCTCAAAATATTTTATTCCTTTGGGAGAAATTAATGCCGAAATTGTCATTTGACACTATAGCTAGAGGACTGTTTGTAGATTTATTTAAATAAAAACGTCCTACTGAGATTTATTAGTAGAATATAAAAATTATTTGGGTTTCAAATCAGATGCTTCGAGATCCAAAATGGGGGTGTGCAGACTCGCGTAAATCTGCGCATAGGTGAATGGAAGTTGGATGTTAACGTCAGAAACAGCCTAGTAAGAATACTCGAAAGATTATCACGGCAAAATAGTCTAGAGAAAGGCGCAGTTATTAACTCCATGTTTCCAAATCAAGCTGTTGAGAAGGTGGGGATTATGTAGGAACCCTTAAAGACTTCTAAATTTAAATAGTCAAAAAGTTGATAAACAATGATTTCCGATATATAAATAGTGATTTAATGCAAAAAAGGCAGCACAAATCCTTAAATGAGAATAAATTGCAAAGAGTAACGTAGGCATTTGGAAGCCAAAATTGGGTGCAGTCATAGAAACAGATTGCGAGGCACCTCATAGTTATAGCAGACGTCCTTGCGAGTCATGGGCTATTCAATCACTAACAAGATAACTAAATTAATATTAGCACTACTACCGTTGTTATTAATGTTAATATTTCAGTGATGGCAAATCAGGCATTCTATGGCCAAGAGAGGGTCAGGACATTCGGACGGCTGGCAAGAAAAGCGCCGACTTTTAGCTAGAGAGAGCAAAACTGAAGACAGGGTAAAAAAATAAAAAGTAAATATTGCTAAATGCAGCTCTCAATCAAGTGGCTAGAGGAGGCTCAAAGCGCAGCAATTGAAGGCTAGTGGAATTGACGCCAACTATAGGCTGAAAAATAAAATTTGATAATCGTGAGGATTACATAAGTACATAGGAAGTTTAAAAGTAAGTTTAAAATTGACAAGATAGACTCGAAACCTAATCTGTTATGTTTCAGTGACAGTTTCGGTAGCAAAAACCTAGTCAGTCACGCCGCCTGGGCCAGCCCTTGGATCGCCGCAGCAGCCATAATTAATCTTAATTAGCTAAATATATGTGTTTCGCAAAGATACTTTTTCTAAGAAGGAATTAAAAGACCCTAGAAGCCCAAAAGCTTTAATTATGGCACTATAACCTCCTTAAACCTTTTAAAGCCTTGAGCTTTCCGCCTGTATTTTAACACTGCTTCTAAAAGAGACTTATATTTTACTGTGCTGCAAAAGCTTTCTGTATATGCAATTAAAAGCATCTCAGTGTTTAATCAATGTCTAATTAATTTTTTAGAATATAACATTACTTTTGCAGAACAGTTATATTTATATTACCTAGAATATTGTATTGAAAATTGGTTAAAATTTGTTTGTTTAAATTTCTCCTTCGAATAGTTGCTTTATTCTTGATCTGTTAGGCATCATGGTGTGTTCGTTTGGTTTCTTGTTTTTGAGCTCATTCAGATATCTGATTGCCGTTTTATATCATAATATGTGCTCTGTGGATTAACAGTGATTTCAACTTAGAGCTGGTGCGGTTTTATTTTATGGTGCCGTTTTTTGTATATGCGTTTGTGCTTCTCATACCTACTTCTAAGACCGTTACGCCTTCTTATGGGCTTTTCCTGTTCACGCATGTCCTACTCCTTTTTTAGGGTCGGGTTCGGACAAAGACCGTTAAGAAGGCAGCCCGGATTCTCATTGAGAGTTACTATAGCAAACTAACACGCGATTTCCATATTAACAAGCGTGTCACCGCGGATGTTGCTATCGTTGGCTCGAAGCGTCTTAGGAATCGCATCGCTGGTTTCCTCACGCACTTAATGAGGCGTATTCAAGGGGGTCCTGTCCGTGGTATCAGCATCAAGCTCCAGGAGGAGGAGAGGGAACGTCGCGATAACTACCAGCCTGATGTTTCAGTTTTGTCTATGATGACGACTGAACTGGATCCAGTCTCTACTGCTATGGTCAACAGTTTGGTAGGTTCTTAGTTTTGTCCGATAATCTGGGCACTTTTAGACCAAGCAGCCTGCGACGCAAAGAGGCGGGCGTTAAGCTTGTACAGAGGTTAGCCAATAAAGGAGTATTTGGGTACCCTTGTTTTCTCGTTTGATTTCGGGAGCCTTATCTTACTGATACCTATTATATTGGCACTGTCCTATATGGGCTGAATCATATTGTTTGTGCCTCTCATTACGACAAATACATTCTGTTATCAAGTGACTGGGGAGTACAACTGGAGAAATATATAAGTTAGGCAAATGTTTGTGCGGGGAGAATCGAAGTGGTCGGCAGTGTGTGGCGTGCTGGGTGGTAATTTCAACACCGGAATGAATTTATGGGTGCCTTGCCCAATGAGATCAAACTTCCCAAGGATTCAAGGCTCGAAGCAATGCTGGGGTGTCTACCGAACGAGTGGTGGTTGCTTCGGCCTCCGGGGCCATGTGGCGGCAGTATTTCAGAATGCCGGTCTAGCGAGGTCGCATCGGCTCGCTCGATCACCTCCTTCTCGTACTTTTCGCGGAGTTGCTTAAGCAGTGAATACAGAACGTAAGATCTTACAGGAGTGAAGAGCCAAACCTATAGTGCAAAGCAGTGGCTCACCAGAACTTTACGCTGGAGTCGTTCGGCGTGAGCCTTCATCTCCTGTTTATGTTCATCGTCGAGTTCTTTCAGTCGACTAGTCTCCTGATTAGCCAACAGGACCTTCTTCTCCCACTGCTGTTCATCCAACTCGACGAAATGACTCATTACCTCGCGGTCCAGAGCCTGTATCTGCATTTGATGATGCCTATCTAACCTGAGAAGGGCGTCACTTGCGCGTATTCTCTCAGTTTCCTCCACCTACAAAGAAGCCGGAGCTAACATGTATGGAGAGGTGGGCCATCAGGAAGTTGTGGAGTGACATACCTTCGCTAGTGCCTCCTTAGCGCTCATTCCGTCTGGAGGGCCGTCTTCTCGTAGCTTCCTTTGATACATTGACATCCTCTTCTTTCTAGCTGCCCTTTCATTCTTGAGAAAGATTTTCTTCTCCAGTATCTGAGATTCCTGAAGCTGTGCCTTATCTGCTTCCGCTGCCTGACGGAAAAAAGTTGGTACAATCATTTGGAGCATACTCCAAATTTTGCAGAAAAATCGCCTACCTCGCGGAGTTCAACCAACTGAGAGGCCAGCCGTTTCGCCAACAGTTGCCTGTCCGCCAAAGCAAAATCCTTCAGCTGACTACGCGCCAATTGATGGCGCATGTGCATGTGACGTTGCTCCATCCTGCCCTGCATCTTAGCGAAATCTAAAGGCAAGGCCAGAATCAGAAATTAAAATGCCAATCTACTGAATATGCATTTAAGTAGACTATCTCATCAAGATTCCGATATCTGGTTGATTGATGTGGAGAAAATTCAAGGGGCTGACAAAGTAATCGTGAAGCAAGTCGACAGAACGCACTCATATTGAGCTCATACTGCTCAGAGTACAACTGGAGGTCGAGGTGGCCCAGTTTCTTCTCATGCACTTCCTTCAGTTGCGCCATTTGAGTACTCAACATGGCTTCTCGCTGGCGGAGGAAGTCGGCGGCCTCGGCATAATGTGCCTCCACCACCGGTGGGATGCCTGGTGGCGTTCGTAACACTGCACTTCCACTGCCAAACGTGTCGCGTACATCACGAAACACCGCCTTTCGCAGGGTTCGCGAGCCCACATTGCGCTCCAATTTCTGCTTGAATTGTTCCAGGAATGCCTTCTCCGATTGTGCCTGCATCCAAGTGGGGGAAGGGAAAAAGTACACTGATGAGAAATCGTTCCACATTCCACTCACCTTGTAATAACAAATGCGATTACAGTAGCCTCACGAAGAGCCTTTGTGTCGCTTTCAAGTTCGGCATCCAGGCGATCACGACTAGCCTTGTACTTCTTGGCGACGGCCTCCAATTCCTTTGTCAATGCTCGATGTAGTTGCTACAGGGAAAAGAACTTAAAGTTAACCAAGGACGGATTCATTTAGTACTGGAACAACCAACTGACTTACAGTGAACTCTGCCGCCTGTTTGGCCTCCAACTGACGCATCTGCTGTTCCACGCGTTCAGCAATCTCGCGATTACGACGTTTACTCTCCTTTGCCAACTCGCGGAAATCTCGCAGAGCTCGCAATCTTGCCACACTGACAACATAAATGCGATGACATGAATGTACCATTCGTTGGAGGGGTGAGGCAGAGTACCCCAAAACAACTCAACATTCAGTAAGTGTAAGTGGCTACCAGGGTTTGAATGAGGTGACGAGTTCAACACCTTTAGACTCAGAAAGAAGACCTATTTGCCAAGGCAATTGTGGCTAGGGTGATGGTGACATTCATAAATGCGAGGCCTACCTATTCTGGACAGGCCGAACAGACTCCTCGGCAAGAACGACCCTTTTCGAGGTGGTGGTGTGCTCCTTGCCGTCTACGACAAAACGACGAGTGCGAATCGAGGCCCTGAACTGGTTGGGACATTTCCGTAGCTAAGGACGCAAGAAGTGAGCAAAGCAATGTTGGCTGTTGCAACTAGAGCTGTGCGGGGCAAGTTTTTGCATGTTTTGAGAGAACTGACCTTAAGTTGAATTATGGGAGAACGTGAAGACTTACTTTTTTTTAAAATAAACAGGGTTCAAACAGTTGACAACCAGAAGGAACCAACCATGGAAGCTATCGGTGCTGAGGTTTTCCTATTAGGGGACAGTTGTTTTTCCCTATTTGCATTTCTACTAGTTTCACTGCTTCCGCCACTCGTTGCCTCCTCGGACGAGGCAAAAGGACGTTCCTGTGTCTCTATTTGTGAATCCTCATCGTCCGCTTGGGAGATCTCCATAGCGAAATCTGGCAGACGAATAGGCGAGGAGGGTTCGAGGCTACTGACACCACTTCTAGACGGTGCAGCATCGTGCCCAAATGATGTATGCATCCATTTCGAGTTCTCCTTCTCTAATTGCTGGAAGGTAACACAAACACACAAACAGTCAAAACATTCATGGTCGAGTGCTTCAACATTCACACCTTCCTGTTCTAACCTTAAAAAAAAACGTGAAATTCATTTCGTAATTTTGTGTGAAGAAGGAAAACACTGAGCACTGAGGCATTGGATGGTTGAGTTAGACTGACATAATAGAGCGAGACGAGATGAAATGAAATGCAGCTCCCCCCACAAACACAGACACTACATCTGACCTTACACAAGCAGTAGATGAGATCAGTAAACTAAGAATATTGTAGGAGTGTATTGCCTAGATCTGATGAAATGAGACCAGAGATGGTGATCGGCTTGACGCTAAATAACGTAACTTAAAAGGAAATGAAGTGGCCTTGAGATGAAAGCCGTGAATGACAAAAAAGTAGATGATATAGGGATCAAAAGAATGGGAGGTCAAAGACTACATGCGGTCCTGAAGCATCAGCTTGACCTCTGGGTGTTCAATAAAGACCGCGCCTAACATTAGCTGTACGCCATCATTGTGTTTAAGGGGGCGTTAGGGAGGGGATAGTAGAAAATCAGAGACCATCTACAGCATTAGGATCTAAAAATTGCCTTATGGTTAGGATCACGCAGGCTAGGCTCACCTCCTGATAGTCTTTGATACACTCAAAGGCGATGAAAGCGATTGACGTAAAATCAACATCACCCAGCAGAAGGTCACGAACAAGGGAGTCGGCAACACTTCGAACAGCCTTTTCGTCAATCGACAAATTCTAAAGTGACAACATAAAATACCTGAAAGACCTGATTTTTTAAGGACCAATTAGGCACTGAAAGACTCACAGTTGTGGAAGCGTGATTCAATAGATGTGCATTTTCCCTTGGAAAGCAAAGCCAAATAGTTTGGTGGGAAAATTTGAGGATAGCACACACTGCTTGAGATTTGATCTATTCTTAGTTGAGATTGCATAGTTACGGAGCGAAGGTAGTAAATATGAGACAGCTAATCCGTGAAAACAGAAGCTACCGGGGTTATAAGGCAGGACAAACTCATTTTCCCAACTGGATAATTAAATTCCTTTCGTTCAGATGAGACATGAAAACAAGAGGATGGCGAAAGACCAACTTACCTCGTCGGTGGGAATGAAGGAGGTCGTATCGAGGGGAGCGGGAATTTTGGCATCCTCCGCATTGAATTCAACATCCTCGTAACTCACCATGTTCAGGAGCTCTTCAGTGTTGGACATCTTCTCCTCCATATCATCCATGTCATGCAAGGACTTCGCCATAACCTCAGCCGCCTCCGCTGAAACCATGTCCACATCGAGGTCGGGCTGTGTGAGGAAATGGGAAGGTAAAAAAATAACTCTTCGAAAAGGCAACATGTTTTGCACACTTTCACCATAGTAACGCGGATTCAAACAGGGTAAACAAAATGAACAAAGGAGGCGAAATTAACGCTTCCTCATTGTAGTGGCATCAAATAGTGGTTGTGAGTGTTGATGGGTGGTCTTAAATAGAAGCAATAAAAAGGGAAGCGAGCTGGGCAAACCGTAGAAGAGGAGAAGCAAACGAGGACAAAACTCCATAGCCACGCAGAGAGAAACACTAAAACGATAGCAGTAACAACAAAACCAACTGACATACGTACGTTTTTACTCTCCTTCCCACTATTACGCTTGTAGAAGTTGCATAGACAAGAGTTACTTGAGAAAAAAAGTTTCGTTTTGGAAGTGACATGGAGATGGATGATGTGGAAGCTATGGATTTGCACAAGCAACCACAAGGCTGATAGCCAGACACATTGGCACGCGTGAAACGTAGGAAGAGGGAACAGGTAACATGTGAAACACTCAGACATTCTAAGTTGCCAGCACACAAACAGCTTAAGTGATTCTACTTCCCAAGTTGATCGTTAAGATGTAAAGTGAGCATAGCAAAGTGGAGCGGTGAGTAACGAGGAAAACATGACGAACAAACTTGGTCATAGTACACACAGCTCTCGCACAAATGCATTTCAACTACACCGATTGCTGAATGTGGTTTCAAAAAAAGTCAAGCCGAAGGTTACGTGAGTACCGAAAGTGTCTAAATGGGTTTGGAGATAAACTGAAACGAAAAAAGTATCGCTTTGTAAACAATACAGATGGCGACAAATCAGTCATGCCATCCAATTGTCGACGCCTCAAATGAATGCATTGTATGGAAGAAAACAACTCACCAAATCATCTGGCATGATGTTTTCTACGGTTTCTTCCACTTCAGCGTTGGCTTCACCAAGAAGGATTTTTATCACAGATCGATCGGCTTCAGTCACATCCGCGACAAATGGGTCCTTCAAAGGAGCACAAGTGATTTAAACCTCTTTGTTAGACGTTATATTATGTATAAATTTGAGCAAAGAGCCAATAGACCCAACATACGCTTTTGAGATCTTCCATGGAGGGACGTTGGTCGGGATTCTTTTGCAGACATCGTTGCAAAAGTCCGTTAAGGGAAGGAGACCTGGAAGCAAAAACGCGACAGCATGTCAGAAACTAAGTGCAGGACAACAGGCGTCAAATCGACAATCTGTAGACGGTAGAATGAAAAATCTGCCAGGCATTATGAGACAACAAAGACGAAAGGTCATGCACTGCGGCGACTAGGAGGAGAGGACAAATGCATGCCATACATAGTAAAAGAAGGTAAAAAGAAAATTAGTGATTCCAAGTTTTGTGCATAGACCAGAAAACGACGTGAGCTAGGGCATACGTATTTACCACAGATCGTCGCCTTGAATAACATCCAAAATAAAAAAAAAGAAAAACATGGAATGAACGAGGGGATGTGCACATAGTGTGGATAAAAAAGAAACAACTATCCTTCGCCCAAGTATTAAAGAAACCAGCAGACGTTTAAAATTTACATAATTTAGGACAAAAATAAATCTACAATTAAATTATGCAAATGATGACGATACGGGATGAAGAAGTGATTGCAAAACGTGATTTAATTAGTTGACTCACCAGGTCTTCGGCCTGGAAAAAGTTGGTGGATCACTTTTTGTGATTTTTAACAGTACGCGGGTGGGATTAAGCTCATTGTAAGGTGGGAGCATTTCGGCAAATTCAATCAGAGTAATACCTAAATGAATAATATGGGAGAACATGAAAGAAACCTACCAAAAGACCATACATCAGCAGCCATGTCATAGGGATTATCTTTAAAGGTTTCACACGCAATAACCTCAGGCGCCATCCAATACGGAGTACCAATAAAAGTTGTACGTTTTTGATTCTCAGTAGCCATTCGAGCCGACACACCGAAATCAGCTAAGAGGAGAGTAAATTAAGAAATGGTACCCACCCAAACGAATTTCGTGATTTAGGGTTATTAAAATATTCCCAGCCTTAAGATCACGATGAATGATCAGGTGCTTGTGAAGAAATGCAAGGCCAGCTATGACTTCGTGAGAAATAAATTTTATCTGCGGCTCAGTTAGTGGCTTATCCAGAACTTTCATTATGCTGTCAACAGCACCCCCACCACAAAATTCAAGATACATCTAGGAGAAAAAAAGTGTAAAGAAACAACAAAGTTACCCAAATCTTCTTCTCAAAAACATATGCTTCATGCAGTTGAAGGATATTTGGATGCTTGCATTCATGCAATATATCTATTTCAACCATCAAATCTTCCATCTCTTCATCTGATGAGAAATCCACGCTTTTAAGAGCCGCTAACTGCCCAGTTTTGAGTTTCGATGCCTTAAAAAATAATGACGCAATATAAAAGCTCACCTTGTAAACTTTGCCGAATGCGCCGTCACCAAGTTCTGCTATTTTCTTCCAAACAGTGGACGGATCAACACCCACCACAACCACGGAAGGGAGGGGCTTTGACTTCGACTTCTCTTCCCCCTGACGCAATTTCTTCAGAAGGTTCCCAAAAAACGACATGCTCCCTGGTCGAGCCAATGTCAATCAAAAACTACTACGCAACTGAAGGAGAGCTTCACGAAAAGCCAATCACACATGCATACAGCTTAGGCCAATGAATAAGCAGGTATGCGGCGAAAGAACTGCAAATTTTACGTTATATTGTCTTAAACAGAAAGACATAATACCGGTAAATTACCAAATTTTCCAAAGCAAAAAATTACAAAAAGTTTATTTAGGCGTTGTCAAAAAAAAATTAATGAGATTTAAAAAAGCAAAAAAAAGAGTAAAAATAACTAAGAAAATACAAATATGAGAACAATCCATCAAAAACATAGGTAAATCAAAAATTAAAGCATTGATGTGATAAAGCTTTGATGCTTTAATACAAAAAAATGCCAAAAGATTAAACCTGGAGAAAGCACCATTAAACATATAATTAAACCTTAACAAATACCTGTTTGATATTAACAAAAGAAAAAGGACTTTAACCATAAATACATATCGCATTGACTTAAAACTAAGATTAGGGCATATAGAGCCTGGCTCTAGGGCAAACAAAAGTACACTATAGTCGTAGTATTGCAATTGAATGCATGCCCTACCAAGCAAGTGGTTAAAAACTAAAAAAAATCACTCCAAAAAAAGATTTGAAGCATCAGCCATTATAATGTAGTCAGTGTTAAAAGAAACGCACACAAGCAAATCAAGCCAGTGGTTCAAATTCCACCGCAAAATACGCAAGTCCCCGTAATAAAGTCACGGTTCGTTTAAATGATTTAACTTCATGTAAAATGTCAATTCTTATAAAAGAATATTTACATAAAATTCCGCTGACAAACAAACAAACACAATAAACGAACAAAACGAGGTCTTCCTGTGGTTAGGGACTAGCGACGCCCCATTTATTGACATCGATTAGGTACTAAGGCGAATTATTTTATCAGCTCAACCATTACATCATTTCAAAAAAAACCTAAATATAGCACTATCAAACATTGAAAAAAATTAAAACAAACCAGCAATAACAAACATGTCTAGCAAAAGAAAGAAATAAGCACTTAAACTATTTTAAAACATAGAACAAACATATTTTGTATTCTAATTTTAACATCAAACATAAATAAAAAATATATTTTTTTTAATTTTCTGAAATACAATTAACAATAAAGATATTCGCTGAACGTGTTTTACTTACCCAATGCTATAAAAACTAAGGTCTGAGCTGCGTTAGGCGCATTCACTAGAATTTGTTTCAGTGCCAAGCTGCGGGGAGTTGGGGGCATATTGTAGCCTGAAAAGATCGTAGGTTCCTGTAAACATTTAATGCATAAATTTAAAATATTTTAAGGCACATTCAATTTATTTTTTTGAAAGGTTATATCAACCGAAATGTTGTGTCTCGCTCAATTATCAAAATATTTAATGGCGACAGTTGCACAATACAAAAAAAACAGGAAGAAATGCACCTATTTTACGTAAATCTTTTCAAATTTTTTTATTTAAACACAATAAACATGGTTTTTGTATCCTATATCAGTGGCGAAATGTCAAGCAGCCCCCACTTTAAAGATTTCTAAAATATTAAGGCTGGGCAAAGCAATGATACCATTTAGTACACATCTATGTTCATAATAAAAAAGTAAGCTATGAGGCAGATACAATATTCTCTAAAAAATAAAAATAAAGGAAACATCTCCTGCCGCTATATTTATGCACGTTATCAAGCACTTCTCCCACGGTTTCCAGAGCCATGCCTCACAGTACAAAAATGATGGACCTAACTAAAGACATCACACCATTAAATTGCCGACGCACTTTCTTAGTATAAAATACGTGGAGAAGGACGTGGAGAAAAACGTGACTGCTTTTTTATCGCTTTAGTACAATAAACATATATAAACAAAAGTGGACGTTCTACGCAACAGCTATTCACATTTAAAAACTTAGCAGTAGCAGTTGACGGCATTTTCGATTAAAATCATTTTTTTAATAAAGGATTTTCACTGCGGTAGGTGGCTCATGAGATATTTGTGTGTTCATTTGCCTTTTCGACAGTGAATTTATTAATTCTTGCTCGCTTAGATTGCCAACTCATTTCATAATGTACATAATGTACACCATGACCAATGCGCCAATCTTCTTATCGTTTTAACCAGGCTTTCTGATTCAGCAATGCACGAACATGTAATGCACCTGTGTAGTTTTGTGATGGTAGCTCACACAGACCATCCTCTAATGTTATATTGTTATGATATTTTGAGTATTGGTAAGAACAAGTCAACTCCGCTATATCTACTTCCTTCTTTTTGGAAAGCCTTCATGACTTGTCTCGAGTCCTAGTCCGTGCAATTCTTCTATGCTGTGTTAAGTGTCCTATGCGACTTTTGTGTGAAATTAGCTGGTGTGCATGAATTCGGAATCACGCATTGATGCGTTTCTTTGCCTTTCAAGATGGGGATTATCAGTACCCTTGTATTTCGTGCCTTTGTCAATTGCGACCGCCTTGGATACCTCTGCATCTGGTAATCCGCGATAACATACTACTTTTAAAGAGGCATAAAACTACTAACTACTGCTACTAACGTGACACGATGCCCAGGTCACTTTGAGCATTGAGAGCTTGTATTGCTCTAGGCGCAATCAAATTAACCTGAGTCGATTCATGTTTCTACGCTCGACTATGATTCTCAACATAGTATACTTGAATGCAAACAATTCTGCTACTTAAGAGTCATAGCTTATTAAGTGTCCTGTCCACAGATAACCGCACACCCGAAGCACTCTAAGTGAATACATCGTTTACCATCGAGAGGCATTACTGCGAGGCGCTTGTTAAAGTTCATTATTCTGTGCCGTCATGTAAAAGTACACGCGTTAGGACCGATTCTGTTCATGAGACCCCAAGTGCCATCTGTGCATAACACGTTAGCAGATTTTATAGCTTTTGTAGCTCCAAAGTTACGAGGTTGAGTGTTTTGTTGTTAGCCCAGTGCACTGCCAAGCATTGTGACACAGCAGTGACTTGACACTTCTTTGCTAGCAAGTCAATAATGGGGGATTTATGCTTCCACTGCATGTAACGATACTCAGGTCCCTTGTCATTTAAACGCTAATGCTTTATTTTCTGTGCAAATTTTGTCAAACTTCAACACATGTAAACAAAGTACGATAATAAAAAGTAAGCTTCCATATGGTGAAAGAGACTCGGTTTCCTCCAGCTAGTTGCTTAATGCTTTGGTGAAACAGAAAATACATTGGTGCATTAAAATGCCCCCTTTTTGATCGCAAAGCAAAACGCAAAGTGATACACCTCGTTTCACCACCCCGGACCTCCACTCTGTCCTTTTTCCCTCCATCTACCCTGTTCTCTGTACACCCTCACCAATCAAATTGCGACATCTGCAGGTATTTCTCCACCAATAGGAAGCCAGGCACATTCCAAACCCCCAAATCGATGGACAGAAGGGAGAGCTCCACCCCTTCACGTAATCTTTTTACTCCATTTAAGGCAATCTCCCCTTCATCCTCCTTCAAAGGCTCGCATCAACCTCAACTTCATTAGGACCGCTGACTTGATGTCCAGCGTCCAATATCCCAATTTCTTGTGTTACAGTTGTTACTGTGACTAGGAGGTGTTTCCAGTTTGTTGTGTGAGCTGCTTCAAAAGGCGAATTTTATGACCAAACAAAAGTGCGCTTGTTCGACTGCTTGCGATTCCGCCAAGCAAGTCGCTGTGGCAAAGTAAAAGTGAGGAAAATCAACAAATTAGTACACTGATTAGAAGCAGAAAGTATTCAAAGTAGGAGAAGGGGAGGGCGAGATAGAGAGAGGGGGGTGGTGGGAGATGCGCATGCATGGCGTAGTTCGTCTATCCATTATTGTTTACTTATTCTCGATTTTAGTAGTATTCGTGGGACGAATCATGTGTGGACGGAATAGGTTGATATGGGAGCATCTAAAAGAGGAGGAGCGTAATTAGGCGTAAAATTTGCATCAGTCATCATTTGCAAAAAAAGCCTAGCCTAAAATATCTCATACTGTTATCATAAAGAGAAGTCATTGATGCGTTTACCTACTGACGAATGAGGCAAATTAGCTACTCAATACGTTGTCATATTATTTTTATGCACAGAAATTACTCAACGAAATAGCGTTCAATGGAGAGGTCGTTGTGGTTACCACGCTGAACAACTGGAGACAACTGAAATGCACACAAATCGCTGGCCTTAATCACCTCCACTTCTCTCACTTGTCTTCCTATTTTTTCATTCACATGTCTTCATGTGACCGCATTATGCTAATTGCCAACAGTTTCGTCAATCATCTTGGAAGGAGGGAGGCAAGGAAAGCACATATATCACTTCGCATATATCTTCCCATAACGGACATTTGCATTGCCTAGTGGGAATAAAAATTGGACCCTCCCACCCTCATTCGCATTGATCCAAATGCTTCAAATGGGAGGGCGGATGGGAGATGAAGACGGCTATGGCCTCCACCTTCAACTGGGTAAACAGTCTGAGGATAACCAATGGAGTGGTCGTTTGATTTGCAATCATCTACTCCAGAAGTGGAGGATTTCAATCCTTTTTTGTTTTAAAAAGGAATATCTTTGAGGCTAAAAGACTTTTCCCACCAACGTGTCATCCCACCGCCAATGTCAAGCACCGAGCCGAAGTTGGATGCTGTTTACTCCCGAAACCACCTGATAATGGCACGCGACAGCACAACTTGTTTTCACAGCAAAATATTTGTGCACAGTGAGTAATAAGCGGGAACAGGCACTTTTGCCATTTATTGTGGCACGAGATAAAATAAGGCATCGCACCTCGTAGCTGTGGTAATAGGATGTACAAGAATTATTGTCCACGCACCCAATAACTGAGGCATTATTAATGCGTCAAATTGTTTACTTCACTCTCACTGTAAACAGGCACATTTTGGAGTGGAGAGGGAAAAAATTCATCCAACCATAAAATAATGAACCAAAAGCTCACTCAGTTGTAAAAAATCGACAACCGTAACTCTCACAAGACATCACAAAACTGGCTGCCCTGAATGCCTCATTTGGCAAAAGCCCTCAAGTGTGGCTAGGAGACACTTATCAGGTCCCCAAAGGCAAGTTGACAGCCTCCTTTTTTCTTCTCGAGGGGATATCGCACGTCGTGCCTAGATAGCCCAGAGAAAAGATGGCTATTTTCACCCTCCTGCTGTCATTGCCACCCACCTCGCCTCTCCACTCCTTCCTTCATTCAAGCGGTTAGCCAGACCCTTGGGTTACTGGCAAAGCAGATGATATCTTCGATAACCTTACCATGTTCCTAGTCAATAGAGTGTGTTATGAAACAGGCACCAACTCCTCTCCAACATGCTTCGAAAAAAATACACAAAAAGAGGCGTTTAATGCATCCTATTCCAAAATAATTCAAACCAAAATTTAAAAATAAAGCACATTTATGCGCAGTACACACATTTGACTAGAGTGGCCAAATGGTCGCCAATAAATGTGACTGCGAAATGATAAACTGCTATTACTCCAATACACTAGAGTAAATTAACCTAGTAAGGCAATTTACTTCGCAGAAAAAATATAGCCAACTTCAAAGGAATGCTTTATTATATGCAGCGAAATTAGTCCCATCATAACAGCTCTATTGTGGAGGCAATAAAACACAGCCAAGTTTATTCCCTAAGTAATGACAAAGCACTATTCAGTACTTGAACCGGTATAAAGAGAAAGAAGATGTATATATATATATGAAATATAGAGTTATGATATGTCGCACATCAATTACGTATGCTAATCACGGAAAGTGAAAGTCAATTAGATTACTCAATTTAGCATACACGTTTTAATTCAGGAGGATCACGTGTAGATACGCAACTAAACAAAACACTTAATCAAAGTAACTTTGCCTTTGTTCACATGTTGCAGGTAATCCGGTTCCAAACAACTCCAAAAATCTCGGCTGCACTCAACATAATTTGCTGCAGTGCCTGATAGACTGGCCAGTATCTTTTGGTGCTGTCTTGTCACAAAGTCCGGCAGAGAGGAGGTCCTCAAGTCATGGACGCAAATGTACATGCCAGAGCTTTCAGGAATCCACCAGCTGCTTGAGTCTGCAATTCGAGTCACCCTAAACCGAGAACTAGCAGGCGACCGCTCATTCGCGTTTGCGTCCATGGTCGAAGCATCGTTGGCGGAGAGGAGCTCACAACCATGGGCACACACATTCTCAGGATTGTAAGAACTTGGAGTCACCTTCCTTAAACGCTTGCGGGACATCTTTCGCTGAGGCATAGGGGTTGCCTTATGTCCCCCAGTTCCTGAACGAACAGCAGGTTGAGCGTTGCGAATTTTTTCATGCTTGACACTCAGAAGAATAAAGCCTGGATGTGGCGCTCTCTGAGTTGCTTCATAAATATAGAAAAAATAGTTATCAAGTTACCAGGTTCTTCTTTTACAACACTGCTTTCTGTGCCCTCCAGTACGGGTTCCAATGGCGAAATGCTTTTCAATATCTTGTCTCTCTCAATTTCCAACTTTGAGTCTTCAATTTTCGAAACATGCATACGAAGTTTGTCCAAATCAGGATAATAATATATAAATTTGCTGTCTTGAGAACTTGATGCTGATTTATCAATGGCATCCTGACTTGCATACATCTGTTGGATTGCGGAATGGGTACGAATCGGACACCAGTTCAGATTAAGGTTTGAGAAAATACGATCGTCATTAGCCAAATCAATATCCTCTAAAGAAGGCGGAGTCGTCGGTAGCATCTGATCATCTGAATTCATATCTTAAAAAATATGCAAAGGGCACCAATACTTGCAGCGACCGGTAACCGATTTCTGTCAATCTTCGGCAATGTTAACATGCATCCGTTAAATGACCAAACGATTAGGATATGAAGGTAGACAAAAACCAGTTTCATCCAAATCTTGTTCGTCGGCAGCAGATAACGATCTGAGGGTTTCCACTGATCGACGACATCCGAAAACCTAATGCATTTACGCAGTCTAGTGAGCAGATACGTGATTCGATTGCGTTTCCAAGGTCGCAAAAGGGGTGCCTTTTAAAACGACTGAACGAACAAATTTTGCTCCATAAATCGAAGCCAAACCACTCCAAGACCAAAGACACATTGCATGTCATTTCTCCACACAACGTAAATGAGGTGCATCTTGACGCTTCTCAAAGAGGCATGAAATTCTCCCTGATTTTTTTTTTTAATTCAACGGCATCTCTTCTACATTGTGACTAATACGCATTGCACAACACTACCATGCCTGTCATTCCTTGCATCTCACATGCGTCTCTTGCATGCTTACATACAATCAAGTCAGTCTAGCACTCATGCACCTCAAGTAGTTGGGACTGCGCGAAGAGTGATTGAGATTAGCAATATTTGATTGCAGGTGAGCAGGCTGAGACCACTAGAATAGCCTACCGTCCTGACCACTGAACGGGGTTGTAATGTGTGGGACACGCAACCAACAGAGTTCACCACAACAAACAGAGAACATGCGAGGCAATTCGGACATGATTTCGGCATCGAGGGATTGTGTTCATCGCATCCTCTCACTAAAATAACAGCCACCCATCCCAATCACTGCTAGCCACTGCCTCACCATGTCAATGCATTTTGCGTCGTTTAGCCTTCTTCCCTTGTTCTGACTTCTTTCCTACTTCAAACATTCCCGAGGCAGAACGGTGGACTTTCCACTTCTGCGTGAAGCAGCAAGTAAATACTCTGTTGAGTAGTGGTCAATTGAGTGCGTCCAAAGGCTCGAAGGTCGTCCCCCATGAAGTGCTACACTATTTCTGCTTAGTTAGCTAGAACAACGCAACAGTCTTAAGGGGTTGGGCCAGCCTAGTGCATACTTACTTCGAAACAAGGCAGGCCTAAGTCACCGCCTTGGCCTGAAAACATGCAATCACTATGGTGACTGCGCACCCGGGCATGCAGCTCAGGCAAGAGCCGTAGGCCTACATTCAGGTACGCAACAAGGCAGTGGGCTGAGTGTTCTGTATTCCCTCCAACTCAAATTGGTCTGATTCGCGTGTCAAGAGGAGTGCCCGTGCCGAAGACGTCCCGTGGTCTCACGCTCAAACCATTCAGTTGATATGTGCAAACTTGGGATTGGGAACCCTTCTCACACATCATGTGTGCTGCCGATGCGGTGCACGCCTTTGCAGCATCAAACTGTTAGCACATGTCAGAAGTGTAAGGGGTCCACAAGACCCTCTCAACCAAATCAAAATAGTCATGCAAATCACCAAAACCACCAAAGCATGCGAGAACGCGTAGGAGCCACATCACAGTCGCGGCTTGTCTCCCATCAGACAAAGCCAGCAGTAAAGGAAGCAGTAATAGCAGGGAGTTGAAGGATGTCATAAAAGCTACTTGTGTTTACAGTGAAACAATGGAGAGGGAATACGCCCTTGGATACAACCAAGTTGTGCAATGCCACCACGTAAGACTCGAGCATGATGCGCTTGACACTACAGGCAGGAAGAAATGATGGAGTGAAGGCGTGAGTAAGCTGCATGGAAGGCAGTCAAAAAAGGAAACAGGGTGTTTACCAGTCACGCCTTGATGGTTTGTCACACTCACTGAGAAGGCAGATTGCACCTCGACAGTGGGTGTCTGCTACGCTCATTTCACTATGAAACTGTGCCTCCAACGGAAACCCCAGCCTCATCCAATTTGCGGTCTTCCAAATATTCCTCAATGTCTAACCACTGACGCAGGGTAGACGCAAGGCAGCAACCCAGCACAGATATTACAACTCCTTGTCGTGGCACCACAATCAAAGCAAAGAAGCCCAACGATGACCATGGGAGAAGAGCATGAGCAAATGTCTGTTACGTGGATTTCATTATTTAGGGAAAGAGATGTGCACGGCATTGGCTTGGCTAAGATGGAAGGAAAGCAAAAGTCGGGAGAATAATAGGCCCCGCAGATCAGCACAGAGATGGCAAACATCTGCAAAGGCAAAAAAAACAACACTTAGAGAATAGCAAAAAAAAATTCCTTCCTGCAAGTGCGAGGAAAACAAACCCACCTCGACGATCTACCTGCTTTCCGGCTCCACGACGTGGCCCATGAACGCGGGAATGCCCGTCTCCGAAACAATGAAAAAGAGGAAGGGGTGATCCACCACGAATTGGGGTGGAGGCATTGGCATGCACCGGCACATCATTACCATAGCCGTTGCAGCAGCAGCCTCCGCTCCTTCCTCATCAACCTACACCAAGGTGTATCGTGAGGAAGCATAAAACGAAGGGAAGGCACAGGAAGGTGGAGCACAGAACCTACATCAATCACAGCCTGGTGGTAGACATCTGACACCGACAGTGCTCTCTCAGCCGTTATGCCCGAGAAGTCAGCACGGTCCATGTCGAAAGTGGACTTCAATCCCATTCTACACAGCGGCTCCTTCAACTGCATGTTGCCACCACCGAGAGAAAACTTCGGCAACTTCAACACCACCTCCGTGTCAAAATACTGATCCGAGGTCAGAATCTCCACCAAGTGCTTCGGATCTGCACACAACTGCTTCAACACTTTGCCAAAGCCGTCCTTCTTCTCCGGCAGCACTATCAGCATCTCATGACTAAAGACGAATGCTGTCAATCCCCTCTCTCCCTCTCTCTCCCTCTCTCTCTCTCTCTCTCACACACACACACACACACACAGACAGGCAGAAGCAATAGCAACTGCCGCTAACAGCAGCAACAGCAACATAAACAACGACAACAAGAACAGGAACGAGAAGAAGAACAACAGGAACTCACGTCTCAAATGGCACCTTCAATGCCTGCACCTCGAGATCCACAAAGTCCGCCATCGGATAACTACCCTTCCTTGCCATCATACTCACTCGCACATCACCCTTGTTCAGTGTGTGGAAAACACCATTCTCGTCCGTCTCACTCTTCTCAAACTTCGACTTCCACATCCCCTTAAAGTACACCGCATTGGCCAGCACCATGTAGGTCAGGGGTGTGATCGACCCCTGCGACAGCAGGTCCTTTATCTTCCTCTTCGTGTTCTCCGCTATCCACTCATTGATCGACGCACGCGACCCCTCTGGATCGCCACTAAAATTCACCTACATCACAATGACACACAGCAAACCAACGACCCTACCTCTTTGAAGACAGCCCTCAAGTGCTTACTAACAGCACTCGCGTATGTCTCCTTGATGTGACTGCCAGATTGAATGAAGACGCCATTCGCCTCGATCAGCGTCTTCTTCGCGTCAGCACTAGTAACAGCCTGCAAATCCTCACCCACACATTTCACGATGGTGTCGATGTCTTTCGCGGCTGCGAGACCCAGCACCGCAACCAATTCCTGTCTCGTATCACCCCTGATCCAGCCAGTGCAAGCGACAGTGCCGAGTATATGCTCAGTGGAGACATAAAACAGTTCGACGTCCCTTCTAAAACAACACCATTATAGCACCCAATACTCCTTCCAGTTTTATCGCTTCAAATCTCTCCTCCTCCACACACACAAACACACACACACACACACAAATACGCATACACACGTACAGGGTAACACTTATACACTTTACAGTCGAAACGACATGCAATTCCATTTCTCATATGCACACCAATTTCCCTTCTTGACAGAAAGTGAGCTGCGGCCTGTCAAATCAGTCAATATGAGCATAAAGGAAGGTGCGTTTGCAGTCACATGAAGTCGCAAACTAGGCCAATCCAGGTTAAAGCTAAGGAATGGCGTTACAGAAATTACGAGGCAGGCAAATTGAACTTCTTCCAAATACGCACCTGAAGACTGCAGTTGGGCGTACAGAGCCTGTGTGAAAGGAATGAAGCTGTGCTTCGCTACCGACAGTAAATCGCGTCAGAAATACCCTTACCAAACATTCTGAAATCCCACCCAGATATAGGAAACGAATCGCTACCACACGCAGCCACGACCTCAACTTATATACTATTGGAGGAGTAAAACAGAATTTGCGCCAAAAAGCATCATTCAACATTTTGCGCATTAAACGAAATGTTGGGTTAAACGACCTAATGTAAAATAGAAAAAAAAGCCTGCAAGAAAAGCAAATGGCACAATAATATTCTTACTCTACCAAATATACCCGTGGAAAAAACATCGAGGTCGGATTTCAGGTGTTACTATCTATTTTCGGTATGGAAGAAGAAAAGGCTGAAGTGCAAACTTTCCTTCTAGGAATTAATTTATTTTTAGCGTAGATCGAAATGTTCAGACATGGATTATTGGACGTGCGTCCCATCAGTGCTCGCATCACATGTTCAAGCGTTAGTAACTTGAGCAATCATCTCTTCCCTTACTTTTACTTTTGGTAGATAATGATTGCTCTCAAATGGTTAATTATTTGCTGCGAGCAAATTGTGGTTTTACCTCTCATATGCATACATACTGACTCTTTGATGCTTTTCGTCGCTATATAATACGTCAAAGGGTTCTTGACAGTACCACTTTAATTTCTCTCACTCACTACTCTCAATTACATTCTGCGCTATCCATTTCTCCTAATACTTCTTCGATTGATTGTTCTTTTGAAGTTTTTTTCTCTTTTTGAGCACTTTGCTATCCTTTTGGATACAACTTACCTTGCTCTGGTCAAACTGATTAAAATCTGCGGGTGTTGTAGTTTTATATCTACAGGCATTGCCTTTTAGATGGTGACTTGTCGCACCTGGATGAACACTACCTACTGGTTGTTTTGCTTTTTGTTGTGTCGTCTTTCAGTTGTTTCTGAGAAGCATTTTGACGTTGTGTGGATGATGCGGTAATTGAGGCAATTATTTAAGACAACAAGAAAGACCACATTGAATAAAGGCGGACTGATTGAGCCTGGGATAGCATAATTGGTGTTGGAGTTGTTAGCTCGTGGTTTGCAATGTTTGACTTTGTTTCCCTCTTTTTATTTGTATTACCTTCGATCCATTCCACTCTCCGCATTCGCGTCGTTTACTGGGAAAATCTTCCTCTGTCATATGTTATTCTGAATTGCTCTACGTGACTTAATCTACTTAGAAAAATCCTCTACCATGCATAGCCGTTCTCTCAAAGCGAAGGAATTTTATCGCATTCATTAAAATAAGGTGAAACGTACTGCTTTTGTTGAACATGCCAAACCGTATTGGAAATATCACAGTAAAACTAACACTTGTGAGTTTGACAGGTGGGAACGCAGGAGATCTTGAAAACTTTCAATATTACCTACTTCGCGCGATTGTGTCCAATATAGGAAGTTGTGCATGAATGATATTGTTTGCAAATTTTGCAAAGTTGTATTACCGCAATGCATGAAGAGTTAACTGTTTAAACGAAAGATTGAAAGGAAATGAATACGCCCCTAGTTATGGTGAATAATCTTCTTCATCGACTCATAGCTGGGTAATCCGTAGGCCTTGGTAAAATCGAGCATATCAAACTTGATTTTGCTTGCCTGCATGACGGTACTGGAAATGTTTTAATAAAGTGAATGATCGTGTGAAGCCTTTAGTAGTGCATTTGCACAGATGAGGTCACGAAATTTGCAGGTAATGGCACGACCCACTCTCTCACAGCCGTACTCTTTCAATGTATTCTGCCTTACGGAACAGATTACATGCCCTATGCACACGGCTTCTGTGTGCATATATGGCCATTGTAATATCAAAATCTTTTTTCACTTTTAAATACAAGAAGTGTTATGCCTGCATTACAAATATGAGGTAGTGGTAGTTTAGGATGTTAATTGCCCTTTGAAAGGGATGAAGCTTCGCAGCCACTACTGCACCTCATTAAATGTAATTGCATAAAGGGTTGATATTTAAAAGCTTTAGAAATATCCTCGCGAGATATTAAAGTTTTCTAACAAACCTCACCGCTGTGTAATTCCGTTCTCAGACCTCATTAAATATTGCGGTGGTTACAAACAACAAGGTACAAATCATTTAACTGCTTTCAACTTATTCAAGTTCACATATTTCCTCTTAATTTTTTTGTGCCTAAATATCTTTTTTAAATCTTTTTATACATTTTCTGCTTACATCCCATTAAGTGCTCCAAAATACTAGTGCAGTTACATTGACGAAATTTTTTAGCATGTTAAATACCTTTATTGAATCTGCATCTTATTTATTATTTCATTTGAAATTTACAATGAACTGCAAAACATAAATTAAGGACGTGAATCCATGCCGCTCTAACTGTACTCTGACGTGCATTTTAGGGATGGTTAAATTTAATTTACCTTTCCTGACCTTAGGTTTCTTATTCAGTGCGCTACGAGGACACTACACGGAGTAAAGTAGTGAATATGATTTGAGATTTGAACGTGATTTTAAATATTTTGCCCAATACAAGGCACAACTATTTAATGTATTGGGGCATGCTGACATTCTTGACTAAATAGCCCATACGTCTCTAGTTATATAATTTGGTAAGGGAAGTTATACTTTCTGTGGAGGCAACCCGTGTTTTATGCAAACAGAGGCATAAGAAAAGAGCGGGACCAAACTTTAGTAAGAGCCGATTAAAAAATTTGTTGAAGTATTCAATGTCACTGGTATAATTGTGCACCTCAGGCGCGCACTTATGTCGGCAGACAGGAAACAGAAACGCTTCCAACTGGGCCTCCATCGTTTGTTTAATTCTTTACGTGACTAAGCTGACATTTACTTCTAGTCGGTTTGAGCCTCTGCCACGCGGTATAGCATTCGAGGAATTCTATTGGTCTGACAACAATTCTGCACAGCAACAATGTATCTTATATCGTGACACCCCGTCACTTGACAATATCAAATAAGGTAAGATGCACTAAATTATAAATTGATAAACAACAACATGCAGAGAGAGAGAGAGCCACCTCGACAGCTACGTCACAACGTGAGATAAGCTAATAGTTATGCATTTGATTAAGTCTAAAAATGCCATTTATCTGTCGAAGTACCTTCATCACGTTAATCATTCCTAAACTGAAGCCAGAAGTGAGGCCACCAAAGCCACCTTAGCTGCCTAAATCCGAAGTGCAATCCACGCAGAAAAATAAAGGTCGAATAACCACAAAAAGGAAAGAAATGTGAGATGTTAAATGAGAGAGGCAAAGGCAAAGACCTTCCATTCGATCACGGATAGAAAATAATGAGAAAAAACAATTTCATTCTAGATATACATTATATACGACCGGGAGTCCTTGCGTATGGGTGAAATGGGGCCATTTCCCATGACATAAAAAGCGAGACCAGAGGCATTAAAATAAAAGGGGTATATACTAAACAAAAAATAAATCACGTGGCACAACAGCATGTTATCATTGAAAAAGAAAGTGAATAGTGCAGGGTAACACAATTAAAAGTATTCCGTCGCAAACAATCGCGAAACAATTCAAAATAGAGAGAACGGAGGGAGATGGCCTAAAATGCATGTGCCCCGCATAATAAAACACATAAAAACAAAATTGGTAAAGCCTATAATACACAAAAAAAGTAAAAACACTAAATTTAAACTCAAAATAAAAAACCATGGTTTAAGGAGAAAATGATCGCACAGTCAAAACAGTACAAATAAACAGATATGAAAACTGAGAAAACAAAAAAGCAACACACACAAAAGGTAAGAAAAAATCCTCAACAAACCTACCAAATGATTATTTGCATTTAGGCTCAACCATATGCCCCATGAAAACGGGAATGCCCGTCTCCGAAACAATGAAAAAGAGGAAGGGGTGATCCACCACGAATTGAGGTGGAGGCCTTGGCATGCAACGCAACATCATTGGCATTGCGGTAGCGGCAGCAGCCTCCGCTCCTTCCTCATCAACCTACACCAAGGTGTATCGTGAGGAAGCATAAAACGAAGGGAAGGCACAGGAAGGTGGAGCACAGAACCTACATCAATCACAGCCTGGTGGTAGACATCTGACACCGACAGTGCTCTCTCAGCCGTTATGCCCGAGAAGTCAGCACGGTCCATGTCGAAAGTGGACTTCAATCCCATTCTACACAGCGGCTCCTTCAACTGCATGTTGCCACCACCGAGAGAAAACTTCGGCAACTTCAACACCACCTCCGTGTCAAAATACTGATCCGAGGTCAGAATCTCCACCAAGTGCTTCGGATCTGCACACAACTGCTTCAACACTTTGCCAAAGCCGTCCTTCTTCTCCGGCAGCACTATCAGCATCTCATGACTAAAGACGAATGCTGTCAATCCCCTCTCTCTCCCTCTCTCTCCCTCTCTCTCTCTCTCTCTCACACACACACACACACACACACAGACAGGCAGAAGCAATAGCAACTGCCGCTAACAGCAGCAACAGCAACATAAACAACGACAACAAGAACAGGAACGAGAAGAAGAACAACAGGAACTCACGTCTCAAATGGCACCTTCAATGCCTGCACCTCGAGATCCACAAAGTCCGCCATCGGATAACTACCCTTCCTTGCCATCATACTCACTCGCACATCACCCTTGTTCAGTGTGTGGAAAACACCATTCTCGTCCGTCTCACTCTTCTCAAACTTCGACTTCCACATCCCCTTAAAGTACACCGCATTGGCCAGCACCATGTAGGTCAGGGGTGTGATCGACCCCTGCGACAGCAGGTCCTTTATCTTCCTCTTCGTGTTCTCCGCTATCCACTCATTGATCGACGCACGCGACCCCTCTGGATCGCCACTAAAATTCACCTACATCACAATGACACACAGCAAACCAACGACCCTACCTCTTTGAAGACAGCCCTCAAGTGCTTACTAACAGCACTCGCGTATGTCTCCTTGATGTGACTGCCAGATTGAATGAAGACGCCATTCGCCTCGATCAGCGTCTTCTTCGCGTCAGCACTAGTAACAGCCTGCAAATCCTCACCCACACATTTCACGATGGTGTCGATGTCTTTCGCGGCTGCGAGACCCAGCACCGCAACCAATTCCTGTCTCGTATCACCCCCTGATCCAGCCAGTGCAAGCGACAGTGCCGAGTATATGCTCAGTGGAGACATAAAACAGTTCGACGTCCCTTCTAAAACAACACCATTATAGCACCCAATACTCCTTCCAGTTTTATCGCTTCAAATCTCTCCTCCTCCACACACACAAACACACACACACACACACAAATACGCATACACACGTACAGGGTAACACTTATACACTTTACAGTCGAAACGACATGCAATTCCATTTCTCATATGCACACCAATTTCCCTTCTTGACAGAAAGTGAGCTGCGGCCTGTCAAATCAGTCAATATGAGCATAAAGGAAGGTGCGTTTGCAGTCACATGAAGTCGCAAACTAGGCCAATCCAGGTTAAAGCTAAGGAATGGCGTTACAGAAATTACGAGGCAGGCAAATTGAACTTCTTCCAAATACGCACCTGAAGACTGCAGTTGGGCGTACAGAGCCTGTGTGAAAGGAATGAAGCTGTGCTTCGCTACCGACAGTAAATCGCGTCAGAAATACCCTTACCAAACATTCTGAAATCCCACCCAGATATAGGAAACGAATCGCTACCACACGCAGCCACGACCTCAACTTATATACTATTGGAGGAGTAAAACAGAATTTGCGCCAAAAAAGCATCATTCAACATTTTGCGCATTAAACGAAATGTTGGGTTAAACGACCTAATGTAAAATAGAAAAAAAAGAGTCCGTAAGAACAGCAAATGGCACAAAAGGATTTTAACTTTAAAAAACACTTAGGTCGATAATATAATTTACTGTAATAATTTGCAAAGCAAAAAAGAATTTTTTGTTAATTATTTGTGTAAAATATATTTTTTTGTTACAAATGTAGAGTAATGTCGAACGATTTTTATAACAAGATTCAAATGTAATTTCGAAGTCGATTATTTTGACTACAAGGGCAAAAGTGCCGTTCCGAGCAAACTTACTAGCAAAAGCTTTACACGATATTTCGCTTTATTAAAACATTTCCAGTACCGTCATGCAGGCAAGCAAAATCAAGTGCGATATGCTCGATTTTACCAAGGCCTACGGATTACCCAGCTATGAGTCGATGAAGAAGATTATTCACCATAACTAGGGGCGTATTCATTTCCTTTCAATCTTTCGTTTAAACAGTTAACTCTTCATGCATTGCGGTAATACAACTTTGCAAAATTTGCAAACAATATCATTCATGCACAACTTCCTATATTGGACACAATCGCGCGAAGTAGGTAATATTGAAAGTTTTCAAGATCTCCTGCGTTCCCACCTGTCAAACTCACAAGTGTTAGTTTTACTGTGATATTTCCAATACGGTTTGGCATGTTCAACAAAAGCAGTACGTTTCACCTTATTTTAATGAATGCGATAAAATTCCTTCGCTTTGAGAGAACGGCTATGCATGGTAGAGGATTTTTCTAAGTAGATTAAGTCACGTAGAGCAATTCAGAATAACATATGACAGAGGAAGATTTTCCCAGTAAACGACGCGAATGCGGAGAGTGGAATGGATCGAAGGTAATACAAATAAAAAGAGGGAAACAAAGTCAAACATTGCAAACCACGAGCTAACAACTCCAACACCAATTATGCTATCCCAGGCTCAATCAGTCCGCCTTTATTCAATGTGGTCTTTCTTGTTGTCTTAAATAATTGCCTCAATTACCGCATCATCCACACAACGTCAAAATGCTTCTCAGAAACAACTGAAAGACGACACAACAAAAAGCAAAACAACCAGTAGGTAGTGTTCATCCAGGTGCGACAAGTCACCATCTAAAGGCAATGCCTGTAGATATAAAACTACAACACCCGCAGATTTTAATCAGTTTGACCAGAGCAAGGTAAGTTGTATCCAAAAGGATAGCAAAGTGCTCAAAAAGAGAAAAAAAACTTCAAAAGAACAATCAATCGAAGAAGTATTAGGAGAAATGGATAGCGCAGAATGTAATTGAGAGTAGTGAGTGAGAGAAATTAAAGTGGTACTGTCAAGAACCCTTTGACGTATTATATAGCGACGAAAAGCATCAAAGAGTCAGTATGTATGCATATGAGAGGTAAAACCACAATTTGCTCGCAGCAAATAATTAACCATTTGAGAGCAATCATTATCTACCAAAAGTAAAAGTAAGGGAAGAGATGATTGCTCAAGTTACTAACGCTTGAACATGTGATGCGAGCACTGATGGGACGCACGTCCAATAATCCATGTCTGAACATTTCGATCTACGCTAAAAATAAATTAATTCCTAGAAGGAAAGTTTGCACTTCAGCCTTTTCTTCTTCCATACCGAAAATAGATAGTAACACCTGAAATCCGACCTCGATGTTTTTCCACGGGTATATTTGGTAGAGTAAGAATATTATTGTGCCATTTGCTTTTCTTGCAGGCTTTTTTTTCTATTTTACATTAGGTCGTTTAACCCAACATTTCGTTTAATGCGCAAAATGTTGAATGATGCTTTTTTGGCGCAAATTCTGTTTTACTCCTCCAATAGTATATAAGTTGAGGTCGTGGCTGCGTGTGGTAGCGATTCGTTTCCTATATCTGGGTGGGATTTCAGAATGTTTGGTAAGGGTATTTCTGACGCGATTTACTGTCGGTAGCGAAGCACAGCTTCATTCCTTTCACACAGGCTCTGTACGCCCAACTGCAGTCTTCAGGTGCGTATTTGGAAGAAGTTCAATTTGCCTGCCTCGTAATTTCTGTAACGCCATTCCTTAGCTTTAACCTGGATTGGCCTAGTTTGCGACTTCATGTGACTGCAAACGCACCTTCCTTTATGCTCATATTGACTGATTTGACAGGCCGCAGCTCACTTTCTGTCAAGAAGGGAAATTGGTGTGCATATGAGAAATGGAATTGCATGTCGTTTCGACTGTAAAGTGTATAAGTGTTACCCTGTACGTGTGTATGCGTATTTGTGTGTGTGTGTGTGTGTTTGTGTGTGTGGAGGAGGAGAGATTTGAAGCGATAAAACTGGAAGGAGTATTGGGTGCTATAATGGTGTTGTTTTAGAAGGGACGTCGAACTGTTTTATGTCTCCACTGAGCATATACTCGGCACTGTCGCTTGCACTGGCTGGATCAGGGGTGATACGAGACAGGAATTGGTTGCGGTGCTGGGTCTCGCAGCCGCGAAAGACATCGACACCATCGTGAAATGTGTGGGTGAGGATTTGCAGGCTGTTACTAGTGCTGACGCGAAGAAGACGCTGATCGAGGCGAATGGCGTCTTCATTCAATCTGGCAGTCACATCAAGGAGACATACGCGAGTGCTGTTAGTAAGCACTTGAGGGCTGTCTTCAAAGAGGTAGGGTCGTTGGTTTGCTGTGTGTCATTGTGATGTAGGTGAATTTTAGTGGCGATCCAGAGGGGTCGCGTGCGTCGATCAATGAGTGGATAGCGGAGAACACGAAGAGGAAGATAAAGGACCTGCTGTCGCAGGGTCGATCACACCCCTGACCTACATGGTGCTGGCCAATGCGGTGTACTTTAAGGGGATGTGGAAGTCGAAGTTTGAGAAGAGTGAGACGGACGAGAATGGTGTTTTCCACACACTGAACAAGGGTGATGTGCGAGTGAGTATGATGGCAAGGAAGGGTAGTTATCCGATGGCGGACTTTGTGGATCTCGAGGTGCAGGCATTGAAGGTGCCATTTGAGACGTGAGTTCCTGTTGTTCTTCTTCTCGTTCCTGTTCTTGTTGTCGTTGTTTATGTTGCTGTTGCTGCTGTTAGCGGCAGTTGCTATTGCTTCTGCCTGTCTGTGTGTGTGTGTGTGTGTGTGTGAGAGAGAGAGAGAGAGGGAGAGAGAGGGAGAGAGAGGGGATTGACAGCATTCGTCTTTAGTCATGAGATGCTGATAGTGCTGCCGGAGAAGAAGGACGGCTTTGGCAAAGTGTTGAAGCAGTTGTGTGCAGATCCGAAGCACTTGGTGGAGATTCTGACCTCGGATCAGTATTTTGACACGGAGGTGGTGTTGAAGTTGCCGAAGTTTTCTCTCGGTGGTGGCAACATGCAGTTGAAGGAGCCGCTGTGTAGAATGGGATTGAAGTCCACTTTCGACATGGACCGTGCTGACTTCTCGGGCATAACGGCTGAGAGAGCACTGTCGGTGTCAGATGTCTACCACCAGGCTGTGATTGATGTAGGTTCTGTGCTCCACCTTCCTGTGCCTTCCCTTCGTTTTATGCTTCCTCACGATACACCTTGGTGTAGGTTGATGAGGAAGGAGCGGAGGCTGCTGCTGCAACGGCTATGGTAATGATGTGCCGGTGCATGCCAATGCCTCCACCCCAATTCGTGGTGGATCACCCCTTCCTCTTTTTCATTGTTTCGGAGACGGGCATTCCCGCGTTCATGGGCCACGTCGTGGAGCCGGAAAGCAGGTAGATCGTCGAGGTGGGTTTGTTTTCCTCGCACTTGCAGGAAGGAATTTTTTGCTATTCTCTAAGTGTTGTTTTTTTTGCCTTTGCAGATGTTTGCCATCTCTGTGCTGATCTGCGGGGCCTATTATTCTCCCGACTTTTGCTTTCCTTCCATCTTAGCCAAGCCAATGCCGTGCACATCTCTTTCCCTAAATAATGAAATCCACGTAACAGACATTTGCTCATGCTCTTCTCCCATGGTCATCGTTGGGCTTCTTTGCTTTGATTGTGGTGCCACGACAAGGAGTTGTAATATCTGTGCTGGGTTGCTGCCTTGCGTCTACCCTGCGTCAGTGGTTAGACATTGAGGAATATTTGGAAGACCGCAAATTGGATGAGGCTGGGGTTTCCGTTGGAGGCACAGTTTCATAGTGAAATGAGCGTAGCAGACACCCACTGTCGAGGTGCAATCTGCCTTCTCAGTGAGTGTGACAAACCATCAAGGCGTGACTGGTAAACACCCTGTTTCCTTTTTTGACTGCCTTCCATGCAGCTTACTCACGCCTTCACTCCATCATTTCTTCCTGCCTGTAGTGTCAAGCGCATCATGCTCGAGTCTTACGTGGTGGCATTGCACAACTTGGTTGTATCCAAGGGCGTATTCCCTCTCCATTGTTTCACTGTAAACACAAGTAGCTTTTATGACATCCTTCAACTCCCTGCTATTACTGCTTCCTTTACTGCTGGCTTTGTCTGATGGGAGACAAGCCGCGACTGTGATGTGGCTCCTACGCGTTCTCGCATGCTTTGGTGGTTTTGGTGATTTGCATGACTATTTTGATTTGGTTGAGAGGGTCTTGTGGACCCCTTACACTTCTGACATGTGCTAACAGTTTGATGCTGCAAAGGCGTGCACCGCATCGGCAGCACACATGATGTGTGAGAAGGGTTCCCAATCCCAAGTTTGCACATATCAACTGAATGGTTTGAGCGTGAGACCACGGGACGTCTTCGGCACGGGCACTCCTCTTGACACGCGAATCAGACCAATTTGAGTTGGAGGGAATACAGAACACTCAGCCCACTGCCTTGTTGCGTACCTGAATGTAGGCCTACGGCTCTTGCCTGAGCTGCATGCCCGGGTGCGCAGTCACCATAGTGATTGCATGTTTTCAGGCCAAGGCGGTGACTTAGGCCTGCCTTGTTTCGAAGTAAGTATGCACTAGGCTGGCCCAACCCCTTAAGACTGTTGCGTTGTTCTAGCTAACTAAGCAGAAATAGTGTAGCACTTCATGGGGGACGACCTTCGAGCCTTTGGACGCACTCAATTGACCACTACTCAACAGAGTATTTACTTGCTGCTTCACGCAGAAGTGGAAAGTCCACCGTTCTGCCTCGGGAATGTTTGAAGTAGGAAAGAAGTCAGAACAAGGGAAGAAGGCTAAACGACGCAAAATGCATTGACATGGTGAGGCAGTGGCTAGCAGTGATTGGGATGGGTGGCTGTTATTTTAGTGAGAGGATGCGATGAACACAATCCCTCGATGCCGAAATCATGTCCGAATTGCCTCGCATGTTCTCTGTTTGTTGTGGTGAACTCTGTTGGTTGCGTGTCCCACACATTACAACCCCGTTCAGTGGTCAGGACGGTAGGCTATTCTAGTGGTCTCAGCCTGCTCACCTGCAATCAAATATTGCTAATCTCAATCACTCTTCGCGCAGTCCCAACTACTTGAGGTGCATGAGTGCTAGACTGACTTGATTGTATGTAAGCATGCAAGAGACGCATGTGAGATGCAAGGAATGACAGGCATGGTAGTGTTGTGCAATGCGTATTAGTCACAATGTAGAAGAGATGCCGTTGAATTAAAAAAAAAAATCAGGGAGAATTTCATGCCTCTTTGAGAAGCGTCAAGATGCACCTCATTTACGTTGTGTGGAGAAATGACATGCAATGTGTCTTTGGTCTTGGAGTGGTTTGGCTTCGATTTATGGAGCAAAATTTGTTCGTTCAGTCGTTTTAAAAGGCACCCCTTTTGCGACCTTGGAAACGCAATCGAATCACGTATCTGCTCACTAGACTGCGTAAATGCATTAGGTTTTCGGATGTCGTCGATCAGTGGAAACCCTCAGATCGTTATCTGCTGCCGACGAACAAGATTTGGATGAAACTGGTTTTTGTCTACCTTCATATCCTAATCGTTTGGTCATTTAACGGATGCATGTTAACATTGCCGAAGATTGACAGAAATCGGTTACCGGTCGCTGCAAGTATTGGTGCCCTTTGCATATTTTTAAGATATGAATTCAGATGATCAGATGCTACCGACGACTCCGCCTTCTTTAGAGGATATTGATTTGGCTAATGACGATCGTATTTTCTCAAACCTTAATCTGAACTGGTGTCCGATTCGTACCCATTCCGCAATCCAACAGATGTATGCAAGTCAGGATGCCATTGATAAATCAGCATCAAGTTCTCAAGACAGCAAATTTATATATTATTATCCTGATTTGGACAAACTTCGTATGCATGTTTCGAAAATTGAAGACTCAAAGTTGGAAATTGAGAGAGACAAGATATTGAAAAGCATTTCGCCATTGGAACCCGTACTGGAGGGCACAGAAAGCAGTGTTGTAAAGAAGAACCTGGTAACTTGATAACTATTTTTTCTATATTTATGAAGCAACTCAGAGAGCGCCACATCCAGGCTTTATTCTTCTGAGTGTCAAGCATGAAAAAATTCGCAACGCTCAACCTGCTGTTCGTTCAGGAACTGGGGGACATAAGGCAACCCCTATGCCTCAGCGAAAGATGTCCCGCAAGCGTTTAAGGAAGGTGACTCCAAGTTCTTACAATCCTGAGAATGTGTGTGCCCATGGTTGTGAGCTCCTCTCCGCCAACGATGCTTCGACCATGGACGCAAACGCGAATGAGCGGTCGCCTGCTAGTTCTCGGTTTAGGGTGACTCGAATTGCAGACTCAAGCAGCTGGTGGATTCCTGAAAGCTCTGGCATGTACATTTGCGTCCATGACTTGAGGACCTCCTCTCTGCCGGACTTTGTGACAAGACAGCACCAAAAGATACTGGCCAGTCTATCAGGCACTGCAGCAAATTATGTTGAGTGCAGCCGAGATTTTGGAGTTGTTTGGAACCGGATTACCTGCAACATGTGAACAAAGGCAAAGTTACTTTGATTAAGTGTTTTGTTTAGTTGCGTATCTACACGTGATCCTCCTGAATTAAAACGTGTATGCTAAATTGAGTAATCTAATTGACTTTCACTTTCCGTGATTAGCATACGCAATTGATGTGCGACATATCATAACTCTATATTTCATATATATATATACATCTTCTTTCTCTTTATACCGGTTCAAGTACTGAATAGTGCTTTGTCATTACTTAGGGAATAAACTTGGCTGTGTTTTATTGCCTCCACAATAGAGCTGTTATGATGGGACTAATTTCGCTGCATATAATAAAGCATTCCTTTGAAGTTGGCTATATTTTTTCTGCGAAGTAAATTGCCTTACTAGGTTAATTTACTCTAGTGTATTGGAGTAATAGCAGTTTATCATTTCGCAGTCACATTTATTGGCGACCATTTGGCCACTCTAGTCAAATGTGTGTACTGCGCATAAATGTGCTTTATTTTTAAATTTTGGTTTGAATTATTTTGGAATAGGATGCATTAAACGCCTCTTTTTGTGTATTTTTTTCGAAGCATGTTGGAGAGGAGTTGGTGCCTGTTTCATAACACACTCTATTGACTAGGAACATGGTAAGGTTATCGAAGATATCATCTGCTTTGCCAGTAACCCAAGGGTCTGGCTAACCGCTTGAATGAAGGAAGGAGTGGAGAGGCGAGGTGGGTGGCAATGACAGCAGGAGGGTGAAAATAGCCATCTTTTCTCTGGGCTATCTAGGCACGACGTGCGATATCCCCTCGAGAAGAAAAAGGAGGCTGTCAACTTGCCTTTGGGGACCTGATAAGTGTCTCCTAGCCACACTTGAGGGCTTTTGCCAAATGAGGCATTCAGGGCAGCCAGTTTTGTGATGTCTTGTGAGAGTTACGGTTGTCGATTTTTACAACTGAGTGAGCTTTTGGTTCATTATTTTATGGTTGGATGAATTTTTTCCCTCTCCACTCCAAAATGTGCCTGTTTACAGTGAGAGTGAAGTAAACAATTTGACGCATTAATAATGCCTCAGTTATTGGGTGCGTGGACAATAATTCTTGTACATCCTATTACCACAGCTACGAGGTGCGATGCCTTATTTTATCTCGTGCCACAATAAATGGCAAAAGTGCCTGTTCCCGCTTATTACTCACTGTGCACAAATATTTTGCTGTGAAAACAAGTTGTGCTGTCGCGTGCCATTATCAGGTGGTTTCGGGGAGTAAACAGCATCCAACTTCGGCTCGGTGCTTGACATTGGCGGTGGGATGACACGTTGGTGGGAAAAGTCTTTTAGCCTCAAAGATATTCCTTTTTTAAAACAAAAAAAGGATTGAAATCCTCCACTTCTGGAGTAGATGATTGCAAATCAAACGACCACTCCATTGGTTATCCTCAGACTGTTTACCCAGTTGAAGGTGGAGGCCATAGCCGTCTTCATCTCCCATCCGCCCTCCCATTTGAAGCATTTGGATCAATGCGAATGAGGGTGGGAGGGTCCAATTTTATTCCCACTAGGCAATGCAAATGTCCGTTATGGGAAGATATATGCGAAGTGATATATGTGCTTTCCTTGCCTCCCTCCTTCCAAGATGATTGACGAAACTGTTGGCAATTAGCATAATGCGGTCACATGAAGACATGTGAATGAAAAAATAGGAAGACAAGTGAGAGAAGTGGAGGTGATTAAGGCCAGCGATTTGTGTGCATTTCAGTTGTCTCCAGTTGTTCAGCGTGGTAACCACAACGACCTCTCCATTGAACGCTATTTCGTTGAGTAATTTCTGTGCATAAAAATAATATGACAACGTATTGAGTAGCTAATTTGCCTCATTCGTCAGTAGGTAAACGCATCAATGACTTCTCTTTATGATAACAGTATGAGATATTTTAGGCTAGGCTTTTTTGCAAATGATGACTGATGCAAATTTTACGCCTAATTACGCTCCTCCTCTTTTAGATGCTCCCATATCAACCTATTCCGTCCACACATGATTCGTCCCACGAATACTACTAAAATCGAGAATAAGTAAACAATAATGGATAGACGAACTACGCCATGCATGCGCATCTCCCACCACCCCCCTCTCTCTATCTCGCCCTCCCCTTCTCCTACTTTGAATACTTTCTGCTTCTAATCAGTGTACTAATTTGTTGATTTTCCTCACTTTTACTTTGCCACAGCGACTTGCTTGGCGGAATCGCAAGCAGTCGAACAAGCGCACTTTTGTTTGGTCATAAAATTCGCCTTTTGAAGCAGCTCACACAACAAACTGGAAACACCTCCTAGTCACAGTAACAACTGTAACACAAGAAATTGGGATATTGGACGCTGGACATCAAGTCAGCGGTCCTAATGAAGTTGAGGTTGATGCGAGCCTTTGAAGGAGGATGAAGGGAGATTGCCTTAAATGGAGTAAAAGATTACGTGAAGGGGTGGAGCTCTCCCTTCTGTCCATCGATTTGGGGGTTTGGAATGTGCCTGGCTTCCTATTGGTGGAGAAATACCTGCAGATGTCGCAATTTGATTGGTGAGGGTGTACAGAGAACAGGGTAGATGGAGGGAAAAAGGACAGAGTGGAGGTCCGGGGTGGTGAAACGAGGTGTATCACTTTGCGTTTTGCTTTGCGATCAAAAAGGGGGCATTTTAATGCACCAATGTATTTTCTGTTTCACCAAAGCATTAAGCAACTAGCTGGAGGAAACCGAGTCTCTTTCACCATATGGAAGCTTACTTTTTATTATCGTACTTTGTTTACATGTGTTGAAGTTTGACAAAATTTGCACAGAAAATAAAGCATTAGCGTTTAAATGACAAGGGACCTGAGTATCGTTACATGCAGTGGAAGCATAAATCCCCCATTATTGACTTGCTAGCAAAGAAGTGTCAAGTCACTGCTGTGTCACAATGCTTGGCAGTGCACTGGGCTAACAACAAAACACTCAACCTCGTAACTTTGGAGCTACAAAAGCTATAAAATCTGCTAACGTGTTATGCACAGATGGCACTTGGGGTCTCATGAACAGAATCGGTCCTAACGCGTGTACTTTTACATGACGGCACAGAATAATGAACTTTAACAAGCGCCTCGCAGTAATGCCTCTCGATGGTAAACGATGTATTCACTTAGAGTGCTTCGGGTGTGCGGTTATCTGTGGACAGGACACTTAATAAGCTATGACTCTTAAGTAGCAGAATTGTTTGCATTCAAGTATACTATGTTGAGAATCATAGTCGAGCGTAGAAACATGAATCGACTCAGGTTAATTTGATTGCGCCTAGAGCAATACAAGCTCTCAATGCTCAAAGTGACCTGGGCATCGTGTCACGTTAGTAGCAGTAGTTAGTAGTTTTATGCCTCTTTAAAAGTAGTATGTTATCGCGGATTACCAGATGCAGAGGTATCCAAGGCGGTCGCAATTGACAAAGGCACGAAATACAAGGGTACTGATAATCCCCATCTTGAAAGGCAAAGAAACGCATCAATGCGTGATTCCGAATTCATGCACACCAGCTAATTTCACACAAAAGTCGCATAGGACACTTAACACAGCATAGAAGAATTGCACGGACTAGGACTCGAGACAAGTCATGAAGGCTTTCCAAAAAGAAGGAAGTAGATATAGCGGAGTTGACTTGTTCTTACCAATACTCAAAATATCATAACAATATAACATTAGAGGATGGTCTGTGTGAGCTACCATCACAAAACTACACAGGTGCATTACATGTTCGTGCATTGCTGAATCAGAAAGCCTGGTTAAAACGATAAGAAGATTGGCGCATTGGTCATGGTGTACATTATGTACATTATGAAATGAGTTGGCAATCTAAGCGAGCAAGAATTAATAAATTCACTGTCGAAAAGGCAAATGAACACACAAATATCTCATGAGCCACCTACCGCAGTGAAAATCCTTTATTAAAAAAATGATTTTAATCGAAAATGCCGTCAACTGCTACTGCTAAGTTTTTAAATGTGAATAGCTGTTGCGTAGAACGTCCACTTTTGTTTATATATGTTTATTGTACTAAAGCGATAAAAAAGCAGTCACGTTTTTCTCCACGTCCTTCTCCACGTATTTTATACTAAGAAAGTGCGTCGGCAATTTAATGGTGTGATGTCTTTAGTTAGGTCCATCATTTTTGTACTGTGAGGCATGGCTCTGGAAACCGTGGGAGAAGTGCTTGATAACGTGCATAAATATAGCGGCAGGAGATGTTTCCTTTATTTTATTGCATCACCGGATGTGACGGGTGAAAGTTGGTGCCCAGATTGCCGAATAGGTAAGTGCCTAGATTGTATCAACTTCCATTCTCCTATTTATCTTCACTATGCAATTTATTTCATGCTAAAACTGTTCACAGTTTCATCGGGATATTTTTAGCCCAAAAACCTGTGGAAGATGCGGTGAAGTTACTACCTCAAAATTCCGTGTTCCTGACAATTCATACCGGAAACCGAAAAGAGTATGTCAAACCTTTACGTAATATTGTACCTTTTTCATAGGTGGAAGGACCCAAACAATGCATTCCGCCTCGAGCCTCTTCTCCAAGTGTCCAAAGTTCCCACCTTGATGGAGTTTGGAAAGGTGAGCTTGAGTCCTTCTTAATTGTTTTCAGGCGAATCGTCTTGTCGAAAGCCAACTTTTTAGCAAGGATACTATTCTTGAATACCTCTACCAGTAGCACTAGACGAACAACTCCTGATCTCAATTCGAAACCATGACACGTCATTCCGTTTATGCACTTGATTTTTGTCTGCATAAACCCTCCTCTGCATCCTAGTCTACTTTCTAATTGGCTGGACGGTTTTTGAAACAATCCACTCTGTCTTTCTGGTGTTTGCCTTTTTTTTGGGTGATTGAAAGTGGGAGGGGAATGCCACAGAAGCAATGCGCACAAGGGCTGGACGAACAATATATTACGCAATAATGTATATACAAAAATGCTGGCGAGGTTTTTAAACTAGATCGGACACATTCATTGGCATTTCATCAATTTGCGTGGAGTAGTACTGCTCGATATCTCGCAGAATACGGATGTCTTCATTCTTCACAAAGTTTATGGCAACGCCCTTTCGCCCAAACCGCCCCGATCTTCCGATACGATGAATGTAAAGCTCACGATTATTCGGCAGATCGTAGTTAATCACCATGGACACCTGTTGCACGTCTATACCTCTAGCCAGGAGGTCAGTTGTAATCAGCACGCGGCTGGAAAAGGCAGAGAATACGTAGATAAAAGTAAATAAAAAGGTGCCCTTAGGGCTTACGTTTGGCAAGAGGAAGTCCAGTTTAGACCTCACCTTTCACTACTTCGGAAATTTCTCATGATTTCCTCCCGTTCCTTTTGCACCATGTCACCGTGCATGACCGTGACCGTGAAGTTGCTCTTACGCATTTTATCGGCCAGCCATTCGGCCTTTCGGCGAGTGTTACAAAATATGACAGATTGAGTGACCGTAAGCGTATCGTAGAGGTCGCATAGTGTCTCGAATTTCCACTCTTCTCGCTCAACTGCCACGAAAAATTGTTTGATTCCCTCCAAGGTCAATTCATCACTGAAAAGCAAATGGCTGCCCTCAAAACCGCAAGAACCTACCGTTTAACGAGAATGCGGACGGGGTCAGTCATGAATTTAGACGTCATTTCGAGTATATCGTGGGGCATAGTAGCAGACAGTAAAACGACCTGAGTTCCGGGTGGAAGATAACGGTAGACATCATAAATCTGCTCTTTAAAACCTTTGTCGAGCATCTCATCAGCTTCATCCAGAATCAGCAATTTGATGGTTCGCGTGCGCAAATTACGCCTTTTAATCATGTCTATCCATAAAAGACAGTTAACAGGAAACAATTTCAATTAGACAAAGACTGCACATCGAAACAATGAAATCTTAAAGTTAAATAAAAAAACTTCAATGAAATCAAGGGAGAAGTGGCAAAAAAAACTTGCCAAAGACGCGTCCTGGGGTTCCCGAGACAATATGTTGCCCATAATCAAGCTTCTTAATATCTTCGCCAACATTAGTACCACCATAACAAGCATGACACTGCACGTTCATAAAATCTCCCAGCACCAAAATAACTTTTTGGATTTGCAGAGCGAGCTCGCGTGTAGGCGACAGAATGAGAACTTGAGTATCGCGAAGTTGAATGTCAAGAATCTGCAATGAGGCAATCGCAAGCGTCGCCGTCTTCCCCGTTCCAGACTGCGCCCTAGGAAGATTTAACCAGGAACTCGAAACCTACTGTGCAATCACGTCACGACCAAGAATAATTTGCTTAATTGCTCGCTGCTGGATTGCAGAAGGGCGTTCAAAACCATAAGCATAGATTCCTCTCAAAAGGTCTTCTCTAAGGTTCATGGAATCAAATGTCGGTAAGACATCCACATCCTCCGACGTTTCGAACTCCATATTCTTAATTTCCTCCACTGGGTTTAACCGTCTACTTCTTGATTCCGCCATTAATCTGCAACGTAACAAGTTTACGTAATGGAACAATAAATGAACTGAGCTAGAAGAGAAGGAGGTAGGAATACTGATATTCTATTTCTACAAGAAAATACTGGACAGGAACTCAATATCTCCAAGGGTCGGCACCAGGGGGGACTTTACGACCGGAATAAAGGGCACTGCGTCCTTTGTAAGTGTCAAGAGCAAACGACTTCGAATTGTAAAGGCAACGGAAAAGAAGATACGCCGCCGTTGAACCAAGAACTGCCGCTGAGACTATTTCTTTTCCCTTTATTCGAAACCAATTAGGAATCGCCATCAGTAACGGTTTTAGCCGCCTGCATATAAATAACAAGATTCCGAAAAACAATACCTTCTCTCGCTTTGTTTTGGAATAATCTAGGTAAATAATATAACCAAGCGTGCAAGGAACAGCAACTGAGAGAAAATTCCGACGAACAAATGTTAGCACCCGCCTAACCTCACCAAAATCAATCATTGCAAAGGCGCGTATTATTCAGCTACACATTTAAACATAAATATTTAAATAAAAATTTGTAAATAAAGTTTTTTTGTTACCTAATAAGAATATTTGCAAAAAATAGTATAAGATTATTTTTGACGCTGCGTAAAACATAGGGAATAAGCATAAAAATGACTTGGCCGAAATCAAACTCCTGCTAGTACTGGATTAGCCTCGAATGCATCCGAAACTCCCCTGCGCCCTCGTCCCGGTTAGCTCTCGCCTTGGAGGTAAGACCCATCTGTGACCATCCGACAAAGAACAAGGCCCATTCGTGAAAATAAATCATCTATTGATCTAGAAACCCGTGTTCGTACAATTCGTATGCCACAACTCCTGGATCCAGTTCGTACAGCCTCCAAAGGGAACTTGCAGCTGCCTAAAAGTGACAACAGTGACGTGGGGTGCCCAAAGTACCAAACGTTGACTACCAAAAACTTGGTACTACCTCTCTCAAAATCAGCGGCTGGTCCTCATCTGTGTACGTGCACAATACTTTCACCACGGGCTGTAAGGCGTCAGAAAACAGCTCCAACTGAAACAAATAAGCAACAACTTACTCATATTAAAAATAACGTGTATTAACCATATTTTAATCTAAGAAAAATTGGCAGCCAAAGGCTGTTCGCCTTCGGAACAATGAAACAACTGCCTCGAGATGAAGTAATGATAAATATTAAAGCAAACACACCTGCACACATATAGGCCCGATTGCGTAAAGTAGCCTCTTTTGAACACGACAAGCAGTGAGACACTCGAATGATGATGTGGCTCCCGCACTACACAAAGAGAATGAAAACCAATTTATGACACAATTAAAAAATATTAAGCATTATTGCAATTGTTAAACTACCTGAAAGAAGCTCCCCGCACCAGGAATGTGACCAGACACCCTATCAAATCGGTTGTCGCTCGGGACCGAATGAATGTACCCGCAACGGAGGTTAGCGTGGCGAAGAGCTCAAAAGCCTAAAAAACTGATTAATACCAAAGGCCTCCCGAAACTTTTTCAACGACAGCAGGATTACGATCTTGCATCCTTGCCAGCAATGGGGACCAGGTTTTGTGAACCAGAGGTAAAAGAACGTCTGTGGAATACAAATCATGCATGAGATGACCTCGCACCAGAATGCACCATTAAGGAAAATAAAGAGTACCTTCATCTGTTAAAAGAGAACATCCATCACAGAGAAGTGACATTGCCATCACCTTTAGACGAGAGTCACTACTTGACATCATGTGAATGGCACGTAGCATTACCTGCAATTTATTTATTAACAAAATAATAAAAAATACGTATTTCTTTTGAAATGAAAAGTACCTCCTCAGCTAGCCTTATGTGGGTGGGACGGGTTATCGGCTGGTCTTGTTGAATATCAAGAGACTCCTGCGCGCAAGCAGACGTTGAGGGCGTCACTGACTGGTCTTTAGGCGAGGAAGACTCGGCAAAGGCATAACTGTGCTGTCTACGCGTCAAGTTGACCAAAGCGGAGGTCATTTCAAGGGCCTTCTTCATGCAGGTGGATATCACATCCTGAAAATGAGAATCGCCACATGCAAAAGTTACATGATGCTACACTTCATCCTTGGAGGGCAGTTAAAGGTCCATCCCAGGTCACACTCACCTTATCATTCCTCCGGTTTTTTATCTTTTCTATGAAACTACCTTCCGAGGCGATTGTTGATGATGAGCATATGGCTTGTATGTGACTGGCATTGCTCGTACCCTCGCTGCCAGTTGGAGGTGGTCGCAAGCAAAAACCGACGATCTTACGAAGGACGGGCAAAAATATGGACGCCGCGAACTCGTAGCTCAGATCCAAACAAATAAGCATCTGGAGAGTGAAATGATACCGTGAGGCCATTAAAGGGTCCAAAATTAGAAGACTACGTGCATCACACATACCTGCATTACGGTGGGTTGTACGCGTTGAATGGCCTCAAAGGTGGTGTTATCTACAAGGTACGTGAGGGCTCGACAAGCGGCGTCCAACTTCATAAACAATAGGGACGTAGAGAAAGTTGAATTATCCGGCGGTATGGAGAGCAGAACTGAATGGAAGTCGATAGATAGCGACGAGAGGATCGGCTCCGATGCGGCACAAGTGAATTCTTCAAACCTGAAAAAGCAAGAATAGTTTGTGGTTACACAAATTCCGATAGATATCCGGCAAGAGTACTTATGATTGGTAGTAAGCATACAATTAGGAAACGAATATAAGGACCTGGAATAGCCACAATTTTTTGAGATAGATGACAGGGCTCTTTGGGCAGTCGAGGCGACCAGTCCAGTTCCGGTTGCGAGGCCAAACATATGTAGAACGAATGTTTGCATTTCATCTGGGTAGACAGCACCTTCCTCCGCAGATGAGCCCCAAATCTGCCACGTAGAAAAGGATGTTCAAAACATTTCACCCGGATTTCCACCCAAGGTACCCACCCACGGAATGGGATGAGTGACAGGAGATAGAGAGCAAATGCCCACACTTGGGCGCCCAACCACTACACACTGAAGACAGCATACTAAACCTTCTAGAAGCCATCTAGTAAAGAATAGTACAAGGTTAAGTTCCCCAAAAGCTCTGGAAGAAGTGGTTCCCACTTGGAATAACCCACAGCGACTCCTCAACTGGCCACATACGACTCGGATTGATAAGGCCATTTATAGGAGGGTAGAATCGGTTTTAGAACGCACCGTTGAGGCAGTAGCAAGAAGCTCCATAAAAATGCAGGCCTTCAAACACCGAATTTTTTGGTCTCTTGTTGTTAGAGTAGGAATCTCGCTAATTATTGGCTGTTCAGGTGCAGGCCATTGTGTAATAGCGGTCTGATCGGTTTTGGCATTCAACTGGAGCAGATTACGGTCAGAGAGTCCGTCCAGCAAAGTACTGGACACAAAGGCAGGCATTAGTGCAAGCAGTGAAATTAATTTACGAAGTTTTTAGTAATGCACAAACTCACGCCACAAGACTAATTCTTTCTGATCTGGGTTGGTCGTCTAAAAGGGATACGGACGAACGAAAACGTCGACACTTAGGCAAATCCTTTAAAAGTATGCAATGGAGTCGCAACGAAGAGATGCGACCTCTACTCACCACATTGGGAAAGACCAGCAAGACAAGCAGAAAGAAGAAGAAGGGATGATGCCTCGAAGTCCGCATCTAACTCCACAATACGCATAAGCATATGCGTAACGCAATCAAAATTTACACCTACATTCACCAATAACTTAAATAACATAACTTACATGAACAGTTTAGCAGAGAAACTACCTCCAGCACTCGATAGAGATTTGCCGAATTTCGAAAATGCACAAAGTATTTTCGGAAGAGTTGTACTATGGAAAAATCAGTAAATGGTTGGATGAAAAAGCAACCAACTACCACATGCACATGTTTCACTGGGTAATGAGGGGACCTCATCAATTAGACACACAGTATCAGCATCGAGCTCCAAGTATTTACACAGAGTCATAAGATAGGACTCCAGATTACTCTCGTTTTCAATAAATCGAGAGATCCCCTTAACGCCTACAAAATGTAATGAAATGGAAATAAGTGCACTTACCTAGAAATTTTGTAATACCACACATACGACCGAAAAGGGATCTACAAATATTCTCATCTAAGGGATAAGCCAACAAATCAATCCAAGAGACAACAAACCTGAGCACTTTTGCAAGCTTATTGTAAGCTCCTCAGATCCATCTAATAGGATTTGGCGTGCAACGTCATGAACGACCTCTACACCAGGCAAGCCTACAAAATGTAGTCCTGAAATCTCCTGTGAGGTGAGCGTAGGAAAGACTCGTTCTGAAATTTCAGAGAGAACATCGGAGGCTTTTTTGAAAGAAGAACAATCCTCATCAACATGTACGATGATGAGAGACCCAAGTAGATGATTCCGTAAGGTCTGAGCTTCCAAGCTCAGGTTGAGAAATCGCCAGCAGTCATGGAGTATACCCGATGAAAAATCAGAAAGAGCGAGGAATAATCGGTCTTTTGCCGATGGGCTGTAAGTTATTGGTTCGGAGAGAATAGACGTGGAACAAGGTTTCAAAAGCTTTCCAAGTGGAACTATAGACTTTTCAACAAAAGATGAATAGTCCTTCAACTGGATCTTGTCCTTCATATTCTCATCTAAAGCTGCAAGCCAAAATGAGCAAAGACGAAAAATCTTTACATTCGATGGTTTGTAAAGTCTCATTCCCAAAGCAAACCACGACCAATTTGGATAAGATCCGAAGAGCACTCTACATTTATCGCAAAATTGAACACCTTACAGCTTTAATAGTTGAATTTCTGCCCTTTTCGCCCACAACAGCAGCGAATAGAGCTTGTGAAAAACCAGGTAATATTTTCGAGAAGTACGAGGCGCGTACCGCGCACCCAAGAGATGAATCTCCGTCATGGATCTTGCCAAAGCAATCCAAAAGTGCTTCAATCGAAGAAATGGCGCGAAATCTGACCTTATTACTTCTCTGACTTCGCACAACTTTAAGGATATGGGAGTACAAATGTGCCAAATAAGGTAGGAGACTCATATCAACGATGTGGTCAACGCTAAAGCTTATATACAATTAGTAATAGAACTCACGCAAGAGATGAAAATGAAAGACAGTCCACAGTAATAGTAATGAGATACATCCAGGCTTCGTCTGACATATCGGTAGAATCATCAATGCCCATAGCAAAAATAACCGAACTCAGGTCGTTTAAAACCACGCTAAGATCCAAGTAAACGCCAGCTTTATTTAGGCATGTTAAGAAAAGAGAGCAGTTTTTCAGTGACACCTCTGCATTTTTTAATCTAGCAAGCAATAAATTTTGTGCATACGTACGACACACGGTTAAGTAGAATTTTCCATAAGCGGATGGAGAGATTGGGATCCTTTCGCAATTCCTCACTTTCCTTCCCTTCTGTTCCTTTAAGGGTAGCGAAGATCAAATTGTCCACTCTTTTCGATAAAACGTTAGCATTCATTATCTGCCTCATCCGAAATTCCCAGAGCAGGAAGGTCACATAAGCAAGGATTTCATTCATTATAACACTACAAAACATTGCTTGAACAAAATTTAATCAGCAAGACTAAATTTGGTTTTAAATAATTCCAATGCCACAAGCCGCATGATATATAATAGTAGCTTTGTATATTTGTTATCATATGGGCCGTGTTTATTCTTTTCCATTAGCTAAGCTATTAATCTTGTCCATCATGTTTTGAATCCAACGGATGCTTTTAAAAAATGTTTTAAACTTCCATCTTTATGTATAAAGTAATTTTTTAACGTGTGACCAGCGGCGCAGTTAAACTGCTGATCCCGGACTCTTACTACTTCATCATGCCTGTGCATCTCTCCCTATTTCGCGATTCGCATTGGCTCCTCTTGTTTTGAAGTTTATGGCGTGTTTACTGCGGTAGCCTTGGTCATGTTTCGATCCCAACACTGCTTTAGATAGGCAAGTGCGTTTCCCTATGCTGCCCCATGAGGCGGAATCGTCGTCCGCCCTTTGTAGCCGAAATAGATAATGCAATTTTCTTATTGGATAAGGGTGGACTAATCAACACGTGGCTAAAGGCACGCTCCAAAGGAGGGACGCGTGTGAGTGGCCACGTGCGCACACACGTACGCACGCTAGTAGAATTCAATCGCGAGACACTGCACGTGAATTGGCAGCGCTCACACTCCACCGCTGTTGTTGTTGCTGCTGGAAGAGGCATTTAGTCGACGAGGGGTATTTGTTTTTTTTCCTTCTACGCCTTTTTCTCTATAACCAACACTTGAGTGATAATGTGTGAAGAACTGAAGGACGCCTATTTCACGATTGACAAGAAGCACGCGGGTACGTGAGTAACACTGCTGCTCATAACTAAATGCAGCTCGTGGCTTTTTATTCGCGCGTTGCTTTTTGTTTATACGTATTGGAGCAATTTACGCACACAAATATGTTATTTGACGTGTACCCTAATACCGCATTTATACTTTAAAATTATAATACTGAATATATAGATATTGGAATTTTTGGCGTCACTTTCGCTTGGGATTAAGATAAGAATTCTACCGAATCGTTTAAACTGTTGCTAATTATTTATATCTGTTTTTCTTTCATTGCCACAAAACCTCTTGAGCTAAAATTGTTAGTGATTATAACATCTGAGATTATATTTCGTATTCTTGCACGTGTTTCCTTCGCCTGACACTATACTACAAAGTAAGTAGAGTGGAGCATCCTGTGGTGCCATGTAAACTGTTCACATACCCACGCCTAGAAACATTAGCGGAGCGACGCACCTCAAACGATTCCAAAGTCCAAGTGTACGCGCTCTGACTTGATTTTGTGTGTTTGAGAAGTCGCCTCATCTTGTTCATCGACTTCAGTCCAAATGGCCAAGGTTTATGTGTAATTAGAGTCAGTTAGGTGAAACACAGCAAGCGTGGATTAATCTGAGAAAATTGTAGTCTTTCTCGTCTATGAGATATTTTCAATATAATGGAAGCCTAATGCTATTCCTTTCCTTTGCTGGGAATTGTGTATTTTAGTATCGTGATTGGAAATTAAAATAAGATGTAAAAGAGCGTGCAACCTTGCATCTTAATTACCTCCTGTTACTGTATAATTGAAGGTGGTCTGTATAGAGGCAGTGATTGACACCCGATCCCCCGATACGCTAATGTAGGCCTTTCACTTTTCCACAACACTAAAATCAAAATAGGCTTTTTCTAATATGTTTGCATTGGAGAGCCAAAGTCATCAAAGGTTGGCGGATGCTAGGTGGCTAGTGCTGTGACAACTTTACCGTCTCGTCTATGTGTGCACCTTTTAGATGTAATTACTATAGAGGATCTGGAGAACTACAGGCAGGAGAATAACCTCAATGAGGCCTTCATCCAGGTGAGATTCGACACTCCCTTTGATGCTTATGTATAATACCAAACAATCCACCACCCAAGTTTGGACCGCCAAGGTGCTTTATTTCAGTATCGTCTGGTCTTCTAAATCACAGAGCGATTAACAGTTCCGATCCCGAAATATTAACATAAGAACGTACTTAGCACTGTGTGTGTGACCTTAGTTTGCGGAAGTTTTGGCATAGATCAGCTACAGACTTTTACCTATGCGTTTTCCATTGCAGAGATGGCAGAAACTGTTTGATCCGGAAAACACCGGGGTCATCACCCTCCAGCGGTTCAGTGAGGTGCTTGGATTGACCAAAGAGGAAGATCAAGAGGAGTAAGCAGAAGCACACAGACCTTTTTAAAATAAATAACGTAGTTTATCTCCATAACAATTGAGATTAAATTCACTCATATGCTTGAAATAATGTGGCCTACTCAGAACGTCGGTCACAACGGCGTCATCTTCGATGCTAATGCCAAAATTGTGGGTCACGCTCCTTTTCAATGGGTTACATGATTGATCGTTACTTTTACCCTTGGGACTAGAAACGCGTAAATATGACGCCATAGCACTTGTCAACTACCAATCTTAATATGTGATCCAGCTTTATCGCCTTTTAAATTTGCTGCATCACTTCTGTTCATTGTGGTGGTGGAAACTTGGAGGCCCTTACAGAAAATTCTCCAGCACATTTCTTTCGTTGTGAAGAGATGAAGAGGCAGAACACAGTCCATCTGCTACAGAGGAGCAACCTGAAATCCTCCAAATTGCTGAAGACATGGAGCCAGATAAACAGAAGGCCATATTTGAACTCCTAAAGCAGGTGGAGGAGAATAATGAGGCCAATGACAGAGTAAGTCGTCTACAAAGCTAAAAATTGAACAAATTTGTAACAAGGAGATTTCGTAATTGGAAAATTAAATTGATATCTCCTGAACGTAATGTAAAATTCTGGAAAACTCTTTTTAGCCAGTATCTTCCTTTCATTTATGCAGGAAATTGTACGATCCTTAAAGGCGAAGCTGGACGAGAAGTACGGTCGCCTGTGGCATGTGTTCACAGTGAAGGGTCAGTACCACGCGTTCTATTCCTATGAGAGTGGCAACTCTTTCTGCTTCAAGAAGGGTCCCCGCATTTACATTATCTTCAAGACGCCTGCAAACTAGCCAAATTTCCCACCAGGAATCCCATAGCTTAAGGACTGCTCTAGCAAAAAAGCCATGCCACCCTCGCCAATCAGGCGCAACTCTGCTTCCCAAATTTTTAATAAAAACTTGATCAGTTCTGCTCTAATGTTAAGATCTACTTTCTTACTGATGGCGCCCAACAGTTAAAGCAGGTGATGGTCTGCACAGAGGACCTGTGTAGTATAAAATACAAAGAGCAACATGGGTTTAAACAGTGGGTCTGGCTAGACGTGTAATTAAGAGCGTGTATAAATCCCTACGAGTCGATGAAACTGACAGCGTGAGTATTGCCACTGCATATTATTAAAAGAAGACTTATTTTCATACTCGAATGAAGTACATTTTAGATAGCAAAAAGAAAATAATTACTCTAGCAAAATGTGATAAAAACAATGGAAATCGCTGAAAAACTGATCTTTTGACAAAAAGCTTGCAGATATAGCGTTAAGTATCAGGCACGAAAAGTTGGTGCATGGATAAAAGTTTAATTCTAATTTACGGAAATATCTATGGTACCATAGTTTGCAATAGGTATAACGATAAAGATCTACTGGAACTGGATTGTCTAATTTGCTTTCATTTTCAGTGAACTTAGACTATTTATACTAAATTACTACTTCACGGCGCACTTTTTGATTGTGACGTGTTAGAACTTAATGGCCGCGCGCAGGAAGACTGGAAAGGCTCAGGCTGAGGAGCAGCTGTCTCTTAAAGCTGCCTTGGATCCTAATGAAATTGTTTTTGGTGTGTGTCACATCTACGCGTCATTCAACGATACCTTTGTTCATGTTACGGACTCCACTTGTTCGGAAACCATTGTTCGTGTTACCGGTGGAATGAAGGTTCGTGCAGATCGTGATGAATCCAGTCCATACGCTGCTATGCTCGCCGCGCAAGATGTCGCTGAACGCTGCAAAGCGTTGGGCATTGGGGCTTTACATGTTCGCATTCGTGCTACTGGTGGAACAAAGTACGTTTTCATTATCTTAAGTGATTCCCTCCTTAGGGCCCGCACACCTAGCCCAGCCGCTCAATCTGCTCTGAGAGCGCTTGCACGTTCCGGAATGAGGATTGGTAGAGTTGAAGATGTCACTCCAATTCCCACAGACTGTACGAGAAGGAAGGGTGGACGTCGAGGTCGTCGATTGTAATTTTTCCCGAATAATACGGAGGTAACGGACGCAGACTGATGCCTTACCCGGGCTTCTACTAAGGGCACTATTTATTCTTGCTACCAGTCGTAGTGCACTACTTTTCATTGATGGTTTAGGCTAAGCTCAGCTTTGGTACTTCACTGGAACTTTGTGTTGAAGATCTGTGCCAAGTTACTCGACCTGCTGTATTACGGTGGTTGAGATACCCTGTTGACCCGTGAATGGCAAGGTAGTACTGGGAGATACCAGCGAAGTTCTTGGATGTTGGAGTGGCGTCGGCCCCACCCGTGAAGTTTTGCGGATTAGACAAAGCTTTGTTAGGGAGGATTTGGTTAGCGTGTATACGAAATAGTTTACATCATAATATTGGGTGCGAATGAATTGTAAAGAGGGCGGTATTGTTAAGATGTAGGTTATCCTTCTATTTGGTTGACGGGGATTGTGTCCGACAGGGATTTGATAAACTTTCTCCATGTCAGCAGTCCAGTTGTTGCAAAGACGAAGTCCACCTGACCTGAAAAAGTATGATGCCGGGCCTGAACTCAATGGCGCAGATTGCTTGTTGAGCGCTACACGTCTGCTGTCGTTGTAGCGCATTTAAAGATGATGTAGCTGCTGGAGCTCCATCTATTAAGGCACGCACAGTTTTTAACTACTTGCCTTCGTCGCATGCGGCCACCTTACGGAGAGCTGCCAACTCGGAATGGGTAACGCCGCCGACGAAAGCTATTACGACCGTCTTACTGTGTTCGGCTCCGGCACTCGGTGTCAGGCGCTTAATCAGACCGCTGCCATTCGGCGAATTTCCGGTCTCCTCGTAACCCTGGACTTCGTCCACTTCTACTGCTGGTATGAGATTCGTCACGTAATTGCCTCCGCTGGAGCTCACTGCCTGAACGTGAGAGACGAGCCTATGGGAGCAGCGAAACGATAGACCGAAAAGGCGATAAGTTGATAGCAGTGGGCAATATCACTCACCTACGCCCAGCGTGAAGGGCTGTGGAAGCGGCGCTCGAGAGGAGCGCTCCGCCTCCACCAGCGGGGGTGGATATCAACGGCCGCGTGGGCCAGCCGAGAGTCATGGCCTGCACTAAGCGCACACTGATGGGCACCGAACCCCCAAAAATATGCGCAAAGACAGCGTCGAGATTCTGCTCCTCCCGCGCTCCCATTGAATGTTGTTGCTGTGGTGTCTCATTTGTCACCTGAAGCCGAAGGCTTCTCCGTAGAGTACTCGCATAGGCCAGTGACACGGACGCGATTGTGTGACGCACCGCTGCGCTCGTATCACTCGAGAAAACGCTGGTAGGACTGCCTGTCGGTCGTGAAGTAAGGGCCAGACGCGAGCTCTCCTCCAAGAGACCGAGCTTACGCAAATTGTTAAGCGTCATCATGTGCTCTGGGCCGTACATCTGAATCCAAACGTATTACCAATCACACGGTCCAAGAAAGCTAATTAGTTGGCAATGGCGCCAATCATTTCAATTCGTTTGCATTCCTAACCTGAATTATTTCACGCATGTAGAACTCCAGCAAACGCTGCTTCAGGCCACCACTACAAAACGATTGCACACAGAGTAGTTGGAGAATCTGTGAGCAAGAAAGAAGGGATCAGTTAAGGCGGACATTAATTATCGCGCCTACCTCTTCAATGGGTGCCATTTGGAGGATCCGCTGCTCCACGAAGGGATGGATCTTATCCACTTCACGACTATTCAAAAAGTCTGTAGAGGACATTTAAATGAAGGGAAGAACGCCGTTAGTACCTTGCTGTGTTCTGTAGGAAGCAATGGAGTTTTCTGTGGTAGCGTAGTCTTGGACGCACTCGGCAATCGTCATGTCTAAGCGTGAAGACAGGGGAGAAATAAGTGAATGAGTAACAGGCAAAGAGGACGTCCAATGTGTAAAAAGACTCACGTAATGATGCAGATGCATACGATTGCCTCAATTCAGGCAACTGGTTTACAACTTGACGAAGAGTTGTCAGCTTAGTGGAGGATTTGGCTTCCTAAACAGGCCATAAGCATGGATGTGTCAGAGCTAAGTTCACTCACATTCATTACGTTTGACAACTCCTTAGCCCTCTTGCCGAGAATAGCACCGATGTCAGCAAAGTTTTGATCTCGAATCTCAGAGAAGAGCAAGTCAGCTGAGTTGAAGACAACCCGTTTTGGACCGTCTTTGTTCCCAGCCTGGGGCAATTTTGCACTTCCTGCACACACCGCGACGCTTTAGCAACCAGTCAAATCATCGGAGATTAAAGGGGCATAGAAACAGTCACCACCGACTTGCCATACATTACAGGCCACACTTCATTGATGAGGCCTTCGTAGGTGAGCTGGCTGAGACACGGGGTCAGAGCGTCAACACTGCGGTCAATGATTATTAAAAGGTCAATCTGACCGGGCGAGTCTAGCGGCTGAACTGCAGTGCCATCATGCCCTGCTGGAGTGTCCAGATTGGCTGTGGCCATTGCCTCCTGCCGCATTTGTGCCAACATCTCCGCGATTCGCTATAACCACCAACACTAGCGTAAACACAATCGTACAAATTACCCCTCTGGAGGGATTTTAGTTTATTTAGCTAATTCGACAGACATTTTTACCATTTTCGTGACGAAGAAAAGTAGTATTCCTCCGTCATCAAATACCTTTCTAGTGAATTGTGTTTTTAATCGCCGTGCCTTCACATGAACGAGCTCCAAAAATATTATGGTTAAACAATAAAGATCACAACAAGGAGTAAAGGCAGAGACCATTCCAGCCACTAACTATCTGTTAAGGTATCTCTAAATGGAGTCAAATGAAATCAGCATGCAAGAGATACCTTTGCCTTGGGTCCTTTGGAGCGTATCCGGGGAAAGAGACCGTAAACGGACTGAAATTTCATGAGGCCTTTGGCAAAGTTAAACAAGCCGTTTTCTTTGTTCCGCAAGCTAAAGTCCTGCAATTAAAAACGAGGACATTATGGAGGCGAGAATTGTAAGTACACAACACACGATGCGAATGCTCCTCGACCAGACATTAAATTAGGCACACCGTTTGTAGGTTCGCAGACACGTACAGAAAAACAATTTGGATCTTCCATGGAAAGAAGGTCACTGTCAAGAGGTAAGAGGATCAAAGGCAGGTTGTAAACAGCGGTAAGCCTTTCCATGACTAGAGACTCTCGAAGAAACGATTTACAAACGATGGAACACTTTGGAATGGCGATTATGCAATACTCCTTCTTTGTGGAACCGCTGGACTGCTGAGGCCGTGAAAACTCTCTAGATTAAGGAGAAATGTAATAAAAGTTGCATTAAAAACACATCATGCATCAAGGAAACTCACATCTTTAGATATTTGACAACAATATCAAGAACCTTTAGGTCGGAGCGGAGAATAAAAAAGATCGTATTGACATCTGGAGGTGGAGGAGCTGTTTGTGAAGGCTCAATCACGAAAGAATAATTGACCCCATGTTCCTAAAATGGGTTTGTAAGGCGTATAATTGAAACAGTTCATATGCACCTAGGGACGTTATACCTCGAGATGGTTTCCGGATAGCGTGGATAATGAAGCATAGTGCCCGATAGAAAATAGACATGGATGTTAATTGTGCCAAACAAAGCGGACCTACGTTGTGGAAAAACAAACTCACCTTGAGTAAAGAGTGCCCGATTATGAGATTAACTGGAGAAATAACTTCACGTTCCCAGTAAATGACCTTTGGCCCGGGATGTGCATCTAGCATCTGCAAGAACTCCTTTTGGTAGACATCTTTAAGAGGAGCTGTTGAGAGAGTCCGTGTCACCGTCGGCATTCGTGATGAAAATTGGTGTACAGAGGATACTACGATACAAGAAAACAAGGCTAGCAAAATCACAAATGAGACTGCTAATTAGTTACAGGAAGGATGCAGTGATTCCTGAAAGCGATGCTGCATTACCAATTGTGCGCAACGTGTGCGCATATGGGAAATTCCAAAATTTACATACATTATCAGACAAAAAATGGTGACTTAAGGTAAGATACATAGTCGAAAAAACTCAATCAGCCAAGGAAATTCGGGGGAATCTGCAGATATACAAGAACCAAACCGACGAATGACAAGGGTATTCTAAATTACGCAGAACTCACATGCAATTGCATGTGGTTTATGAAAACTATTTTTTCGTCAAACTAAAAAATCAAAAATGTGTTGATTCAAGCAATGTAAAAAAATACAGCAGAGGGCGGAAGGACTTCTTACTTTTACAGGCTGACTGTGAAATTGTTGTTCGTTAAGCATGAATAAGCGAACCGGATCTTTTGCGCTTTCATAAATATTTGATACCTTTTTTGCTTTTTTCATCTCTGTTCATAGTGTCTAGCTTAGTTTGTGTATCTTTTTTTCAGCGTAATATTTTAGCAAGGTTTTGAATGCCAAAGATGCCTTAAACTAAATGCTTATATCTGAAGAATGCTTGCCAATCTCGGCCACAGTTGCTTTTCATACATTTTGTCCAATGGCTTTTTAGGGCAGATACCCGGAATTTTAAATTGAGTACCGTATTGCGAAGTTGACTTCGTCAAATGGCCTATCCTAGGGGATGGCGTCTTTTGTATGTCAAGCAGCTCGACAGTCGGTCCCAACTGTCTCCTTGTGCGATTCTGGAGCGGCGAGACAAACAGGAATTTCTTCGGTTCCAACCTGACGCAATCACGGAATTAAATTCATACGATGTTTCCCTAATTAAGGATCAGTTAGTTAAGATTGCCGACGTTTTTTGTTGCTTGGGGATTTACAAGTCTTCGACTTATGATTCCATCCTGAAAGCCTATCCTTCGTACCTGGTCACTGTGACCGAGTGTCATCTAGTTGGTAAACTTCCCGACTATGAAGTTTATCGAATCACCAGTGTTCATTTTCTTTGTCTCAACAGATTGTTTTTTGAGGACGATTCCAATAATGAGGTGGTTACTTTTGTGTCACAAAATGCTCTTTGTGCTGGTAGTGCTTTGTGTTTGCGTAAATGGTCACCTTTATTCAGATTTATTATTGCTGTTTTTCAGTTGCCTTCAATGTAAACAAAGTGGGCATTAGTACATCCGTTTCTTTATGTTCTTCTGTAGTGTATTTTGTCTCTATAGCTTTTTCTTCTCTCTTAGTGACGCTTATTTTAACTTATGTGTCTGTTTTCCTCTTAGTTGAAGAAGCTCTTATCCTCCGGGGCATTTTATTTCGCCAAAGATTGTTTAACTGGTCTTCCATATGATATAACAAGAAGTGCACAAAGCCAGTTTCGCATATCCAATGCGGATTATAAGTTGCCGGACTCTTTTGACCAGCGTTTTCTCTGGAACCGTGGCCTAATGTCATCGTTCTTCCAACAAGGCATCTCTCCTTCCAAGTGGGTTTATCCTACAATCTGTGGCAGTTTCGGTGTTTCGACACTCTACGCTAGATTGCAGCGTGCGCAGATTGGTGTGGTCTCTCGCCTCTCCGCAATGCGCCCGGGTACTCGCTTCAATGTCCGAGGCGTTGACGACAATGGCTACGTTGCAAATTTCGTTGAAACGGAAGTCGTAAGTTTGATTGTCTTAGTTATTGGGGTTCTACCTCCTTGGGACTATGCATTGCCATAGTCTTTGATTCGTGCCGCTGTGATAAAAGCTGTAACTGGATCTCATTCGGATCCTTAGACCTCCAATCACGTATTGTCTTTTCTTCGTTTGCTTTGTGCTCGGCTCCCTCTCCATATTTTCATTTTCCTGGGCAAATGCACATACCATAGGTTCGGTTGCGCCTCTGACTGAGAACCTTGGGCTGCCTAGCTGATCTGATTGATACACCCTTACAGTAAACTTGGCTTAATCGCAGCTAGATCGAAGATTCTCCCGATCACTCTTTGTGTAACTTTGCGTTCGAATATTTGCACGTTTCGCATTTTATTGTTATGTTCTTCTCACTGCCGGCCTTTTACATCAAGATTGGCCGAAAGTTCTGCTCGTATTGAAAAATTTTTGTCAGTGCTTTGGTTAAAAAACCGTAATTTTTCATGGCGAAACGATTCCCTTTGCAGGCGATTATTTCTTCTCCAATCATTTTCCTTACATTAGAAATGGTTTAGATGTGTTTGCTCACTTTTTTTCCTATGCCCCAGGGAATCGACGTTATGAGGTTAATTTGTGTTCCCTACTGACAAGGCTCATTCAATCCGAGTACCGCTGATGATGCTAAATGTGTAGAACCGAAGTGGGACTGGTCGCCGTAACACGCCTAAAAAGCCGTTCCCTCACAGTCACCTTTGACCTCGTCATTCTCTTCACCATTTGAAAACGAATTTGTTGTACAAACCATGAGCCAAATAGTAATTTTTTCATTTAGGAAATGATGATCACCTACAGATGCATCGTTTTTTTAAGTGTGGGAGAAGTGGCGTTGGTTGAGCCCTCATTTATCATTCCATCATTTAAGTTACAGCAACTCTCTAACCCTTTTTCCTAACGTACCTTTTCTCTATCTTCCCAGTCCTTCTTTGCTGGAGTGTGCATGCCTTCATTGAGCCTAATATGATCTACTTTCGTGCCTGTCTTTCATTTTCTCCAGTTCATCCACGCTGACAAGCAAATCTTAAGCCACGTCCAAATACGTGGAACGGTTCCACTGTTCTGGGAGCAGCCGGGTTTGCAGGTCGGTTCGCACAAAATCAAAATTTTTCGTTTTGTTGAGACCTCCTTGCAAGCCTTCAACCGACATTTCGCGGAACTTCTCTCGCGTTACTCCAACACCGTCATTTTGAATCTCATGGCCTCGAAGGACGGGGAGGGTAATCTCTCCCGCCAATTTAAGGAACACTGGAACGTCTCCGATTATCGGGTATGAAATATCCTTATTCTGGCTCTAGGTTTGCTCAAGGCAGCACCGTATGTCATCGCACCTGTTTTTCTATCAGCTTGATGTTTCATCTCTTTCTCTCCTTCCCCTCACCTTTTTATTTTCAGCCTAATGGCACCACTTTGCGCTGTACGTTTCCACCTGAGTCCAGTAGATTAACTGTTTCTCAGTAGTATTAATTTTTTAAGCTACAAAATAACGCCTATGTTCTTCTTTATGTGTGGATTGCCTTTGATCATGGCATGCCTACCTCTCACTCCTTTGACTCACTTACTTAGACATATCTGTTCCCTCCTTTTTTTTCCTACTTTCACTCTTTTAGACAAAAATAAACTACATTCACTTCGACTATCACTCGTGCGTTAATCCAAAAAGCCTGGAGGGTGTGCAATCCTTGCTCGCCTCACTCAAAAGCTGTCTTGATGAGTGGGGCTTCTACCACGTGAATGGGACACAGGTGCGACGTCTTCAGACTGGCGTGGTAAGTCTGCTTACCTTAACTTTTGGACATTTGTTGCCTTTAATGCCCGAGTGGAAGCTTAAGGCAAGGGACCTCCACATTTACTGTTGAATATTGTCGTATTTTGACCTTCTAGGTGTCTTTCACCTTTGATGGGTCCCCTTGTATGACATACCCAGTGTATTTATGAGGTCTTTTGCAATTACTCTTCTAGTAAATATCAAGGGCAAAGCGGGTTGTTGCCGACTCTTTGAGCACGTCATGTGACTGTGTCTATTAGGCAACCCGTTAGAGGTATTTTAGCCAGCTTTTACATTAAACTGCATTTACTGTGCTCTCAAAGCGAAACAAGTAACTTTTTCACCTAGAGTCGATAAAAGCGTAGACAAATGACCCCATTGTTTTGACAACTGGTAGAGTTTCCACGGCTAGAAGTTGGCTACAAAGTATCAATCATTTTTTGAAGTCCATGGTCAGAACAGTAGAACGGACAGTGATTGATGGTGGTCGGAACAACACAAGCATAGGAAGCCTTTTTTCCTCCTTCTCTTCCCCTTTCTCTTGATGATGAAACAAAAAGAATTTGCATACCAAGGAAAGGTGACTGTACTTCGTCTGAAGATGAATTATCTATCCTTCGCCTTGAAAGGCCCATGTACTTTAGAGAGGAGTCATTGTTCAGTGAAAGTATATTGACCTCACATTGTTTCTGTACACCGCAGAAGACGTATTAATGCCTCCAAAGTCTACGGTAGTGGTGTCAGAGGCACCTCTCATTGCAGATGGAATCTCGCGATGTCCCTCAATCTTTTACCTTTAAGGTGCGAACGAATTGCATCGATTGCTTGGATCGAACTAATACAGTACAGACCTTGATTTCTACCATGCTGCTTGCCTCGCACTTTCTCAAGGCCATGAATCTCCTCTCGACTAACAACAATCACACAGAGAGACACGCTCAAGGGATCCTCCAATCTGTAAGTCATTGTGCTTGTGTATGGACCTGCCCTGTTCTGAGATTCGTTACTTTACTAAGCCATTTTAGCGTGCACATTCATAACGCACTTGCTTGTATCTATGCCACGGGAGAGTAATTGTGGTGTCCCAGCACTCAACCCGGTTTAGACACACGCGGTCTAGACAGCAGACAGAATTCTGGGTGAACCAAATGTGTGAAGACTGTCTTCACACTTTGTCTGATCCTATCTGCAGCAGGAACGTGATGCCATATTTATGCATTTACGCATATGATATTGTTGTTTGCAACGTCGACAAGTGAAAAGATTCCTGGTCAAGTAGTATCATAGTATAGAAGGCAAAACTCGGTTCCCTTCCCTCGTCAAAGATGCCACTCTTTAACTTTCATACCTTGTTTAAATTAAGCGTTGTTGCGGTCAGCTTTATTAAAAAAACCATTCACCTTTCTAGCTGTGGATTGAGAATGGCGACAATGTGAGTCGAATATACACAGGAACAGGGGCGTTGCGTAGCGATAGGTCAAAACTGCGAAATGTACAACGCAGTGCTACGCGTACCATCAAAAACAACTTCTTTGATAGTGCCAAACAAGAGGCCATGGTTGCAGTACTCAACTCCTCCAGTCTTGTTGGATGGCAGCGTCTGGTGGCGGGTAAGCCTTTTTTGCCACAAAATGGGGTAATGGGCGTGTCTTATAACCACAGCAACCCAGCAAGCTGATTATACGGATGAGAATGACAAACAGACGAATTATGTGAAAGATGGGTAGAATAGTGGAGGTAAAAACCATTCCAACAGACACTGGGGGCTTGGATGGCCACTGTATTGGGGGCACAGATTTATGTGTCGGCTTCTCTGTTTGGTGAGAGTGTGAATTCCCATTCTAATGTGGCAAATCCAAGCAGCTTTAGGTCTAGAGCCACAATGAAGTGGCTTTTAGGCAGTTACTTGCGTAGAAAACGTGTACAATCCTATTTTTCCCTTCTGGTGTCCTATCCACTTAGGTCAATTTCTTCCGCCAAGACTGCACTTTCTACCGCAGTCGGTGTTGCAAAGCATTCTCGATCGAAACGCCGAATTTACATGTCGTGAACAACTAAAGGTCTTTATCGGCACCTGGAATGTTAATGGTGGGAGAAACGTGCGATCCCTGGCTCACCGGGACAACGACCTCTCCGATTGGCTGTTGGAGAGCCGCCAGAACTACACCGGTTACCGAAATCCCCATGCTAATTCCGAGGCCTTCACTCGCCCCACAGATATCTTCGCGGTGGGTTTCGAGGAGATTATTGATTTGAATGCAAGTAACGTAGTTGCAAACAAACAGAGTTCGGAGAACCAGCGCTACTGGGGCACCACACTGCAAACCCTCTTTGACGAGGCCTCAGAGACAGGTGAACCCTACGTCCTCCTCTGCACCACCCAACTCGTCGGTGTGTGCATCTTTGTCTTCCTTCGTCTTGGCCTCTGTGAGTACATTCGTGGATTAGCCTCGGCCTCTGTGAAGACTGGGCTGCATGCCAAAGCTGGCAATAAGGGTGCTGTTGCTGTGCGATTTCAGGTTTGTTCTTCCATTCCCTCTTCCTTTGCCCTGTTGAGTCGTTTAAACGTGTTTCCCTTTCTCTTGGAGCATAAACTCTCCCGCCTACAAACCTCTGATTCTTGCAGTTTCAAGTGCATTTTTACCACAAGCCTGCTTATCATAATTTTTGTTCTTTTGAGATTAAGGTGCCAATCAACTGCGATTGATGTTCACTCTTTTTTTTCCTTTTTCTTTCATCGCTTGATGTGCTTTTGACTCAACTTTACGATCATTATAAAAACTCTGCCTTGGGGGTTTTGAGGGACGTTTCTTTTTCTCCTCCACTTAGCTCGGTGCAACCTCGTTGTGTTTCTGCTGTTCCCATCTCACCGCTGGCCAATCAGCTTATCGCGAGCGCAATGCTGAGGTTCTCGACATCTCCCAGCGTCTCATACTGGCACCGGATAAGCGTAGTGTCCTCTCCCACGACTACGTTTTCTGGTTTGGTGACCTTAACTACCGCATCAATCTGCCTAATGAGGAGGTAAAGACATTGATCTCGCGTTCCGCGTGGTCAGATCTTCAATGCAGTGATCAGCTCTTGGTGCAGCGCAAGGCAGATGCGGTGTTTAAGGGCTTTAATGAGGGACCATTGTGCTTCGCACCTACTTATAAGTATGATCTCTTTTGCGACGACTACGACACCTCTGAGAAGGCGCGTTCTCCCTCATGGACAGATCGTGTACTCTGGCGGCGGGCCAACATCAACTTCAAGAAGGCTCCTACCAACATCGATCCAGCGGACCAGATACTTCTCAAGAATTTACTTGTCTACTACAGAGCAGAGATTAAGACCAGCGATCACCGACCAGTTGCTGCTGTCTTTGATATTGACATTCAAGTAGTACGTCCTGTCTTGTCATTCACCTAACCGCTTGTCATTATTAAGTCTATTTCCATGCCTTGCTTTCTTGCGACGCAAATTTATTCTCACTTTTTATTACTCAGTGGGCAATCAAATTAGTCAGTTTGTTTATTAATTTGAGAGTTGCGCAATTACTTCTTTTGTACATGCCCCACTTGTTGGCGACAGCAGTGGTGCCGCTTCTCATGGTCACTTTTGATACCTCGACCATAGCAAATGCTTTGAGTGAACCATAAATGACCTGAAGGCTGGATGAAAAATGCGATGGATGTGTTTGTACTTCGGGGAGATTGGATGCATGGTTCTAGCACCTGAAGGATGTGCTGTAGCGAGAAAAATGACTTGAATTTAGGGGTGTTTTAGACCTCAATCTAAGAGACAATTGTAATTCGTTGAAATTTGATCCGACAACGCCAAGAGGCGTAATTGGAGACTTGCCAAAGCTGTGCTCTCTAGAACCAACCTGGCACTTTGGATTTTCTTCCTTAGGAGTTCCAGTAAGTTATGCTTGTGTGAGGAAAGGCCTGAAAGGTACGCGAAGGTTTGAATTTGTGAAGCGAGCAAGACGCCCACATTTCATATCACCGCACAGCTCTCTTTTCCACGCTAAATTTTTATAACTTTTTTTTTTGATGTTGCCTACGTCTTGGGTGAAGTAATTTATTCCTTAAAAGAGCATCTTTGAGACACGAGGTCTGTGGAGGTAATTGCGGATAGCCTTCTTGATGACGCCTCCAGCACACCTTTCCACAGGAGTTGTAAGTTTCGCAGTACACGAGAGGGAGTGCTCCTGCTGAAACGTGTTAGGCCTCTTCATTTTCGTATGAAAAAAGTGCAGAATCACTCAATAACTCCTTATTGTTATCGATGAAGCACTTTGGATAGACAGTAATTTACTCTAGGACCTTCCAATTGCGTATAAGCGCCTCCACTTTTGTGCTGTCAATAGGTGGAACCGACAAAACGTCGTAAAGTCATTGAAGAGGAACTTCTCGCTGCAGGACCCGGTAATGCGACAATTCGTGTTGCCTGGATGTGCGAAGACAGTAGAGCCACGGCCGACGAAATTTATCAAGCCATTGTAGAGTTGGCTGGCTCTGCGGGCACCGTAATTCTTACGCGTCCTCAATGCAATAATCAACTCCTTCTCACCTTCTCATCGCCCTAGTAAGCCACACTCGAGTTCTCCCTGAGGTTTCTAAGATATCACTCTAACTCGTTTCCTCCATGCTCAGTTTTGTTTGCTTGGCACTCCATCATGCTTTTTTCAACTTCCACCTCCCACCTCCAAAGTGAGGCTGTAGAAGCAGTACGATGTCTGAATGGCAACAAAGTGTTTGTGGAGACCGCAAGTCAACAGGTTGTCCTCTCAGTCTGTCTCAACTCGACACCGTGCCTCTCGATAGAGGGTTACAACGGCGCACCACGCAGCATTGAGGGCGTTCTGAGTGGATCAAGAGTTCTGGACGAGTCAACTCGTGAGTGGCTGGAGATGATGCGGCAGCTGGTGAATGAGGCGGATGAGGAGTGTCTACGCACTCATGGATCCAGTCCTCATCATGCAGTTTTCCAGCCCACTGTCAGTTTGGCTCATCTGCGTCGCAAGGAGAATGTCGCTGCTGACGAGGTGCGTCGTCAACGCATTGTTAGCATCCTCTCTGATGAGGATCAGGCCCTCATTAATCTCTGGGATGATGAGGATGAGGAAGCGCCTGTGGAGATGGTTACAACAGAACAGAAAAGGAAAAATGATGTCTTTCAACCCACCGTCTTACCTCCTGGTGTGTTGCTCTTCCTCTCTACATCTCCTGGCTTTTAAATATTAAGCCTTAGCGATTTAGAGATACTCCTTCATTTGAGCCCCTTTCGAGCCTTTCACAGACTTTCTCAATGACGTTTCTTAATCCAGAATTGTCTCTAAATTCATTTTATTTATTGCTTTCTCACGGGTTAGTACCTCCACGACCGCCTCCGCCTAATCCCGCAGTTCAAATGCCAGATCTGTCAATGCTGAAGGAGTTGCTGCCTCCGGAATCGCCTCTCCATCCGGCGCATAGTTGCAGCGACCTTCCAAGTGAGCTGAACGACAGCGAGAGCGCAACTGCAAGTGGTCAATTCACTGCACCAATCCTGCCACCATTGCTTTCAGTTATGGGATTTCCACGACCCACCTCGGCATGTGCGTCACCGCAGCACAAAGCTCCGACACCGCCACCCCCACCCCCACCACCGAAACGTCTTCCGCCTCGACCACCGCCCCAGCTACCACCTTCGTCTCTCGACGCTTCGCCGCAACATCTCATCGATCTCTTATCCGAGTGAGCGTTGAATTGGATCTTATATCCGTACTCCATTGGTGAAGGAAACTGTTATGGCACGATAATGGGTGTCGAGACCTTTTTTTATGTTAAATTTTGGGACTGTAGCACAGTTTAATTGTAGACGTGTCCAGCCTGTAAGAGGTTGCTTATCGTTTATTTCTTTTTCCATCTTTTAGCCAGCCTACATTTCCCAGTAAATCGGTGAGTTCTCCCACTTCTCTGTTTTTCATCCTTGTCTTTTTTTTTCGTTCTCAAATTACCCAGTCATCAGTAAATTCCGGCCACAGTGTCCAGATGGACTGTGAGATGCTTGCATCTCTAGGCGGCGTTTCTCTTCGACTTTCTTGAGGTTGGCGAGAACATTCAGTCCGGCATGATTGAGACGCAAGTCGAACCAACCAGCCCCAGGGGAACCGCTAGGTTTACTCATGTGTCGAAAGCATGTGCTCCTTTTACCAACTCGGAGGGCGCCAGGCTAAGAACACGCACAAAACTCGAATTGTGTACAGGGCGGAACTGTGTTGCATGCGCCTTCGAGCAACAGCTGTATTATTGTGCAATTTCAGTTCCGCATTTCAATTCTCGAGTTAAAAAGTGTGGTAATTTTTTCTGAAAGGCTCAATTTCTACTGCGGAACATTGGAAGCATGCTAACTTCCTTTTTTTTCAGTCTTGGGTGTCGGGAAAGGGAGCTACAAAGGTCTTGAATAATGCATCTGTGTTGAGGTGGTTTGCGGCGACCTCCTCCGTGCTCCCTCCGTTGCCTTGAATCAATCGTTTCAATTGTATTTTTTGCCTTAGTGCACAATGGGCCCCAGAATACCCGACCGAGACGGCGTGAGAGGGGAAAAGGCAAGTGTCCTACCGCCGTCGCTGTTACCGTCGTTGGTGGTGGAAGAACGCGTACCTCCGCCTCCGCCCGAACGTCCCAAGTCATCCACTCTCCTGCCAAAGTGAGAGTGGATGTACTTCAGAGAAGCATTCCCTTCCTTTCCCTCTCTCCCATCTATGCTGACTACTTGATCATTCCAACCATGCATTTGCCAGTGTTGTGTCAACGCCCCACGCGCAAGATTACTTAATTTTTAATGCTCTAATGTCTGGCTTTGATTGACAAAACATTCCGCTTTTTTGTGTCTTACTCACTCTCCTCCCCTCTTCCCGTTCTTTTTCTTTCTTTTGTGATAATTTTAAATGCTTAGCACACTCAATGTGTATCAATGTTGTACTACATACTACTGCTTCTACTTTAATCCCCTGAGTCTGGTCAAGGGGAAGTGGGATCGTGTCAAGTAGAGGTGATTCTGAATAAAGACGCCTTCACTTCCACCACCAGTGATGAAAAGTACTCCCAGGTCCGCTCTATTATTTGTCTTAGTTCTTATTGTCATGTGAGCTGTGATGCTATCTTTGACCTTTGGCGCATTTCTAACCTTTTACTTGTAAGGCAACACGTGAACTCTGGGGTCACATCGTTGCATCTTGCCTCTAGTTGCAAAATTTTATTTTAACTAGAATAAACTCCTCACAAAGCCCCATTGAAGGCACGATGAGACAATCACTCCACCCAGCAAACACGAGGAGGCACTTCGAGAGCGCCCTTCATTTTCTAAACGACACATTTGCTGCCTAGTAGAAATAACTTGTGTTCGCCTACCGCTTAAGCAAGAAGCACACCACCCTCGCATGTCAGTGTCAGCACCGCTTTCTCCTGTAGTACAGCAAATCAAAACCTGACAAGAATACAACACGCTTTGACACGATGACACAAAAACCGATTGAGTGGGTGCCACCTCACCCCACTACGGATTGTGGCAGCCACTGTACAACCATTGCTCTGTCGTCTGGCATCGACACGGAGCAGGTTGGTTTCTTTTGCCTCTAAAGACCGCCTATACAACTATGCCACGGGTGATACAAACGTCAGCAAGCCATTAACCAGGTAAAAAAACCCTAACAAAAACTTATTTCTTTTCTTATTCTTTTTGCTTCACTAAAAACAAGCACAACAAATTTATCCACACGATCGGTCACACGCAAGTTCACGATAATGTGGTCACTACCCCTTCAACGACGCGATAGGGACGAGTATGAACTGCGCGATGAACCGGAATACGAGGAGTACGAGCGTCGACGTCGACGTGAATACGAAGAGCTATGCCGCCGACGACGTGATCGATCCGAATAGGATCGTGACCTTCGACTCCATGAGCTCTTGCGGCTACGGGAACTACGGCGACGGCGATGACGACGACTGCTAGAGCGAGAACGGAAGTTATCACGTCGACGACTGAAGCTGCTGCGGCGACGAGGGCGTGATCGACTTGCACTTCTACTTCGTCCGCGACGTCGACCTGACCTTCTTCTACGAAATGACCTCGATCTGCTCCTGGAGCTAGAGGCGTTCGAAGAGGAGCTTCTCGACGAACTGCTTGATGGTGAAGAGGCAGATGAAGAAGGCATTCTTGACTTCGGCTTCATGGCGGGTTTGGGGCTCTAATGATAATAAGACCAATTCGATGAGTAATAACAAAAGATTATGATGAGTTGCTTTCTAGGTTTGGAGACAGCTTACACTGACTGGTAGAGCTGGTGGTTTATTCTCTACGAGTGCTTCCGATAGTGGTGCCTTACTTCCACCTTTTGAATCATTGATCGGTAGGTTTTTTGAGGCCTTCGGGGCCGATTCATTGTCGCTCACATCCATGTCAATCGAGACAGGGACAGCCGGCGGTGTCTCTGAACTGCCCCTAATTGCCAGTTTTACTGAGCTCATTTTAGCTGGCGTATTCAACTCGGAAGTTGCGGCATCCTTCTCCAATTCATCATCCGCTTGCCACCGACTGGTTGTCCACGGTCCAGTAGCCGTTGGTTCTTCACTTACCGCCTCCTTTTGCGACTCCTCCCTGCTAGCCACATCAACCAGTGAGTGGTCCTGCTCACCACTGACTGCTGCAGCCGAGCTGGGTTCCGGTGGTAACGGGATCTGAAGGTTTAGATTGAAGTAACTTCTGGTCTCAATTCCTTCTACGGGCCTTGCAAGAAAATTAACTGCAGCAATCATATTTACTGTGATGCACAAAAAGTGAAAAAAATGAGGTAAAAATGCACAAGTATTCAATTAACGAGTACTCACATTTAGTGGTGACGTTGAGTCAGTGGGCAGAGCGCTGCAGTTAAAAAAAGTACCACCCAGATCAAGAAAACATCTTTAGGCGAACTCATCAAATCATAAACCAAAATAAACTCACGCATCATAGAGAGCAGAATCGGATGCTTCCTTTGAAGCAGTATTGTGATCGGCTTTGCTCTTGATTGGGGATGATGACCTACTTGATGGAGGGGAGCGGGTGCGTCTTTTCGAGGACCTCGGAGATGAATGGCGTGTTGATGCGACTACCTTTGAATGGCGAGGTGATGATCTAGAACGTGAAGAGGATGAAGAGTGTCTAGGGCGCGGCGAGACGGGAGGACTTCCATGAGAAACATCGCGTCTTCGCGACCCTTTCAGCAGGCTGTCCCGTTTTCGGAGGACCTGTTTTCGACGTTCTTCCCATCTGAAAGAAAAGTAAAGCGGGTAATAATGGAAAAAAACCATAATCTACCTTTATATAACCTACTTGCTGATGAGATGAGGGGGGGGACTGCGAGGAGAGCCGTGGAAGTCCCCACGGCCTGGAGAGGCCTTCTGCCTTTCCGCACTCCCCAAACGGTTTTGGCTGCTCTCTCTCCTTCTTATCGAAGCCGACTTCGCTGTTATCGATGGTGAGTCACGGCGGACTTCACGCTCATTCGACCTTTTTGAAGGTCGAGTGAAGGATGGCGATCGAGACCGCGAAGGTGAACGTGATGCTTGGCGTTTTCGATCAGATACCTGAATTATGGGGAAAGCATGATTAAAATAGAGAATTGCGTTCTAAATTGTGTTCATAATGGTTACAATTACAGTCCCATACCCGATGTGATGAGGGAGATGGCGAACAGCCAGATTTCGATGAACGTCTAGAGTCTCCAGCATACCTTCCACCACCCTCCGCGCGAGATCTGTTCTGACCGCGTGAGAGAGCTCCATGTGAAGCTTGTGGGGGCGGTGGAGGACTTGGTGTTCGCTGTTGATGATAACCGTGTCTCACATCATCCACTTCCGACGACGGGTCATCCACGTACTGTCGTCGAACGGACGGTGAAGTGGCCTCAGGCTCTTTTGTCCACCGTTCCCCGAAGATGCCCGCATCACTTCGCCTGCAGGGAACGTTGAATGAAAGATGTAAAAGGATTATCAAAGCGATGGTGTGGCTATTAGAGCAGGAGATGTAGTCACTGACACTAAAAAAGTAACCCTCTAGTAGCATCAATAAATTATACTTACCAAGAGTTTTGTCTAAAAGTAAAACTCTCGTAGATAACATCAATCAAAAGTTAAGTGACCAAAAATCTTCCTAACAACACAGATCAACATTTCAAGGTTAGGAATTACTTCATATTTCGACATGTAACAGCACATTAAGCACCTTACCATGAAAACGCTACAAAAAAGATACATTTTGCAATCTAAGATATATCAATCTCCATGAGTTACCTTAATGGAAAGAACAGCCGTTAGAACTGTCCAAGACCCAAGATTTAATGGTTAATTATGAGATGGAAGACTTTCACATACCTTTGAGCCCTATCCCGACTTCTGTCTCTTCTTCCACTACTTGTGTTACTGGGTGACATTGTCTTTGCACTCTCTTGATGCTGAGGACTAGGTCTATTTATAACCGACGAATAATCATTGTGATTTTTAACCGGTGCTCGCTCCGTTGCATTCAAAGGCGACCTGGTTCTAACATCCCTCACATCATTTTCTTCCCTAAAATGAGAAAATTACAGCTTTTGGAAAGCGCCGCCAGCTCATAAGAAGCAAGTTAGGCATTTGAAAAAGTATGTAAAAAAATTTCCAAATTTCATAAGCCTCCACCAAAGCCAAATCTCGAATCAATGGCATTGTGCTGTGAATCTTCCACATTATTCACAGATAAATGGACAGTATGCCAGCTTATAAAGTCAGTACTGGTACGAAAGTGATCTAGTAATGTTACAACGAAGAGTATAAAACATTAGGAAATAAATTAAACGATTACTAAAAATCTATTGACTCACATTAACATCCGAAAGATACCAAAAGGCTGCAATAGTATTAATCACATTGGGTTAGAGTTAGATAAACAGAGAACGCAGGCAGAAATGCAACTGTATGACGCTCAACACTCACCGACTACTTGCTATCTGCTCTCGGAAGCGCTTAGCTCGTGATCGAGAATCATCTTCGGGAGATCGTCGTCGAGATCTACGAGCCGCTTGATGCCAATGCTCAGGGGTTATACCACGATCACGACTACCAGAACGAGAATCTGGCGTCCTATAGCGCTGTAAAAGAAAAAACGGAACAAAGAATCAACGACTCAGCTCCCAACCGTCGGTTATGGTCAAGTTTTAAATGAAAAACTCACAACCTGACCCCGGCCCTTGACTTTTCGACCCGACTTTTGCTTTACCGAGTAATTCTGGTTTTCTACATATCTATCGCGGAAAGGTATGAATTCGAGTAAAGTAAAGGACTACCACTTCATAATTAACCATCCGTAATTAAGAAGAGAACTTACGAGGCCTTATTCGAATTTGTTGGACTCGGTCGATATAAAAATTTGTTCTTGGGCACGTCGGGTATTTCTTCTGGCCTAATTTTCACAGAATCTGAATCAGATCCGAACCTATTACAAAAGCCAAACATCAGCACAATGAAAACCCCTACGAAGAGCTCCGTCTTCTTCGAGACTTCTTCTTCTTTGACTTTTTCGACTTTTTCTTCTTCTTCTTGCTTGACTTCTTTTGTTCATCTGACTTCTTCTTTTTGACTAAAAGCAGATGGTAAATAAATAGAAAATACCTGGAACAAGTTCACCACAATTAACAATCACAACAGACTTGATTGGTTTATATATCCGGGTGTCGGAAACAGGCACAGCTTCAATCTTAGCAACTACCTCTCGACCCGACAACACATGACCGAACACCATATGTTTGCCATTTAAGTGAGGGGCAGGGGCAGTTGTTCTAAAAATACTATGAACCCACTCAACCATACATAAAAAACTGTGAGCCGTTCGTGTTGGGACCTCGATTGGCCATTGACAACAGAAATGGTCTGTCATGGGGTAACGACATGTCCTCATCTAAGGCAATATAATAAATAATGCATATCTCACCGGCAAAAGTGCCACCGTATATAGATTCGCCACCAGTGCCGTCACCGTTACTGAAATCACCTCCTTGAATGATAAACCCCTTAATAATTCTATGAAATGCCGACCCCTGATAATGCAGTGGTTTTCCTGTTTTTAACCCGATCCCACAAATCCCTGAATTTATGTTCCAACTCCAACAAAAACTACCTTGGCAAAGTTTTTTAAAGTTGTCACATGCCTTCGGACATTTTTCATCAAATAACTCGAGGACAATACGCTCAGCTAAAAGACGAGATCAGAAAACAAAATCACATACGTTCAGCATCACCAATCTTTATATCTAAAAAGCAGCGTGTATTGAACCTCTTTCCCATTTGCGAGAATGAGAGAAATGCTGCGCTCAGCTCTAGGGAAGGAATAAACAAAATCAAATAAATACTTCATTACACAACCTTGCAAAACAAGTAATTCTTGCAATGAATGCATACTGTCGATATTAGATCTTTATAATTAAAAAAGATAAAAAAGGCTTCTATGAGCACAAACATGCCACTTAAACTCGTACCCATAAATAGACGAAAGAATATACTATGAACCACTTTTAATCACAGTCAATAATGGCATCCAATTCGTCTATGCCAAATTTCACCAAAACATTTGCTGATAATATGGAGCCAAAGGACTCCCCTAACTAGCAAAGAATAAATAAATTCTAAGGCGTGAACAGACTATTGATTTACTTGACTAAAGGACTATAAGCAGTTGCAGTTCCCTTGAGAATTTGGGCCAAAATCGGCAAACATTTTGTCATGGGGAAAAACTTTCTAAACCTTCGTCCTTAAGCCCTTCCAGGAAATGTTAACCCTGTAAAGAAGGTAGGAAATGCAGTTTTCCAAGGTCTTACATATGATTGGCTTATTATCCCGCCTTCGAGTGGTCGCTTTTTAGTACCTAAGGCATGGTTGTGTTCGTTTGCAGTAAATGCAACGAAACCCTCAAGAAGAAGAATGTCGAATGGCATCTCTATAAGTGTCACAGCCCCAGTGTATCGTGTGTCGATTGCCTAAAAGTTTTTACGTAAGAAGGGTTTTTTTTACTGGCCTTATAGGCAGCAAAATTTTGCCTCTCATTTATCGTGTATATCAGAGCAGGAAAAGTATGACAAACCCAATTTCAAAGAATCTACTCATAAAGGGGCACAGAAGCAGGTGGATTGGACCACTTCTGTCCATTCGCGGTTGAGTAATTTTCAAACTCCGTCTGGTGTTCCTACCTTGATGAAGAAGAAGATTTTAGAAAGTGCAAACGTCCCCAGGAAAAAGGCGAAATTTGAAGTTTCGTATATTCTGTTCTTACGATTTAGAACTTCTTGAAAACCGCATTCAAGTATGCACGTTCGGAAGATATTGACGCACTCTGGCAGCAAATATCGAGGCAGGATGTCGACGTCGAAAATTCTGATTCTAAGGCGTTGAGTGTTGATTGTACCAAGCCGTCTAATGGGCTGAATCACGCAAATGAAAGTGAACAACCACCTCGACAAAATAAAGATCAATTGGAAAATCAGACGTCACACTTGGCCACCCAGAAGTTCGGCGCTTGCAATGCTTATGACAAACGTAAGGTTTAATAGCTTATTTGGTTTTTTTAGTTGAGAAGATCTATAAACGGTTCGGGAAAATCATGTTACTCCACCTTAAGCAACATCAAAACAAAATGAGGATTAAAAAGCTACGCAGGAGGGTAGGTTTTATAAATGAGTTTGTTCGCTTGAATATTTTACATCTGCAATAATTGTCATTCGCCGTTTCTGCAACAGACTTTTGACACATTCAAGCATTCGGAGCACTTTGACCAAAATATACACTCCGACGAATTCTTGGAACGTGAATTTCAACGAGCATTGAATAAGAGGCGTCGATTTGCAATTTCGGACGATCAAAGGAATGTCTCAATTTCAAACGTTGAAACTTAAATTTTTGGTTTTTTTTCCGCAAAATTGTCTCTGATTAATCAGTTCCCACTTAAAGTAATGTATTTTTCTATGGGAACCGTCCTTTCAATGCTTCTTTATAATGCATTCATGTTCTGCGGGAAGGCTTATAAGTCTTTGCAGCGCTTGGGCTTAACGCCTAGACTTTTGTCTAAACTGAGACAAGCAGCTTGATCGTCGCGCTTATTCATGGTGAACTATGATTTTGATACTCTGGAGAGGAGGGTATGATTGTCAAATGAGATCCTGCATAAGGCGGGAGAAATCAGTTCCCCGAGTGTGGTGCCTCTACGTTTTTCTGTGGGTTTCGCGGCTAGAAGTATAGTGCATTTATATTGAGCGGCTTAGTGCGTGAAGTTCGATGATTCAGTCAGTGGACATCTGGAGCGTTCATTTTTCTCACGATGAGGAAGGGCCGTCTCCATGTGTGGAGTAGGATAAAAACGTCGTCGCTTCCGGGAGGAGCCTAAAAATATCCACTAGTGCTTTTATTATCCAGGATATTCGGCGAAAAATTGTTGTTAGAATACACGCGCATGTAATTTACCCAAGTACTGCCAAAAACTCCCCAAGTGGAGAGTTGTTAGAGAGCCATCATTCCCTGCTTCTTACATTTATTGCACCAATGGAGGGTGATAAACATGACTTATGTAAGCCTTAAGACCTTTTAAATTGTTTGGTGCGTTAAAATGGGAGAGTAGTCAGGGAAAATTGCGTCAATATATTTAATGAAGCTGCTGCGTTGCGAATATGTGTAACACATGGTTCGGTTGCAGGTTTTGACTGAAAAATTGTGCAACCATATTCTTCAATGTGATTCGAGCTGGACTCTAAATCATACTGCCTGCCCCAATCCCTATGTTTAACCAATTTTATTCTGCTTAATATCATTCCAATTTTGCCTTAGTTGATCTTGGCAGACTGCAACGCCTTATATCTGTCACAAGCAACACAGGCTTGAACAGAAAAATTACAAGCAACGACTTTCTTTCGCCGTAACTGTTACACGTCAACGCTATTGGAATACGCTAAAATCTAGTTGCGCAATCGCCTTCTTGATTAATTAGCTGCGATATGAATTTATTAGTTTAACTAAATTGTGTTATTAATTAATTGGTAAAAAAGCGTGATTTTCATCTGTTTTACTACTGCGCATCTGGAAGAATGGCAAAGGTCATTATTGTTTGTTTCTATTTACCACTACCAATCATTCTGCATCATCAACTAAATCAATAGTGGTGTGCCAGTGTATCTGGAAATGGTTTGGTCGGATCCTGAAAAGGTCGTTAGTGAGATGACTGTTTATGATAACTACATGGGGCAACTTTTTTCAAAATATGAATTTTTTGGAAAAAAGTCGGGCTATCAATTAAAAACTTACCCAAGAACTAGTTCATTCGTATTTTTTGCTAAGTCAGCTTTCTTACCGGAAGGCTATCCGAATTCAGTTAGCAAGGACTACCTTGAATACCAGATCTGGGACACAATACAGGTGGTATTTCCCTTTTTAACGGTTTTTTTTTGACAGCGTTTGTGTTTATCTCGTCATTTATCGTTTCCTTTATAGGCTATTGCTAGTAGCATAATAAGTGCCCTTGCTGGCCAAGCTGTTTTAATCGGCGTTGGTGTTGGTGACAGCAATGCTAGCATTCTTGCTGCATCTCTAACGTGGATATTTAAAGGTAAGTTGTTTCTTAACATCCCATTTCTCCCCTTTATGCGTCTGATCTGTTCTGGCGTTCTTTGATTTAGCTCAGCGTTCCATTACCTTAAAATATTAGAGCGTGGGGTGGGAGAGTTACCAGTTATGGTCTTTAGTTAGTAAGCGTGACCTTATCAAGAGTCTAATGCTCTTTTATGAAGGCATCATACAAACCCATTATTTTTATGTTACTGCTTATTTTTGGAGGCGATTTGTATGTAATAGATGCGTATAAGGGATGCCTTTCATTTTAGATGGAGCAGGAATGGTTGGTCGTATTGTGTTTGCAGGCTGGCAGGGGTATGCTTGTCTAACCCATTAACTCTTTATAAAGATACTTTCAGAGTCAGCCTTGATAGTCAGTGTAAACAGTGGAGGTAGAGGTTTTTTCTACGCTTACATGACTTGTAGAATATTTGCTGATGTATTGAACGATGTGGCATTTTTTCTGGAACTTCTCTCGCTGCATGCTGTTTCACTCTTCCCTCTAATTGTGTGCGCCTCTAGTGTATTGCGGGTACGTCAATTTTTTGATGATAAATCAAATCGCTCTCCTTTAGAATAAATTAGGTTTTAGGGGACGCAGAATAAAAGAACTTACTCATTTTTTGCCTGTATCTCTAGATATTAGCGTAAGGTATTTAGCCGCATGGCTTTCCTTTAGTAAATTTGTTACTCGCTCCATCTTCCGCGTAGCATACCTGCTTGGAGGCTTCACTTTGAATCTATTGTCTTCTTCCCTTTCTTCCCCGATTGAGTTGAAGTAATCTTCAACACGACCCTGAATGGCCTCATCACTTTGATGGCGAAATTTTTCGTTCAATGACATGACTCTTACTTTTGTCCCATTCTTTTTCTAGTGCAATTTTTGTCTGTTTTGGCTTAACCATTCATTCAGTGTATCTCAGTATCAATAAGTCGGTTCTAAAAGGCTTTCCGTTTAATTCCACCATCATGTTTCGTGCGAATGTATGGTTTGTGAGGACCGTTTGTGCTCCTGTATGAAGGAAAAAGACATGTCACAATTCCTTTACTTGTCGGTCTAATCCTTCAACTTATGCCCATAATGCCTAATCCTATAACCCCACCAATTTTATTGTTTTGGTGTCACAGTGAAGACCTCATGTGTGTTGATTGCTTCCCAGACACAAAATTGTTTTTGCCGTATCCTTTATTATTGGATGATTCGCTTCTTTCATCTTCCTGAAGGCTCTGGTTGGTATGGCTGGAGGTGCTACACGAGCGGCAGTTACCCAGCACCAGGCGCTGGAAGGGAATATGGCCGATGTTGCTGCAAAGGATGGAAGCCAGGTTAATCTCTATGTATTTCGACTTCGTAGTAAAGAGTACTTGATCCTTTTTACATCTCTTAACCTTACCGAGTACACAAACGATTCTAGGAAAATGAAGTTGCTAAGTGAAATTGGCTTTGATTAGCTGACTAGACCATGGTCTCAGCTTCATTGCTTGTCCGGTTTCACTTTACTTCTCCCTACTTGTACAACTTAAGTAAACCTAAAATTGCCTCCTTCCTGTTTCAGGAGACTCTGTCCAACCTTCTAGCCTTGGTAGTAAATCTGATCCTCATCACGATGGTTACGGGTAATTTAATGTGAGCTCACACTTCTATTAACTGTCTTGCCTTATTTCATTGCTTCGTGCAGGAATGTGTTGGTCATATTCAAAATGTTCATTTTACTAGAGCATTAAAAAGATTTTTATGTCTTTGTAAACGGTGGTAGTGCAGGAATGACTAGTGATGGCAGCATATGGGTGTGTCGCGCGGCTATTTCCTCTTTGCTTTCATTCAAAATGACCACCAAGCGCGCATGTACGGTGTACCATGGAGGCGGAGGAGGAGGAGGAGGTTTCAGGCTCTCGCTTTTTATGGGTGGATGTTCCGGTGGAGTGTTTAAAGCTTACCTCATCGGGTAGTCTACGTGTACGTGATAGTTAAGTCATTTCATACTGCTAGTTATCTCAAAGGTTAAATGCGTTTTTCTAATTCGTCAGCACCATAATTGACTTTCTTTTCTCCAAGAGGCACAGGTTTGTTGACATTTGCTTTTAAAAGTCATCTTTTAGAGATGAGGTGATGCTTGGGCGCCTGGCAAACCTTGAAATTGGAGTCACTATCAGTAGAATGTTTTCACTCTGCCGTTTCCACAACCCTCTCATCTTGTAGGTGTACACCAATCAACTCAGCCTTCCTCTCACCACCTTCATCTTCCCATTTCACCCTTTCTCCCTCATTCTCCTCTCTTTGTATTAAGTATTTAAAGCCCTCGTCTAGGTGGTCTATTTGGTTGTGTGTGGGTGGTAGGTTGTTCCGTGTACCCCATACCGGATATAGCATGTCGGATACCGTGTACTACGCCTTCGCCATGTGTAATGCAGCAAGTTTGACGACATGGCTGTTACTAAGCCAGCCAGCTTCTGCTACAGCTACTAAATTGAATTCTCGTGTGTTGTTAAGGCAGTCACATGCGTTTAGCCCCCTCCTGCTTTGCAGTTTGTCCCTCCAGTGAGGCATGTCGGTTACCGCGCTTTGATCCCTCATCTACGGTGTTAAATTCTCTTCTGTTAGGTATCTATTTCCTTCACTGCAATATTTCTCATTTACATCGGTCACTGTCTTTGTCCCACTTTCTATCATTAAAGGCATTCATTGTGCATTTGATTGAGATTCCTTCTTTGAACAATCCTAAGAAGGCGCTATTTTGGGAAGCGATGCGCCATTTTTTTTTTCCCTCGGTCGTTTGTGTCCACATTGCAATGCGCTTTCAATTCGTGATAAATTGAAGGCGACCAAGAGTTACTCGGTCTTTATTGTTTCCTGCCTCCGCTTGGCACGCATTCACTTAATTGTCGGCAATTTGTGCTTTCAACAATTCATTTATTATTTTTTTGATCAGCATTGAGATTTTTTTTCCTTTCCTCTTGTAGTTAATTAAATCTGCTCTCCACTTGCAGCACTAGAAACTGTAATTCACAATTTGACTAAGAAGTTTTGTAGGTAGTAGCTATGCACACCATCTCTGTTGCCAGGTTTCAAGTAGCCCAACATGGATGGGGGGAAACCTCTGTCTTCACTCTTACACACCTCTTGATCTCCTTTTTGAATCATCTAAGATTTCATTTACATTCCTTCCTCCTCCTCCTCCTCCTCCTCCTCCTCCTTCTGCGGTCTTCATCGTGGTTCGGTTCAGGCTGATATGGCTACTATTTACTTTGCTCACACCAATCCATTTGTACGCCAATTGGCGAGCGGTGCGGTGTTTGGAATTCACCACCCTCAATCGAGCGCGATTCAGCATCCTTCTGCAGGACTGGCTGAGGAAGCACGACGAATTGTCGGATCAACTGCCACCCCTCCTCTCCGTCCATGAGGTGAATCGACGTGAGCCCATTCTCTGGCCACTTGGGACTGGCTCACGCAAGAGAACCATCCACCTTGGATGCTCCTTTGAGAAGCTAACTTGGGTTGTGGGGTATGTCTGTAATGTTATGCAATTTTTATGAACTCCCGCCTCTATCGGGTGGATGGGGGTGAGAAGTTGAAGAAGTAGGCGTAGTAATTGATAGTGCGTGAGCGTGTCTTGTGGGAATTTTTTTCCTGAGTTATGAGTGATGATGTGCAACTTCGTCTCCCTTTGTATGTGATCCTTATGTGTATAATTGCTTTTAGAGACTGTAAACTTCTTCCATTGTTGGGCGTATTTGCGGAGGAACGCTACATCCTCTACTGTCCCGAATGGAAGAAATCGGGTAAGTCACTTTAATCCTTTTTCTAAAATTCTGATGATCTAAAAACACGCACACAAACACACAGAGAGAGAACAGGTGGAGGGTTAGGGTAGATTTCTCTGTTCTATTTGTAGCTCTCGGAGGAGTCCCTTCTCACCCTTTGTGCAACTTTTGCGTTTACTTAACTGGATTAGTAGTATCGTAGTACCCTTGCTTAATTACTGTTTTCCGAGATCAAAGGAGAGTTTTAAGTGACCTCCGCACGACCAGTTGTGGTGTTTGAAGGAAAATACGGAAATTAATTAGCTGTAAATTCTGGCTCATAGATAGGTAGCCAAAAATAGCAATTTTCCATTTACGATTGCTCAACCATTGCAATTTGTCCATAAACATGAGGAAGGTGGGAGAGAGAGAGAGAGAGAGAGAAGAAAGGATTGATGGAGGGAATGGGGAGGGGGAAAAAATGAACTCCAGCCCCCTAATTTCTGCAGTGCGGTCACTTCTCCGTCCCCCTTCCCTCGCCCCCTCCCCCCCCCCATCACCACCTCCTCACTTTTTAAGCTTGCCACCTACATGCTGTCAGTCGCACACACTTGAGCGTAACTTCGGTCGGTGAGCTTTCAAAGTAAAAAGGAAATGGCAAAGTGGAGTGTGGGAGGGCGGTTAAGGTCTTCACTGAGGCTCGCAAACCTCTGGGAAACCAATAAAGCTGCTCAACTTACGAATCCATAGGTTTCAGGGAAGCTGAGAATCGGTGTTGGATAAAAATAGCACCACTTTCTGTCAGGCTGGACTTCTGTTTGATACGTTTTAACTGCTCAATAACTCCAAAAGTGCTCTCTTTGTCATTTGGCTTGTCAGTGCGATTGTGCCTTTGATTGGGATACCCTTTAAGACATTTTTTCCTACCTCTCAGGCCGTAAAGGGAGTCATTTGACAATTTACGTTTGTATTCAAACGGATGCTAGCAGTATGGATATGTTCAAGGCAATGTTCCATGTAGAGGTGATCTGTGCCCTTCATCATGTAAGTCGTCTCACCAACATTATCCCCAGTGGCGTCCTAACCGTCATCAATCCTAGTTGTTTGTTTACAAGTTTGTAAATAACTGACTAGGAGTAACTTTTTGCTCCCTCTCAAGCGTTTCAATTATGATTCCGGCCAGTTTTTTTTTTTGATAGATCTCCACAGGGTCTGGCCACTTTGAGGCATTTTGGAGTGGAGATGATGGCAAGTTGGTGTTCAATTTCATTCAACTTTCTTATTTGTGAAGAAATTAGCACCTTGTAGACCTCAGAATGCACATTGAGTTGATGCCTTTCACCGCAGGCACAGCCTTTTTTGCGTGGACTCTGGGTCGTGTGAACTGTTGGCTGCCCCGATTGATGCGGTGTTTTGACGAGGTCGCGTCGAAACGCACCGAGTCGAAGTGGGATCTCTCAGTTCTCCAATTCGATCCCGATCCTTGGCGTATCTACCGCAATGTCTACCATGCTTGAAACCTCGATCTTCACATGACATCTTCATTTGCATGACATATCGTGTAAATTTGACTCAATTGAGATTTTAACTGTAAATTCATGTTTGGACAAGTCGACTGTTTAATGTCTTGGAAAGGTTAAAGTTGGCATGATTTGTTTAAAGTTTAGTTTTCCTCAATGAGATGAGTCGTTCAACTCCATTGCCTTGGTAGGTTTTCTGTGCGGGAAGGCGGAGCGGGTGGATTCATCACTGACCACTTCCTTCCTCGTCTGTTTCGATCGTGTCCACTTCTTTTACATATCCGTTAGTACCAAGACATTCAACGTCTGGCGCCTTTCACTACAACATCTCTGGATTGAATGGATGTCGCCTTTCCCACGACAATAGTATAAACCATCTGCTTTCAGTTTTTTTTAAAAAAAAAGTATGGAAGAGAAAGGGAATGAAGGCCGGAACAGATGGTTGAATGATGTGAGGAAGCGCAGAGTGAGAGAGGGAGGCGGAGGCCGAATTAGGACTCCTCCTGAGAAATACAACTTTACTCTCCTTGGATGCGGTAAGATGAGGAAGGTGGAGGAGGAGGAGGAGATGAGGGGACTCAGGTGACATGAGAAGCAGAAGTCTAGTAAATGACTTATTATAGCCCTTTAAAAAGTACCTCTCTGAACTCCCTTTCCCCGTTGCTCACCTTCCAACATCCTAGCACTGCGCCCCAATGACAGGAGAGAGGAGATAGAAAGTGTGGAACCGTACGCACTAACCTCTTTGTGGGTTTCACTCTTGTGGAAGGTGTTGTCGACAGAAGCTATGCCTGACCCTTTGGTACTGGCTCTGTCTACTGTTATTCCGCCTCAAGCTTGCCTCTTAAACGGCAAAACTAAAGTTTACAGAGTTGGGGTAAGGGGGTGATGCGCACTTGCCCCCCCCCCCAACCTCTCCCGCCCAATGTATGCATTTGTTCTGGAAAGTCTTGCGTCTCTTTTACAATAAGTACAATTCTTTTTAGTCCACCATGCACATACATTTACCCATACGCAGCCATCTTAATGCAATGAATGTCCCTTCTCATCGCCTGTCAATCAAGTCAGCATCGTGTTCGGCTATCCACGCCTGCCCCCCCCCTTCCTTCAAGCCTTATATATCAAATTTTGACAAGGCAATGTCTACCTTCTGGTTCACTCATGGTAGAATCGCATTGAAAAAAAGTGAAAAAAAAGATTATCTTTTTCTTTCCTGCCTAAGTTTGCCCTTTTTGATGATACCAGAGAAGTGACGATTGTTATATACCGATCCTTGTATTGATAATGCTTTATACATACAACAGCATGATCAAACAAAAGAGACTGACCGGCTTTCGACGCGTGGATCTCGACAATTTTTCATCCAAACCTATAGGTAAAAAAAAGTCTTTTTACTCCACTTGTTGCTTTAGCAACCGGTGAAAAGGACAATAACGTTGGATGGTGGGGCGGGGGGCGGAGAGGTGGGGAGGTGCCTTACCTAGGTCGACCTGTGATGGCTAACCACTCGTCCAACCGTTGAAGATAGCGTCTAAATTCTTTGACATTGCGAAATATTTGTTTTCTGCTTTCCGTGAGTCCACTCTTGCTAGGCAAAATCTCCTCCACACTTGATCGAGCAAACAGGGCCTCGCTCTTTGACACAAATGACAGCACAATGACGATCAAACACACCAGTCCAAACCACGAAATCGGTCGGGTTGGAATGCCAGCAAGGGTTACCTTCCTAACCTTAAAAAGGAGGTGTTTGTTATTAGGCCTGAGGCAATAACATCACCTCCGCCTTTTTGGTGACCTGTCAAGCATGTCAGGTGAAAAGGAACGAATGAGTGTTAAAATTTTGCTCCTTTGGCTTTTTTTTCCAAGCACTAATTATTATTATTTTTTTTTACTCAATCTTGCTCTGTAATTAGTCAGTGGGCAGTAGCAGACCCACCTCGGTGATTCACACCTCTCTCGGTCTGTCTATTGTTCCCTCCTGTCCTCAGACAGTAGCGCTTCCGCAGGCGGGGGTCAGGGGGTTAGCGTGATACCACGTCTCCACGGCAATATAATCATGCCTTTACTTACTGAGGTAAATATTTATTGTCACTCCTTTAACGTATCCATAACAGTGACAAAGAATGTGTCTTTGCAGTTATGGAGGTAAACTCCTCATGCATAAGTGGAGTTGTCACCTGTCAGCCGTGCTATGCGTTAAACATGGCGGTGAAAGGAAGGATGAAGACGTTCTGATGACCTTTGCATTGGTCACCAGAGTAACCTACAATTGACTCATTTGCATAAAGGGGGAGGTTAAAGGGGAGACTATTACGTTAGCAGAGCTGTCAAATGTCGGTGTTATTTAAGCCGCTTTGTTTATTTCTTATAACGAAGGCACCAATAGGCATAGCTGCCAAGCCAAGCGAATAGCAGAGTCAAGGTGTTAAATCACCTCATCGCTGGATCCCTTCCATGTCAGGTAATGTCGGATCAAATAAACGTGATACAACGGTTAATATACTACTAATAAGTGCAATCTATACTACTCAAATGGAAGGTGATATCCAAAAAGGTAGGTTATTGAATGATATTGTATCACTTGAAGAGTATGCAAAATCCATAGCCTTCATGAATGGATGGCTGACAATTGAAAGGCACCAACTGACATGTGAGTAGGGGAACGGGGGGGAGGGGGGTAATAAGAACATATTTACCATAACCGCAGGTGATTGATTGACTGACTGGCTGATTGATTGAGAAGGCGACCCGAGGTGGAAGAGATCTGCTGAGGCTAGAAGATAGTCTCAACTGGGTTTATATTGCATCGGTTCACCTCAAATGCGCTGATTCGTCAGACCGTCCGATTGACTCACGGCCAGCTGACCAATGGGAGACCAGGGCTGCGGAGGAGTTGGCACAGTACCCAATGAGCTGGCGCCATTTTATCGTCCAACTTAAAGGTGGGTATCGATGGCAAACTAAACTCTCGTTTAGGCCTCTAAATAGACAGTTCAAGGGGGATGATCTAGCATGCTGAAATTGTCCAATTAATGATGTAAAACACCCAGAAAGTACTACTTAAACCGGGTATACTACCACCTTTTTTAATGATTCCATTAGCATAATCACACTTTCTAGATCCATCGTAAAATCATGCATTAATAATGTCTTTACGCACCTTCTTGTGTAACTGATAGTAGAAGGGTGGAAAGGAAGTTATTCGGTGTAGTATTTCTGTCAAATTTTGCCTCTCCAACCACTCTATTCTGTGTTGGGAGGTTTTGTGTGATTGTCCAATACATGCATACGTTGAGGGTGAGGACTTAAGCGTTAATATGTATGTGGAGAGGATATTAACTCTCTCCATCAAAATTCTGTCCCACCACTGCCTATTGCATTGTGCCAATTCTCTCACAGTTGCTTCTTATGCTATGTTATATTGGTTGATATGGTGGCTTTACTAAACCCGAACCACACTTTCTGTAAATGAAGGAAAATAGGTGGATCTGAACACCTTCCACGCACAGATGTCATGAGAGGAGATAAAACAGCTAAGAAAGAGCACAACCCTGTTACATGGGTTTCCATTGCTCAGTCGATCAGACAAGCAAGAGGAAGCACCTTTACTCAGTCGTTTCCACGACATTCATCACTGCTTCAACTCCACCTCCTCTCTCCACCACCTTTCCACCCTCCTCCTCCTCCTCCTCCTTCCACCATCGGCTCGTGCCATCTTTTACCACTTGACTCATCACTCCTCGTTGCCTCGTCTCCAGACATCTCGCCACCCACTTGCACATCATGTCACGCCATTCCCTCCTCTCTTCTCGCCTCTCCTATACCTTCCTTCCGATGCGGACTGTACACTCCTCCCCTCCCTCCTCCTCCTCCACCCCACGTGATCTTATGCCTCATTCAGCGAACCTACCATCACCCCTACCAATCCATCCATTCCTTGCATTTATGTGTTTGTGAGTCCAGTGCTTTCTTCATGGTGGATTGCTCCACCTCCGCCTTTGTTTACTATGTACTCCATACACCATGTCGCGTGCTCCACCTTCCTCCCACCTAAAGCAAATAATTTTGTCGCGAAGGTAGCTGACTGACCGATCAACTGGTCCACTGGTCGAACGGCTGACTGACCAACTGCCTTGTTGACTATTCAGCCAACTCCTGCTTCAACTTCAAAGCCATCTAGTGAGTTAATGAGGCCAGCCAAATTGGTACAGCGCTAATGACATGCGGAGATCGTAAAAGTGTCAGGCTAAGTGACCAACACCGAAGGGGTGCATGCAGGGACGGAATGAAGGAGTTAATGTCTTGTCTCTTGTGTACGAGTAACTCTGTCTGCCTGGTCTCCTCTTGAATTCCATCTGCATAATTTTAATGCCTTGTAGTCTGTAAAGCCACCCTAATCGGTATGCCTGCATCCTCGCCATGGAAATAATGCCATTCCAGGTGGTGATGCCAACACAACAAGATGAAATGTGAATGGCGGAAGAAGAGTAATGCGTGATGCGGTGCAGATGGACGTCATGGACGTGACTCTCATTTCTATCATTTTTTTCTCGGACGACTGACAGGCGGCTTGGATAGTATACTTGAGTCAAGTCTACCCTCGGCCCTCTTTCATCGGCTTTCGCTAGGTAAATTGGACTTTAAATTGTTTATGCCTACCACAAGCAATCATCTCACACTTCAAAGGCAGCCATTAATTCCCCTGTTGTCAATGCCTTTTGTGTGTGCGTGTTTGTGTGCTGGAGCATGGATTGAACTTGCCCTTTACCAATTGCCCACTGAAGATGGAGAAAAAAAACCACGGGGTTCGTCTTCTTTTAATCCAATAAGAAATACGTGAAAGGTGGATAAATACACCGCCTCTTTTATAGAAAAAGGGGAAAGTGGGGAGAGGTAGAACGGATGATTCAAGAGGAGCGAATTTTTCCTCTTCTACTTCCCTGATTATAGGGGAAGACGAGGCAGATGTAGGAGGATGAAGCCAACAACTTCTACCGGCAACACCTTCCGCGTTAGTTGAATGCACAGCAAAGTCTCGCCCTTCAGTCCCTCGTTTGCCATCCCCGCCTGGAGAGTATTGAGTGGTTTGAAGGTGAGCGGAGGGTGAGGGTGGGGCTAGGGAATTTGGATTTGTCAAATCTGAAAGAAGTGTTTTTTTGCCCAAGTATTGCTCCTTATTCACTAAGGGAGTAGATTTGTGCCTCTCCATTCACATGACTTTGTGTGTGTGTGTGTATGTGTGTGTGTGTGTCAGGTCTGAGTTGCAAGGGAGTCCTTGTCAGTCCCTTCTCCTCCCTTTATTCTCACCCTCCTTCTCTCTCTTCTTCATCCTTTTGTCCCATTCAAGAAGGGCAAAGTTGAGCTTTTTGACGTAATTCAAATATTTCCATTGAGGAGTCTTAAGCCTGCATTCCTCTTTCTCTCTCACCCTACTCCATCACGTCTTTTTGCCATCTGTCCTTGCTTCCATTCCCATTCCCTTTCTCTTTCTCTTTTCCTAAAAAAAAAATTTAGCAGATGGTTTATGTTATGCCCATCTAAGGAAACCAGTGTGTGTTTACTACCACTCCCAGCCTCAGTGATGTTGGTGTGTTAGATGTGGGGCTGAGAAATGCCTGAGGGAGAATATACTCCATTGAAATCAGCAATTTTGAATCTCCGAGATGGACAGAATTGGCAATGAAGAAACCAATCAGCCTTCCTTTAGAGAAGATCCTCTAAAGGCACAAAACAGTACCACACATCAAATCTGGTTGAATATCAACTCGACAAGTTATCTGCTCACGCCTTTACTATCACTAATTTCACCAGATGACACTGCAACATTCCTCCAATCAGGAATGCGAGGGTCAGTGAAAGGTCGAGTCAGTGTTTAACGCATTGCATCACCTAGTAGGACTCCTGAGCTGTCAGGCACTTGTCAAGATACCCAAAAATTATGCAGTAACTCGCACTTCTCCTCCTCCTTCTGGATAAAAATGCCTTCAAAGTAGATGCCACCGTGCTCCGTTGTCCTCTCATCTACAATGGAGGTGTCAACACCTACCCTCTAAGAGGGTGTGGTGAAAGGTAAAGGGGTCAGGACTTTGAGCCACTAACAGTTAGTCCAACCATTTGACTATTTAATCGCTAGGTTTGTTAGGATGACCTCGTGACTTCAAGACCTCTACAATGACGTCCAAAAGGCGGCACATCCACACAGCTAAAGGGGTCCACATGCACCAATCCAATTACTCCTTAAGTTATGGGTCAAAAAAAAGAGAATAATTTCGGCTATTTGGGTTGCCAGTGGCGGTAGTGGAACGGCAGTTAGTTGGAATAAGAGTAAAACCCAATAGCTCCGAAGGAGAAGAGGGGAATTGCACATCCCCACCTTCTGCATCAATGCAATGCAGACGCTCGCATTGTTGAAGGTCAACCAAATTGGAGGCCTAGGAAGTTCAAATGACTCAGCGCAGTCATCACATGGTCAGACGTGTCAAACCGGTCAATGCATCATCAAATACATGACTTTATGCAAATCCACTCCACTTAAGTGCTAACTCGTCTGGAGCATTTTGCGCCACAACCCAAACTCAACCAAGAGCCAGTCCGGACTGATTGCCTCAACACCTCCTTCACTTGACCCATGGACGCTTGCCTTTAGAGAGGCGCTGAGATTTACTTCAATCAAATCCATTGTATTCTGTTTTTTAAGCAGAGTTCTGCTGAATTTATGCCTCATCACTGTTTTTTTTGCATACTAAATTAAAAATGCCTACATCGCATGCTATTTTTGAAGAAAATAAATTATAAAGGATCATAATTCACTCAACAGTGCAGGCATTAGGCATCGTGGCGACTTCAATTGTTGCTACAGGGCGAAGTCGGCGGGGGCAGGGTGGGACGGAGGTTGGGGCCGAGAAGGGAAGGGAGGGGAATGGGGGGAGGGGCAGGGATAGGATCAAATGAAACTTTTTAGGTGTGCCGAAATCTTACCGAGATAAAAGATCTCGCGTTGTACAAAATGCGGTCATTTTGAAGTTCAAAGACTGCACCAGACAACAGGGAGGTGGAAGCTTTTTTTTGCACTGAGATAGGAGATGGCACAGCATAGACAAAACAAAAGAAACTATAAAGGGCCCTGAAGTTGGTTATTGAGAGGCTACTCAATTTGGATTGGATCTTCGCGAGAAGGAGAAATGGGTTGCTGAGATTGTGGGAAATACAAAAATATGCTCCTGATGACAAGGATTGTCATTAGTTAGCCGTGGTAGTCTACAAAGGGATATTGTAGGTTGCCTGATCATGGTGGCAATGCCTATGACATGACCTCCTCGGGATGCTTAAAAGGGAACGGGGGTCAGAGCCTCTGGATGATCGCGGTAGCATTTACAAGTACTTCAAAGTTTGTCTCGACTGGGCTCGATACAAAGCTGCCAATTTCGATGTCAAGGCGACACGAACGTGTAGGATAGGCCAGATTTGAGCAGTTGGTGATAGCAACTGACATTTGAAAATCGTTTTTCATCAAATGCCAGCGTAAAAACATGGACCACTTGAATGCCTGTCATACGTGGTTGACAGATGGGTGTCAAGACAATTATTGTTGGTGGTATTTTCCCATTTGTTCTCACAGTAAGCGCCTGCATCTAGCGAGGAGTATTTCATTCTTGGAAGTTGAAGCAGAGGTTGGCTGAATAGTCAACTAGGCAGTCGGTCAGTCAGTCAGACAGCCAGTTAAGAGTCAGCCGTTCGACCAGTGGACCAGTTGATCGGTCAGTCAGCTACCTTCGCGACAAAATTATTTGCTTTAGGTGGGAGGAAGGTGGAGCACGCGACATGGTGTATGGAGTACATAGTAAACAAAGGCGGAGGTGGAGCAATCCACCATGAAGAAAGCACTGGACTCACAAACACATAAATGCAAGGAATGGATGGATTGGTAGGGGTGATGGTAGGTTCGCTGAATGAGGCATAAGATCACGTGGGGTGGAGGAGGAGGAGGAGGAGGAGGAGGAGGAGGAGGGGGAGGAGGAGGAGGAGGAGGAGGAGGAGGAGGAGGAGGAGGAGGAGGAGGAGGAGGAGGAGGAGGAGGAGGAGGAGGAGGAGGAGGAGGAGGAGGAGGAGGAGGAGGAGGAGGAGGAGGAGGAGGAGGAGGAGGAGGAGGAGGAGGAGGGTGGAAAGGTGGTGGAGAGAGGAGGTGGAGTTGAAGCAGTGATGAATGTCGTGGAAACAACTGAGTAAAGGTGCTTCCTCCCCCAAAACACCCCGTGATAGCAGGAATTAAGGGCACCAAACAACCACTCTCAGCTTGCCAATCGTGCATTTTCTCCCCCAAGTTAAATGCAAAAGTAGAGCGCTAGGAAATTGCCTTTCTTTAGGTCGCATGGAGGGGTGAGTTGGACAAAGTGGGTGAATTCGGGGATGGGCAATGACGATGCCGCCTCCACAAAAAGATTGAAATGGACAATCATATACAGGCACGCAAGGAGGTGAGGCGCACTTGGAGGGACAACTGCTGGACAACAAAAAGTGTGCAAATCTTATCATGACGCCAAGGCACTGCTCGTGTTTTGCATTTGGTTTGACAACACCCACTTCTAATCTATTCACGACCGCCACTGCTCTTTTTAAAGATCTTCAGTTAAACTAAGGGAACAAAAATAGGTTTTGGAGCTGTAAATTTTTTAATGGACTCTTTGGCCTTTATCTTGCCATATCTGAATATGTGCATGTGTGTGTGTAATGGGGGAGAGCCAACTTTTTGGTAAAATTCAGAAATTCTAGTTCCCGTTTTGGCCTATCTGCACAAAAGACTAGAGAAAAAGTAAGTGCAAAGGTTAATCAAGTTCTTCTCCGCAAGACGAGCATATCTCTAATCATTTTATAAAGTCTACTTTGCTAAGGAGAGGATGAAGAACGAAGAGGTCATGGCACGGACGAGATTTTGTTAGAAGAAATTTATCAAAATTGAACTTCAGAAAAGATTCAAAACGCGCGCATTTCTTAACAGGTGAACGAAAATAAAATACTAAACAAAATAATGCGATTATTATTAGCATTACATAGGGGCCAATTTAAAAAAGAGGACGAAAATCACCTGTAAATGTAAAGTTAATTTTCCGCATTAACATATGTAAGAAGGCATTTAGCTACTCTTTTTTATTTTTAGATATCTTTTGGATTTATGAAGTACATGTCCCTGTGAATTCGCCCATTCAACATATGTGGACAATAGAAATGGAGTGCCTCCATTTTTTATTCCAGAAGATGATCGAAATTACAATTATAGTTCTGGATTGGTCAGCATCTGGGCTCTTTCCCGTATTCAGATTTCAAACAGTCGCTTAAATTGATTGCCTATTTTTGGTCGAAAGTAGCAAAAACTCTAGGGACATTTAAGCAGTTTTTACGGAGTAGTTAATGAGGCGGGTCCCTAATTCCTCTAAAAAAGAAATCCGCAGTCTCATAGCAAGAGATAAAAGATGAGTTGTAAAATTTTTCTCTCATGTGATATTCAAATGAATAGTCATATTATTCTTGAGGCCACGATCGCAACCTACCTCGTCGGTCAGGTAATACTTACGTAACAAAGAAGATGTGATTAACGTCCATAGTTGCTTGAGCACATATATTGAAGCAAGTGCTCTTGTAATGTAATCGTTTTCTAAAATTCATTTTAGGTTACAGTCACTCTGCCGACCATTTCCATTTTCCGGAGTGTCATGAATCAGGGACAATGCATGTAGCCCTACTATCTTAAACAAAATGGCTATTTATATTATGCATAGCCTAAATGAATTCTTCAACTTTTTTGTCAAGTACACTTTGGCCACTGTCATGGGTATGCTTCATTGTGCAGAACTTTGTTTGACCGGAGGCAAAGATCTCCTGATAAGACGACTTTTCCGGATAGGGCTGTCCTTCAAACTCTGCTGGCTGTCTGAAACCCGCTGTTTTTTTGAATATATATATATATATATATATATATATATATATATATATATATATATATAGGCTCAGGGTTAAGTCTCATTTTGGCTTCAAAAGAGTCTCAGGACACCACGATTGACATACCATAAAAGATAAATTGTTAGCAAAGTGTGCTCACGAATTAAATTTAAACACAGAGGAATGGTAGGGCAGTAAAAATCGTCCAATAATTGATTTTATGAATAAATTCAGTTAGGAATGGGCGCAACTACGTAAATTTAAGTCAGCAAACTTTGTATAGAAAATAGTTACAATAAATTTCAGAAAACTTAGGCGAGTGAACAAAGCTTTTCAAAAACGCTCAAGCCATAAATATCCGCACCAAAATTGTTAACCAACAAATCCATATGTCCTGGGTAAACACCTTTCTAAAAAAGGCAGTCCGCTACCTATAAAAAATTTTCCGACTCATCGCTCAACATTTAAAGTTATGTTTGCTGTGAATTTTCACATTTTGATTGTTTTAGGTCATTGTAATTTGGTTCATCCATTCGAAGCGCATCTTGCTAACTTTGCTATAAGTATTTACTTTCTTCAGTAAGACCAAATCCTAGTGGTATTTTTGTCTTTTGGTCCTCGGTTTGATCGTAAAAGTGATTGCTACATATTCTGGCAGTTTGGTGCATCTTATATCGTTTCATTGCTCTTCTGTGCTGCTTTAATCGGCCTATTATATTTTTTGCCATCGATAACAAGCAACGGTGGCTTGCATTTACCTTTGAGGAATGGAAAAACCTATTAAAATATTATTTATTGGTGACTCTGCCGTCGGAAAGACGAGGTTGGTAGTCTTGAAGTAATGTATTTTTAAGCATCATGAAGCGTTTTGCCGACCAGAGATTCGATGACTCAATAACACCTACAATTGGTGTGGATTTCACGCCTTCCAGGATTGAAGTAGATGGTCGCGTCTATACTCTCTCATTTTGGGTATGGCTATTTTTAACCAACCTAATCCTTGACTTTAGGATACTGCTGGTGCTGAGGCCAACGGCATGACCGCACTACAGCCATTATTCTATCGAAACGCTGAGGGCGTTCTTCTTGGTATGCGTTCTGACCTTGTCTCACATTTTAGTTTATGATGTTACAAGGCGCCAGTCCTTTGACGACATTAAAAGTTGGGATGAAAATGTTGAATACTACACTAACAATCCACATATTGTGAAGATGCTTGTCGGAAACAAGATCGACTTAGTAGCCCAATTCCGATTGGTTTTACCCCTGCTTTTTAGGTGGATAGAGCGGTCCAGAAGGATGAGGCGAGGGACTTTGCATTGCGTTCCTCTATGCTATTTGTCGAAACGAGCGCGTTAACTAGTGAAAATATTAATAATTGCTTTTATCAGCTTGTGTCCTCCGTAAGTGTTAGTCCTTTTTCCGCAGATTGCGGCATTTAGCTGAATATTTTAGTCTTTGAATATATTGTTGTTGACTATTTTCCAATCCTATTCCTGCTTGCCGTTTGCTTCTATTTGGAGTTGAGTTTTTCCATTATTAGCTTCGGTTATACCATTCCATATCTGCTCCTGAAGGTCCTTTGTTAGTGTTTCCTTTCATTTCGATCGCAGCCCTTTATTGATGTCAGATGCGCTGCACTAGCTGAATAATTCGTATTCTGTTTTAGATCGTTCGATCGCCTTATTTTGAAAGTAATCGGAAAGTTAACACAACCGATGGTGGATTTAGTCTTGACAATGTCGAGCGTGAGACATCTTCGGCAAGAGGAGTTTGTAGTGGATGCTGAGATTTAATTAAACAGTATTTCTAATTTCTTTAATTCTATTTACATCTCTTTGAAATTATGACATCAATTTGACCAATTTGCGCATGTTAGATTTTCCTTCATCATACTCCATGCGCATGCCACGTTTTTTATACCGTTCTTTTTGCTTGCCATGACTACTCGGGGTCGACACTTGATGAGACTGCGTTTGCTATCGCCCTGTTTGGATGCATGCTTTCTTCAGATCGTTGGTGGTTCAACGATCGTTTTGTGCTCTGCAAAGTATGGGTTCTGGGATTTTGCTCTTCCTTAGGTGAAGATGCCTCAGGGGCGACGTGATAGCAATTCTTCGGTGGGGGGTTTCCTATCGTCGGAACTCAATGTCGGGAATCAGGCAGGCTTCTCTAAGTTGCACCTCGGCCAGTCTGCCTGGGCGGGCACCGTTGGCTTTATGGAGGGAAGGGGGTGAACTTTGTACCTCCGCGGTGTTAGATCAGCGTGGTGTCTCGCGTGTATGGAAGCGAAGAGGCGAATTTTTTAAACATCGACTGAACCCATCTTGTGTCTCTAGTAGCACTAAAGGGGGAATGTCCGTCTGATATATTTCTACATGCAAAGAGGAAAATCGGTCTGGGAAGTGTGCACTTTGTTCTCAGATAATTAACATTTTGGGGGCTCTTCACCGAATATTTACAGAAGTATAATAATATGTCAAACTTAAAGGCAGAGAAGAATTAACGTAAAATGTGGACCATAATTTGGGTCAATTAAAGAGTGAGATTGAATATCATATAAGAAGTAACCATAGCAAATTGTCACATTTCTTTTGTTATAAGTCATCGTAATTTAGTTCCGCAGAATTTTTTAGATATGGACAAACCCATTAAAATACTTTTAGTTGGTGATTCTGCGGTCGAGAAAACCAGATTTGGAGTCTTGTAAATAGCATGATAATCAAGCATTATGAAATGTTTTGTCTATCAGGAATTTGGTGATTTGGTGATGTCGACGTTCGGTGTGGATTTTGTGCCACCCCAAAATTTATGTAGATGGTCGCACCCGCCACCCAACATTTTGGGTGAGAGTATTATCGTGGCATAACATTTTGCTATTGGGACACAGCTGGAACTGAAGCCAACGGTATGGCAGCCCTACAGCCACTTTTTTATCAAAATTCTGAGGGTATCCTTCTCGGTGTTTGCGCTTACTCTCATTTGTTTACCTAATACTGAAGTATATGATGCTACTAGGCGGGAATCGTTCGACAATATCAAAAGTTAAGATGAAAACGTTGAATTTTATACGAATAATCCCCACATTGTCAAGATGCTTGTTGGAAACAAGATTAACCCAGCAGCCGATTGTTGGACAGGGCTGTTCGGAAGGTGGAGGAGAGGGACTTTGCATTGCGTTCCTCCATGCTCTTTTTTGAAACTGGTGCCTTAACTAGTGAAAATGTTAATAATTGCTTTCATCAGCTCGTGTCCACCGTAAGTCTGTTATTTCGGCGGTTAATTATGCACATCGATGTTAGGCCGTTGTGGGTACATACACGACCCACATAAAATGCTGAAATGGTATCTTATGAGGGTGTGGCAACCTGCAATTTATTAAAGTTTGGTCTTTTCCAGATTGTTCAATTGCCGTTTTTCGGAAGGAATCGGAAAGTTGGGAATGCTGCTGTCAAACATGCCCACAGAGTGTTTTTGGCTGGAGGCGTCTGTGGTGAATGCTAAGATTCGATAGTAGAGTATTCTTTTTTGGCTTCTATTTACTGCTTTAAAATCATTTTTCTTTTTCGTGACTATGGCTGTGCCCAGTGATCCTGTTCCGTACCGTCTAAACTACCTTTTCGTAAAGTTGGTGTCGGCTATCTGGGGTTCTTTATCTTGGGTCGCCAAGTCTGGGCGGTTGTGAGGCACCTCAGACCTACCTTACCTGATTTGCTAGCCAGGGACTCTTGGGTGCATGTGTGACAACTCGCTGGAAGCAGGGGTGGGGTTCGGTGGTCCAGTGCGGGGAAAGCAACGTTTAAGGAGAACTACCGAGCACGTTTTTGGGTATTGATGTGGGTCTATAAGTTGTAAGAGATGTGAGAGGCATTTTGCCAGTCAGTAACTTCTGCTTCATTAGGTGTTCGATAAATGGACGTGGGACGATGGCACTTCAATTCCCATCATTGTTAATTTCAAAGCCACTAAAAGACAACTGCTTTTAAAAGCTCAACTTCCGTTTTAATTAGACTACCTTTGATGCAATAGCTGCTGTACCCTTTATGTTTATGAAACCTATTTAGGTCATATTTGTTTGTGCAGTTATAGTTCGCCGCGCTGCAATTGATTAATCCAGCTCGCTGCAGTTGCGTTTGTCTCGTGTGGTTGGGGTACTGCCGCTTTTCCAATCGTGCCTACGCTTTTTATTCTAGTTGGATTTTAAAAATACTTAATTTGTTTTCTATGCTTACCTGTTCTTTACGTCTTAGGTACATTGGAATGGGTGCATTTATTTACTCGTTTTCCTGGGATTATTTTCCACTAGTACGGTTTGAATGCTGCTAATTAACGTGTAATTTTTGCATTGTATTAAACTGTTTTTGCGAATTTTTTGCGCGACCGCGTGTGAGATCCGCTATACCTGTATCATAACTATTACAATATTGCTTGATAATAACTATGAATTTCTTTTTTTCCTCCTTGCAGAAATGAGGCTACTGAAGCCACACTGGGTTACGCATGGGTCTATCTCCAAAAAGGATGTTCTCCGTAAGTGTTTTTGATTTTGTCTTATTGGATTTGTCTTTTCACACTTAAGTCATCACTATGTTTTTTAGTTCGTCCAATCTACACCTTGGATATCCACCCAGACGGAAAGCGTCTTGCCACGGGCGGTCTCACTGATGGTGGTGGCCTTATAATTCTCTGGGATATGTCCATTATTAGGGATCCAGAGAAGCAGTCGCAGACAGTCTCAAAAATGCTATATCAAATGAATAATCATCAAGGTGGCTTATTCGTGTACCTGGTTCACTTGGCTTTTTAATCTATCTTTTAATGCTTTCGGTGGCTCTGTTCAGCTTGCGTAAATTGTGTTCGTTGGTCCCCCACTGGTAGATGGCTGGCATCAGGTGGCATGGATCGTGTCATAATGCTTTGGGTAAAAACAATGTGAGTCCATGTTAGACAATATTTCTTTTTGGAATAATGGTAATATTTTGGCTGCTTTCTTCAGTGCTGGTGTTAGATCCAGTGCAATGTTTGGCGCCTCTGAAAAGATGAAATTTTCAGAACACTGGAGATGTGCAGCAGTTCTACGACACCATACCGGAGGTTTGCGCCTTTACTCTGAGATGGAACATGTTGTAGAGTATCGTTGAAATGGGTATTTATTTTAGACATTATTGACATCGCATGGGCGCAAGATGGAACTCGCCTTGCCTCTGCCAGCGTTGACAATACAGTGGTGATTTGGGGCAACTCACTCACCAACGAGAAGAACCAGCCCTTCCAGTTTGTCGCCGTGTTACGGGGTCATCGAGGTCCTGTTAAGGGTGTGGCTTGGGATCCTGTGGGTCGCTATTTAGCCACTCAAGCTGACGACATCGGTGTGCGTGTTTGGCGGACTGCGGATTGGCAGCCTGAGAACAAGGTTTCCACTCCTTTCACTAATGTGCGTGTTACATCCTTGAATTTGGATGATTGATTTGTACTTTAGAACTTATTTCCCACTCGTATGCCATCTGTCAGGCTGCAGATCAGGCCGAGGTGACACGGCTCTCATGGAGTCCAGATGGTTCGGTCATCGCTGCTCCACACGCCGTCAACAACAATTTTCCAACGGCTCAACTCATCACACGCAACCGATGGCAAACTGGACTTGACCTAGTAGGCCATGAAAAACATGTCACCTGTGCAGTATGTTCGCATTTTTTCCCTAGCACTCATCTCTGTTTCTTGTAGCAGATTTGAATTTCTCAAGGAGTGTAAAATGCTTTAGCATTTAGGAAACGCAAAACCAGAAATGTCTACATAGTGTTTTGTTGGATACCTAAAGAGACCTCATTGGTTTTTTCTCATTCTTTTCTTGCTTTTCAGCGATATAATCCCAATCTCCTTAAGAAATCAGGTGGCACCGATTCTCCGGTAATATATTTTGAGTTCATTGATCTTATGCTTGGTGAAAATTGTGATTATTTTTTTCTTCATTTTAAGGGAATGGTCTGTCTCGCTCTGGGGGGCAAGGACCGGTGTATCTCAGTGTGGGTATGTGTTACTTTGTGTCAGGTGTTACAGTCTTCCATGCTTCATTAACTCGCTGATCACTGGGATGTTTCGACTGCTGTAGACTACATTGACTAACCGTGCACTCGTTGTCATACGCGACCTCTTCACAAGCTCTATCACCGATCTAACTTGGTGAGTTATATTGACTGGATTAACAGACTGATCCTTGAAATGGGACAAAATTTCCTTACTCTTTTATGTTTTTCTTGAGGAGTTCGAGTGGTTGTGAGCTGCTGGCTTCTTCACTTGATGGTTCCATATCCTACATGGCTTTCACCAAGGAGGAGTTGGGAGAACCCGTAAAATTAGAAGAAGTTGTGAGTACTTTTCCGTTTGCATCTAACTTGACACATGGATGCAACAGGCATGCCGGTTTGTTCAATTTGATACTTGATGGCTTGGCTATAGATAGTCGATTTCCAGCCTGATAATTGAAACATTGATGTCATTTTCTCATCAATTGCGAATGTAAATTACACCGCATCATACTCACCTAAGCCTTTGTTAATGACTGTCCGCTCTACTTGAAATACACTCTTATCAGGCCCAGCTTCATCGCAAGGTCTTTGGTCAGAGCCTCATTGATGGCCTACTTAGCGCATTGAAACCCTCATTTGCGCCCTCCTGCAACGGAGTACATTCCAACGCCGGCCAGAAGACTGGTGGGGATGTAGTACTGGAGACCCCTGATGCACTGATGCTGCAACGGTCACAGACAGATTTGCGACAGAAGCTGGTTCCTTCTGGCGCATGTTCTTCTTCCTCTCCCTCCTCCACACCCAACAGTAGGGCTGCTGCCAAACCACCCAAGGTTCGTATTCTTGTGTGTATTTGGGTGCGTGTGTAGATGTCGCGAGTTTCCTTTGAGTTGGACTTTATGTAAGAAATGCTGCCACCAGCCTTGGTAAAGTAAAAATCTGGTCCTATTGCCTCTAGATCTCCGCTCAGACGGAAGTTCGGACTAAAGATGGGCGAAGACGCATCACTCCTAGCTTTTTGGGCTCCTTAGATTGGTGAGTGGGTTGGAAGCCACTTTTTAGTCTTTTTTCATCTATCTTCTTTGAAAAGTACACCTGTTTAACTACCTCTTTGTTTCCATTTTTTCTAAATAACCTATAGTCTAGACGAGGAGCCCTCTACGGCTTTCCCTGTGATTGTCGAGGAACCTGGAAAGCTGGCGGAATCACCACCAACTCTCAAGTCTACCTTAGTGTCCATTTCTCAGCCTAAGGTACAATTGATTAATACCGCGCATCACTCCTCAGCCGATGGTGGTACTCCACCGGCCAAGGTCAGCTTCCTCTCTTAGAGTTTCGTTCCTCTTATTAGTAGTATTCACTGTATTTACTCGATATCACATCTGAAAAATTATCTCAACGGGTGTCAACTCTCTATTTTCATCAGCTTGTGTAGTGATGAGCAGTATCGTAAGTCACTCGGTACAAGTGCTTTACCTTTTCCACAAAATCGTTGAGTTCTCCTCCTTCTAATCGTTTTTTTTCCTTTCCTCTTCTGTTCTCCCTTCCTTCAGAGCGTTGAGGATGTGGCTATCTTGTAAGTTACTTAGCTACAAAATTTGTAGTTACCCATAAACATGCGAAGTTGTTGCCTGACAAATCGGTGGTCCCTTGTCTCTAGGTCATCGGATCCATCTGACAGTCCTCCATTGTTATCGAAGGCGTCAGAAGAGTCAACAACTACCACGAAAAGGCGTAAACGGGTGGAGATGACGACAATATCGCATGACACCAAAGTGATTGAGAAGAAGGAAAAATCTTGCAAGAAGCGGAAGCGTTCGAGCATATTCTTTGAGGAGGATGAGGAGGAGATTAATTGCAATGTCGCTGGATCTAGTTCTGTTCGACCCAGTCCAGTTAAATCGACCGAGAAATCGACAGATAAACAAGGTCTGTCTTTCATATCCATCTCTCCATCTCCTGCTGCTGAGTAGGTCCTTACTAAACAACTTTCATCCATAAGGTCGTGGAACCGCACTTTTGGGTGCCTCTAAAGCTACAGCACTGATGGCTGTCTGCGCGGTGGACCAGCTGGAATTGTCCGGTGATCGGGCGCAATTCGTTTGTTGCCATCCCGTTGAGGGTCCAATCATCGTCAACATTGTAAATAGTGAGAAGGCAAAAGGTGCAGTTCATCGGGCCTCCGCCACTTGCTCCAGTGATGGAAATTCAAGAAACCTCTGGAACCTCTCCTCCTCTCACCGTTTCACCTCCCACGCCCATGCTGAGTCAGTTGTTGACTTTTCTTGTCCTAGTAAACATGTTTCTCCCAAGTTAGAACAAAGTTTGTGTTTTTCAATCTCAGTGTCTCGCGTCTTACAAAAGGTCCGCTCTTTTGAGACATCATATCGTAGTCTAGGGTTCTTGCCCACCTACGCGGCATTGTTTACCATCATTTCTTGCCGTAATTTTGTGGTAGATCTTTCAGCGCTGATTACAGAGGGTTTATTCATCTGCTTCTTAAGCAACTGGCTTGCCATTGGAGATGCAAACTGTCGACTTCGGCTTCTCTGGAGTGTGGGCTCTTCAATATGCCCACCCATACTCCTCGATTCCGTGCCGCAGCTGTTAGCGACAACAGTTGTCAACGATTCGACGGTGCGTTTGGCTGTCCTCACCGCCTCTGGTGATCTTGTCGCCTGGACGCTGACTCCAAAGATTCAGAGCACTACCCAACATCACTTTGGTTGCAGTATTGACCAAAACCTTCCAGAGATCTTTGTGAAGACCCATCTCGATACCTCGCGATGTCCCGCCATCAGCCTCGACTTCTCCCCCGATGGGGCTGGACATCTTGTGGTGCGACTCAAGTCCGGCTCCTGCTTCCTCTTCCACGTGGGACGTCTTCTTTGGATTGAGTTGTTTGATGCAGGCGAGGGCGAAGACAGCTTCAAACGACGCGTGGCAGCCACTATCCACCGCACCTGTCCCTCCGGACCCCTGGCCGCAATGCAACAATTTGGACGATTAGAGGTGCCAGCAACTGGTGAATTGATGGTCGCCACGACTGCTCAACGCAGGGAGCTGAGGGACTTTCACGATGCTCAAGTGCAAATTGCCGAATTGTTTGGTTCAGCGGCAGAGTTCAAGTTTTGGCTCCTACGATGGTTCCAATACCTCATCGAAGAGGGTATGCGAACAGCCCTGTCATTTACCTTAAAGGGATGTCCAAGTACTGACGGGATTTACTTGAGAATTTCAATAATCTCTTATAGGTGATCATGTTCGTGTTCGACAAGTTTGTCTCGATTTCATCGGCCCATTCTCACCCGCTGGTCAGACCTCCTGGGAACCGTCGATTAAGGTACGCTTTGTGGTAAATACTTTCCATGCACATGGCCAGACACAAGCTAGACTTGTTCCTCTGCCTTCACTAGGGTCTGTCGAAACGAGCCCTTGTGAGGGAACTCCTTAGCCTCTTTGCTCTCAACCTACGGTTGCAACGGCTCTATGTGGAGATGAAGGAACTCCTTGAACAAACTCAGGAAACCGCCTAATAGTCAGCATTTCAGTTCTTTTTACGTTCATCGAGACACTTTTATCAGTCAATCAGTTAATCAGTCAATCAATCAATTATTCAGTCAGCCTAACAGCAGCGGATGTAGACCTATGGAATCCTGTTATTCAGGAATGTATTCCGCGCTTTTTGTACATAATATACGCTATTCACCACTGTCGCTTCATGTGGCTCAGTTCAATTGGTGGTGAAGTCGGGTGTGCTGATGAAGTGCTTACTTTTTGATCAGTGCAGCCAGTTACTTTAAGCATACTGGTTGGAAAGTACACTTCTATTGGGATTGAGGAATGCGACTCCTAGAAGGGAAGACGATAACGGTGGAGATCGCGAGTCTGGTTGAACTGGTTTCAGTGAGGCTGCATGTTCGGCACACATCGGTTGGAGAGCCTTCTCTGAGTGTACACTCTCCTTTTCTAAAACTCCTATGTATGTTAGGATTAAGATTTGATCGTTATAGCGGTACGGGAGGTTGTGCACCAAACGAATCTTTCCATCTTTTGTGTGCAGTAGGCATGATCTTGGGTTCTGGATCGTTTAAAAGACATCCGCACAAGACTATATCAGCGGCAGATAGGAGGACATTCGAAGTCAGAAAAGACACCAATACTCTCGTTTGGTCAAATAGCTCACCAGTTAAGCATATAAAGCCAAGATAAGGACAGATTTCAACTCTTTGATGCTTTAAATAGATCCAATTATATTTAGATTCGGTAGCTAGACTGATGCGGAAATACAGCATACAGCATGAAACTTAATGCCTTGGAACATTTAAAGACCTCTCCGACACTCATTAACTGCTCTGAAATGATTGTACTTTCAAGCGCAGAATCCTCTTTAATAAAGCCAATAAAGGTTGCGCAAAAATTTAAAGAATTTGTTAACCCTTATTGGTAGCGATTGCAAAGTGAACTGGGACAGTTGATTAGTCCATATATCTAATAAACAGGTACAATAAGAAAAGAAGGCATGCGCAATTTTTTGCTTTTATAATAAACAAAAAAACGGATAATATTCATGGTGGATTTATTAAAGTATAATCCTCTTATATAGAGCTTCTAAATGTCTTCTACTAAATATTTTATATTTAAACGGAATCAAAAGTAGAAGAAAGCATGGTTTGTGTGTCTTACTTTCTGTGGTATAGGTGATAGCAATGGTAAACATACTCTTTTTCAGACTTCCATTCGGCCTTGAATTTTCGGTATAAAACCGGGAGGTTTAAAACTCCAAGTCCCAGGTTACACGGATGTCGAGATGTTTATTCCGTGTATCGTGCACATTGATGGAATGACATGTCAAGGCTGTGCCAGCACAATCCAAAATGCGTTGTACTGTGCGAACGGGGTCTCTGTTGTAGACGTAAGTCTATATTTGATATTTTTACGAACTGAGCACTCTGTAATTAATAATTACAGTAAGATGATTTGGTGGCGGTTGAATGTTACCCAACGATTATTCTTTGATAAGCATGGAGAAAATCGGGCGTTGATTTACGTTGCATTCGTTTAGTCCCTGTCTTATCTATTAAATAATTATTTATTATCCTCAAATTTTAATGAGGTGTAGGGCCGTTAAAAATAATTTATTTTTCACTTATAGCAGCAATTGTCGCATAACATTTAGGTGTTTCTAAACCCTATGAGTTCATCTTTCCTTATTTTGGGCTTTATTGTTGGTATTTAGATAAATTTATCAGAAAAGCAGGCCTTTATAATTTATTCGTTAACTCAATCATCTGTCGACCAAGTCATAGGAATAATTTCTGACCTTGGATTTGATGCCTACTTCATGGCGAACCGTATCGAGCCCTCGTCGAGGAGAGGAGCTATTGTTCCGTCCGCCTTATCAGCGGATTCTGATCCAAGTGAAATCCGCTACCAGTCTTTCAAATTTTCATCATCTGATGCGGAATTAATTTCGCAATACTTATATACCCTCTCAGGAATTGTCTACTTCTCATTATTTGAAAAAGAAAGTAGGATTGATGCTTGGATTCTTTCGAATAGTATAAGTGACCGAGGTAGGCGGACGTATTACCCTTTCCACATTCCCTTTTAATTTTATGTCGCATTTATTACTGAATTTTACAGATGCTTTGCACATTTTTTACTGCCTGCACTTGTTGTGCCTCTCCTCTCGATTTTTAAAAATGGGTTCACTTTTAAGCTAAATTTTGAGCGTCAATTCATTGGCACAATTTGTTACATTGTTTACTAGCTCCGTAAATAAAGGTGTTCTGAACATTTTCCCATCCCTTACTTCCCAAATCGACATTTTTGACCAGTTTTGACGTGATGGAACACCCTACGTGCATAATACCTCTCTATGCAGGCGTCCTTCTCTCTCTTTTCTGTGCATATTTATGCTGGTCAGGAGTTGCTACGTGGCATGGTAAAAGCTGCATCCTGCCTATTAGCATTTATTACTCGGCAAGTGTCTGCCAATCAGCAATGTGGACGGATGCTCATTGTGTCCCAAAAATAGCTTACTTTCTGTTTTTCCAATCACCGTGTCATCTCAACGGACTCAGTAACTGCTTCGTTTCTTTCCTCCCAGATATCCTAGATAATCTGAATGAACAAGGATTTGAAGTAACGTTAGCCGACTGTAGTGCGGCTGAGTCCATCTCGGCGGAGTTTGATCCCTTGGATTCGTCGTTACGTTTACCAGGCGATAAGGCTTACCTCGTAGTCGATGCTGTTCCAACATCGGGGACTGAAGAATTGAGAAAACGACTCGACATCACACCCCTAAGTAGTCTTACAGTCTATCACGCGGGGCAAATGTACTGTCATCTTATTGCACTTTCCAAAGAGCTTGACACACGTTCTATTGCTGACACTCTAACCGATAGCGGATTTCCGTCTGCCAGAATTGCTTCTGTCGGCACAGGTTTTGAGGTAGTGACGCAAATTTTCTCTTTTATCGACTTGGCGACTGTATTTTTATGCTCTCCCACCGTCTACTTTCAGACTCTCGCTTAACCTCTCCTCCTTAATTTTTCATAGGTTTGTATCTCAGTCTACGGCGTGTGTTGTAAGGCCAGTGAGGACATGGTTTTGGATGCTCTTAGGCAGACACTTCCCGATGACACGTTCGAGGTGTCTATGGGCCAAAATGAAGTTATTCTAGCCTCGCATTCTCCATTCACCTTGGCTACAGACTTCTTGGCAAGGCTTCACTTGGCCCAACTGCATGACACAATCACACGTCTCGGCTATAGCTGCCATCTGCGCGATCTCTCCGACGTCCATTGTCCCTCCAAAGTGGACAGTTCCGGTGAGGCTCCTTCATTGTGATTTATTGTTGCTACATCTCACACATCACCTAATGTGACGATTCGCGCATAAAAGTCTGATGACATATAGAGCCCTTTAAAACAACTTTTTTTTATTTAGGCGCTAATATTACCGAGACTGGCCGGACGTCTTTAAGGTTACCAATTCTCTCCGATCCGATAGGAGCTGGGGAAATGGTAACAGTTGACTTGGAACCGACAATTCATGCCTTGAAGCGCTGCTACCTGCGCGTTGCAGGCATGACTTGTAGCAGTTGCGTCCAAACCGTTGAAAACGCTCTTTCAAAGCTACCGGGTGGGTGAATTATATTGCCCAATTCCCCTTCTATTTCGTGGTTATTTATTCGCCTTTTTGTTGCCCCATTTTCCTCCTTTTTTCTGCAATGAAAAGTCCTGGCAGCTTTCATCCCAGCGGTTAATGATGCCTCTCACTTTTTCTATCCGTTTGTGTGAAGCGCATGACAGGCTACTGTTAATAATGTGGGAAGAACTAAAGACAATGAATGATTCAACAAGTTCCTAATGTGTTAGCTATTTTCTGGCAATCCGGTTGCATTACCAGTGTCAACAATGTAAATTAAATGTTTGAGATGAGAGAGCTTAGCGACTCCTTAATTGCCTGTGCAAGTGGATTACAATCAACTTGTTCCGATTGGGGAATTTTAGCAATGGGAATAGTAGCAAGGTACTAACTTACCCCTTCCCCGCGGATTTCGCTGCACCTTCAAAGGAATGGTTTGTTGGCACCTTCTATGGTGGAAGTGGTGAGTGCTGACGCTTGTTTATCCACACGCCTCCTCGTAAAGTATGCGTCAACAAAGTTGCATCATCCTCTCGGTATGACAGTGTCTATCTTTGGCTCCAGTGGTTTCCCCTCCCCTCCTCCCTTCTCTTCCTTTCCCTTCCCCTTCCCTCCTCTCCCTCCCATGTCTGCATACGCTACAGAAACTGCTGGTTACACGTCGGAGCATGTGATTTTTGGTTTGTCAGTATTTACGACATCGTTTTTAATGCGGTCCCACATTTCGGTAGTGTCGCCTCTCCAGTCTGCCTTCTGAGAGTGAGATGTGTGAGTTATGCTGTGCTAATTGTGGTGATAGATAGCTCCAGCTTGTCCCTCTCCGGACTACAGAATGTTTTCTCTCTTTGTCTACGGCCTTGAGATTAAGATGACAATTATTATTATTATTCTTGCACGAATAGCTGCAAATAGTGAATTTTTCACTCCTCCTACTTCCGCATTTTGCTGCTTAGGTGTGAGATCTGCGGTGGTTAGTCTGCTTTCAATGCGAGCTGACATCATTTACGACCCGACACTCATCCAGCCCTCCACTCTGACAAGGCAAATCAGTGAACTTGGATTCTCCTCACAGGTTCTTGAGGTGAGACGAGCTGCTGAAATCTCCGGTGATGAAGGCACTCAAACTCTAGAGGTCACCGTAAGTCTAGCTATTTTTTACTCTCTATTCTAACTCACTTATCCCTCAAAGTGTTCTCCCTACGATAAGGAAAAATGCGCAGGTGAAAGAGGTGTGGTACCCACTGTTAGGCCTTGTGAAGTGTCAGTCAGGTTTAAAATATACCCCTCTTGAGTGGGAGTCGAAGTATTGCGCAAATTTCACAAGAGGAATGTCTTACATATTTGACATGCATAATTTCATCTCTTCCTTAATTAATTTGGCTAAGATCTTGGATAAATTCATTACCTTCCCTCCCATCTGTGCTTCAATATCTTCAACCCCTTTTCTTTTGTTATTGCTCCAACTGCTGATTAGCATGTAAGAGGGTGAATATCCCAGCATTCCCTTCTCCCCTCCAACTTTCGCGTCTTTCAGGCTCAAAGGCACGTCTCTTAAAGTGGTGCGACTCTGGCCAATCAGAAAAGAGCAAAGAGAGCTACACTGAAATTTGATTGGTTAAAATGACTTGATGAATGTGACAAGTCCACGCGATTGTTTATGTGCATCCATTAATGAGGGTGGACGAAAGTACGTCAGTTTGTCGATTGGCACGGTACTTTTTCCTATTCGGCAGCCTACCACTTCCCTCTGCCGGTCTCCCGGTCCACCCATTTATAAAAGTGCCTGGTGAAGGAGGTAGAAGCTGTGAGTCGTTCCGGTCCACTTCGTCTGTGGATAAAGTGAATCACAGAAAAGTAGATGAGAGGTGTGAGGATGAATAATTAACAAGCTAAGAATAACTGGTCTGAACTTGGGAGTAATTTTTCGTCAAGCCTGACAAAACCGATTGACAATGGCGTCAGGTTAGAGGCAAGATTTGTTAAATTTTGAGGGGTAGAGTAGCCTTAATTAGATTAGTGTGACAGATGACAAGAACCTCTAATTATTTTGCCGAATGAGAAGAATACAACTCTTTTTGGATCGTAGATCAAATGAAAATCTAATTTGTCCTGAAGAGTGGTCTCAAGCGAGTAAGCATACTATCTGCAATCCCCAAACACAGGCCGACGCTGTTGCCTTATTCTCCTCTCTGCAGCTCTGTGGCTTTAACTTAAGCCTAGAGGGAGCAAATTGGTTGGTTGGGCGGAAGAGGAGTGAGTAAAGCCAGCTGCATGTGAGTAAAACTGGGCAGGAGTGAATTTCGTGGGATAATGACATTAGGGAAGTCATTTGCCCAAGTAGTTTGAAAGTCCTTCTTCGAATTGCTTATGAAATAGACCATACAGGTATGTTGAGGAGCCTCATTCGCCAAACAGACCGACTGGGCTCGCAATCAGGCGATTGGCCCAATGTGATTACTAGCCGCCTACAACAATGCAAACATTGTTGTCCCCTCTCCAACATTCTTACCTCTTAGCTGTCTTTTTTTTCGCGAAAATGATATTTTTTCGCATACAGGGCTAATTTTATTTAAAGCAGGTTCGTTTATTTACTGATTCAATAAGAAATCAGTAGTATCATCAGTTTTATATCTTGCTATTGTTGTCGCTGCGTAATCGTGCATGATTTCTCAATTCAGGGGGCCCCACCCTTGGGTGTGATCATGGGGGGACTCAGTGCTCACCTAGCCTTCCCATATATGCGCGCAAAGTCTCCTATGCTATCGAGGTTTTGATGACTTGAAGAAAGAGGGAGGTGGTGGGGGTAGCTTCAATTTCTCCCCTCTGTATCGGGACTTGTCACCAATTTCAGTGATAACTGCTCTATTCAGGCTCATTAAACTCGGCTTTTCAGGGTGCCTTTTAAGACTCAGTGTTTGTGAAGGTTTTTTTTTGACCTGCCAGATTCAAGGAATGACCTGCAGCTCCTGTGTGAATTCAATTGAGAAAGCTCTCAAGAAATTAGCCGGTGTCACCTCGACTTCCGTAGCTCTTGCCACAAACCGTGGGAAGGTGGTGTTCGATTCTCATATCGTCGGAGCGCGATCCATTCTAGAGACTATCGAGGTAGTTGCCGCCGTCAAACTCTCTTGACTTTACCTACTTAGTAGTGTTATTAAGTAGCACTTTCTCACCCTCTTGCCGGTGTGCTTCTTGTTCTTCCAGAATATGGGCTTTGGTGCGTCCGTCTACAAGCCGGAATTCAAATCTACCAGTGATTTTGACGAGGCTAGAAGGTGATCTTGATGTTGTTTTTACTATAGAGGTGCCTATGCCTCCCTCGGGATGTATGTAAAAGTTGCTTTTTTATGCCTCTCTGCCTCCTCTAGATGGCGTTGTGTCTTTCTTACCAACCTGGTGTTTGGCTTGCCAACCATGTTCGCTATGATGCTCTTCATGTTGATTTGGCCACATAGTCCAGTTGGTGGCTACTGTCAGCCCCGATTGCATAACACCACTATCGAGGTGCATCCATCTCACTCACAACCAATGCTATTGCCTGGTCTCTCGTGGGAGAATTTCATTCTCTGGCTTCTGGCTACCCCAGTTCAGGTGATACTCAACTCCCTCTCGCATTGTAGATTTGGAGTTACCTTTGTCCTCATCTCACACTTTGAGAGGAGGGTTGTAAGGAGTTGTAGTTCAGTCTTCTAAACTCGCACTCAAAGGAGTCCCGATAGACATCAAGTGGATCCTTTGGCAGTCGGCCTTCCCCTCTAGGGAGTAGTGAATTCATCCAAACCCCTGTTGTAGATAATCAGCGGTCGACATTTCTACACACGTGCCTACAAGTCGTTGAAGCATGGCATGGCTAACATGGACGTCCTCTTGGTGATGGCCTCAGGAGTCGCTTACACTTACTCCATGGTTGCGGTTCTCATCGCTATGCTACAACAATGGTCCGTCAGTCCACGCACTGTCTTTGAAACCACACCCATGCTCTTCCTCTTCATATCACTTGGAAGGTGGCTCGAAAACTTGGCTAAGGTCCGCCTCAAACCCTCATCCTCTGTTTCACTTTTAATGCCTTTGGTATGAGTGTAGTAGGTGATGTTGTCTCCCTAGGAGAGGACATCAGAAGCGCTCTCCAAACTAATGTCACTTCAATCCAAAGAGGCCACGCTGATGGAGCCACAGGGAGGCGCCTTGAATGCGCCTCTCTGTGAGGGTCAGCTAAACATTGATACTCTTCAACACTATCAGGAGAGATGCATACCTGTCGAATTGGTTCAGCGTGGTGACATTATCAAGGTGACTTTCAGTTACTTTGTTCACTTTCTTGATCATTTGACATCTGTCGAAATGTTATCACCTCATGATAGATATTACCCGGTGAGAAGGTGCCTGTGGATGGTCGAGTGGTGTTTGGCATCTCTTCCTGCGATGAGTCTATGCTAACGGGAGAATCCATGCCTGTTCCCAAGACTGTTGGTTAGTCAGTTGTTATCACTTAACCAATTCCACCATGACCATGGGACATTTCACTTGTGATGATGCAACTACTCCCTGTCCTTCATTTCTCTTCAGGCAACATCGTAGTAGGCGGTGCTATAAACCTTACCAGCCTCCTCTACGTGCAGACAACACACATTGGCAGTGAATCCACCCTCGCACAGATTATTGCACTGGTTGAGGACGCACAATCCTCCAAGGTCTGTACTCCCTCTCCTTCGCCTCCTTTTTCTCCTCATCCCTAAGTCATCTTTTCATCGCTGCACTTTGAAGGCTCCGATCCAACAATTGGCTGATCGTATCTCGGCGTTCTTTGTGCCCTTCATCATTCTCCTTTCGTTGGCGTCGCTGGTATTTTGGATTGTGCTTGGATTCCTTCGACCATTTTCCATTCGTGGGTACATTGTAAGCATTTTTTTGCCCTCCCTTCTTTTTTCCCCTCCTCTAAGAGAGTAAGAGAGCTGTAAGGGATTTTATGCGCACCGACAACAGCACACACTACATGAAGGGAAATAGACGTAGAGACGAGGTTGAACAGAAGACCACGTTAATCCATGTTCCCTCATCTCGCTTCGTCTTTCCTTTTCACTAGTCGGAGTGCTCCCTGGCCGGTGCAGTGTTGGATCACGCCTTTCGGGTGGCTGTCAATGTGCTCACAATCGCCTGTCCCTGTTCTCTCGGTTTGGCCACACCAACCGCTGTAATGGTGGGCACTGGTGTTGGAGCGCTTCATGGCATTCTAATTAAGGGCGGTCAACCACTGGAAAACCTGCGTAAGGTACACACCTCCTCTCTTGCTATTCAATCTTCCCCTTGACTTTCCTTAGCATAGGATTTCCACAAAGCTACTTTTGTGGGTTTCAGTAGTGTCTGCCGAGGCCTTGATTATTTAATTATCCAAAACTACGTTTAGGTTTCTACCATCCTCTTCGATAAAACTGGAACAATCACTATGGGTCGCCCCCAACTCTCACGAATCGTCATATTTATACCTGCAACGTCTTCTAATGTAAGTCCTCTTAATGGTGCTACTCTATGCCACAGACCTTGACTTCGCACATGCAAGCGTCAAGAAATGTAATGTGTCATGGCAGCTGTGATAGGATGCGCCATTTTGGTACTGCTCCACCAAGGTAATGTTTGTCAATCGCCTTGACGCCTAGGAAGGTAGAAAATAAATAAGCCTCCACCTCGTTGTTACCTTTTGCGCAGTGGAGATTTGTAGTACAACTGCACTGTTATCCACTCCTATGGTGTACTTACAAATTGCCTATTTTGATTATTAAAACAAGGCCTACTCCCTCTTGCAGCCTGAATCAAACAATCAAAAAGTTGATCCACACACATCGACTTCGCCGAGTCGCCTTCTCTACATGGTTGGCAGCGCGGAGTCCACGGCTCAACATCCTATTGCAACGGCTATTATTCGTATGCTACGCAGTGCTCAATCCGCCTCCACTGATCAGCTGAACTGGCATATTTGGAAGTCAGATTTTGCTAAGGTAAGATAGGCCCGTCACATCCTAATACGGTGCATAAGGTGACCAATGCAGAGACCTTACCGGGCTACGGCATGTCCTGTGATGTCACGGTGTTACCGGGAGATTGTCCCAGTGGACCAGAACTACCCCGACCCACTCATTTGCCGGCAAATGGACAGTCAGCTCAACAGGCTCAACTCTACGCAGACTATGATGCTGCTCTACGCATGGAGCTGGATTACTACTCGGTTAGGTGGAACTCGGATAATTCTCCACTTCTCTGGGCTGGTGGGTTTCAGTTTGGGATTTGAGCTACATCTCCGTCTTCCTTCACAACACCCTGACCTCTACTCCTGTCTGCTGTAGATGTGACTCAAGGTGGCACTTACCATGTACTCATAGGCAATCAGAGGTGGATGCAGAAAAACGTCGTTGTGATGCCGCTGATGGATTTGGATTCTGTCGTAAGAAAGGATGAGGAGGAGGGACGCACCCTGGTTCATGTAGCAATCGATGGTCGTCTAGTTGCTCTCATCGCAATTGCTGACCCCATCAAACCTGAAGCTGCTCTCACTGTTGCAGCTCTCAAGGTTATGGGTATTCACGTGGCCCTCCTAACCGGCGATAACACTCGATCGGCCACCTCTATTGCGAGAAAGGTTAGGCTTCGACAGGACTGCCCCCGAGGTTGTGGACGTTTGATTTGCTCTTTCCTTTCAGGTCGGTATCCGTGATGTCTACAGTGAAGTGATTCCTGCACATAAGGCAATGCAAGTTAAACGGATACAGACACGTTATACTAAAGGTATTTCCACCTCCTAAAATTACCCAGCGTCCCCGAATTTGTGAAGTTTTTTTTCCTTAACCTGTTTCCTTGTAAATATTAGCAAATGGTCATGGCCCCTCGAAGTGGAATCAATTGAAGATGAGAAATGGGAAGGTGGAGAGTGATGTATACGACGACGATGAACGAGCGGCATTTCTTCAGACCTCAAAGCACCCGAACGCCTTGAATCAAACACCTCAGACCTCTCTCGAGGAATACTCCTCCTACTCGGACACAGACGACGCTGATGGTGACTATCCTCTCGGCCCATATCCCAGTGACCTCGGAGCACCGATTGCAAGTTCGGGCCGCAAAAGATTTCTCGATGATCGAAAAGGAAAATACACGTACATTGGCCAACACAGCAGTCGTTGTCAGCACAGTCGTCGATGCTTTTGTAAGAATGGTAGCTGTTATCCCCGTTATACGTTGAGACATAAATGGCGGCTCACCTTGTAAATGCCCTCATCTCGACCATGGATAACACGCGAAAGATTTGTACTTTTGTAGCTACCTGGTGTGGAATCGGCTCAACCTCCACTAGGCAGGAAAAACGTGAATTTGTTGCAATGATTGGCGATGGAATTAATGATAGTCCAGCACTCTCACAAGCCGACGTTGGAATCGCCATCGGTTGTGGCGCCGATGTTGCTGTGGCGACAGCAGACGTCGTATTAGTCCGCAACAACCTTGTGGATGTGGTGGCTGCCATTTCCCTCTCAAGGGCCACCGTGCGTCGCATTCGTCTTAACTTCTTCGCTGCTCTGATTTACAACGCCATTGCCATCCCAATTGCGATGGGATTCCTTGTCCCCATTGGAGTTGAATTCGCACCATGGATGTCATCTGCAGCTATGGCCACGTCCTCCGTCACTGTCGTTTGTCTTTCGCTTCTGCTCAAGCGATGGAAGAAGCCCACAGAGGCCTCGCTCGTGTCACAGAAATACTTAAGGCTATTGGCCAACAGCGGTCTCACCACTGACCGGGTAAGACCTCTCTAGTAGCTCCAAGCAGCGAATGTTAAACAGCTGAGATCACACAGCAGTCGAGTGCACAGAGAATGTCTAACACGTGTGTGATTATGTTTTAGATTCGCGTGAAACGCGCCAACGCCCTAAACTTGTGAGTGGAGACATACAGCGCAAGTACGGCGCGACGGAAAACGCCGCAGACGGATTTAACATTCCACTTGACAAATTTTAGAATGTACCAACTTTGCACGAATAAACGCTAGTCGCCCACCCACCCTCGTCATTTTTAAAAAAGGGGATGGAAAATCAAGACTAGGCATAAAATACAGTGCCACACGAGCATGGGACCGTCGTAGACAAAACCACCGCGCCAGATAGAACGAATGAAACAGAGGAAACCAACCCAGGATTAAGGAGAGGAAATACATCCATTCAGAAGTTTAATATGTACAGCCTAACCGAACAAGTCAAAGCCCATATCATCATCAGACTCCTCGGATTCTTCCTTCTTCTCCTCCTCCTTCTTCTTTTCAGGAGCAGAATCCGCAGCCGTAGCACCACCAGAAGCCTGAGGAGCAGAAGCAGCAGCGGCAGCAGAGGCACCAGGAGCGGGAGCAACACTAACGCTAGACGTGGAAGAAATGATATCCTTGATGTTGCGTCCGCTGAGGGCATTGGCAAAGAGACTTGTGACATAGGTCTCGACGAATTTACAGTTAGCAGCCTTTAATAGGGTGTTGAGCTTGTCGGCTAAGGAGAAAAACACAGTGAGAAGAGGACTCAGCAAGCAATCTAATCCACAGAAAACTAACCCGTTACTTCGATGTCATCGTCGGCAAGAATCAGAGAAGCGTAAGTGCATGCAAGTTCAGACTTGGAATCCATTACAGTTCAGTTGAGCGTGAGCCGAATAAATTCTTTAGCCAAAGGTGGAGCAACACGCCTTAAACGAAATAACCAGACTACGACCAAGTTGTCAGTTAAAACAACTCCTATACAAGATTAAAAATAACCTAGTAAGACAAGCAACTTTCACACATATCTTTTCACAAAAATGAAGAAGCCTTTTTAGTCTAAATTATTTACAATAAAAGCTAAATAACAATAACATCTACGCGTGTGCTTAGAGCATATGTTTGCAAATTACATAAAAAAAGAAGGTAACCCAATAAATAAATTAATCAAAAATTGTTTTAAGCAGGACTTATTGATGGAGCTATGCTTAAGTGCGGGTCTTCGTTACATCGGGCAGTGATTGGAATTAATGGCTGACTACTGGAAGAGTAATCCAAAGAAGTACTGTGACATTTGCAAATGTTGGATTCAAGACAATGCAATCGTAGGTCCTCGGATCTCTTTTTTTGCCGTAGCATATGTCGTGCTGTTCATTGCTTCGTTGTGTGTGTAAAATTTTCGCCCTAAGTCCACAATTTCAATGACATGGAGTTTTCGTCTCGGCGCTTTACCAGCCTAAAAGTTTTTTATTTCCATTGGAAATTTTTCCTTAACATTGTTTCAGTGCTTAGAATCCTAGATACACAACTTTTATATATTCAGTACGATCTTTCGTTAACATTTTTTGCATTTCCATTCTACCCTCACTACTTCCTGCAGATCACGATTTTTTTCCATTTTTAGAGCATTAATAATCACGAGAGTGGGCAGCGTCACATAGGCAATGTTCAAAAAAAGCTAAATGAGCTCCAACGGAACGCAAATTCTTCCTCCAAGGGAAAAATGCGTGAGAAAATATCGCTCATCAATGACGTACAGAAGTGGCTCTTTGCTATTTGAGTTTTTCTTTAGATGGCTTTTGTTGGAATGATGAAAGACATTGAACGTGATCCCTCCCTCGCAAAGCGCTATGGTGTCGATCTCTCAGGTTTTAATGCCACATTATATAATGCCTTAGCAGACGATCAGTTTAGTTGTATGAAAGAAAAGTTGAAGAAAATGCGAGAGGAGAAACAGACGAAAGCGCGTAAAGGTGATAAGAAGAAGCCCACTGCACCCCTTACTCCCGTTCCGGTGACAACCAAACCTATCACTTATGAATGGAAAGAAGTTAAGACAGCCGATGGTCGAATGTATTATTGGAATAAGAAGACTGGTGTTACGCAGTGGGAGCGCCCCAAAGCTTCTATTCAAGCTGCAAATGATTCAGAGTGTGTTTCACAGGAGAAAAAACGGCTGGATCAGTTTTTGTTTAACCGACTTGTTGAGCTAAGCGAATCCGGCGTCTCCGAAGCCAGTGAGGCTGTTTGTCAGGCATTTGGTGCATCACCTGAGGAAAGCCAGCCACCCGTTTCCCAGTTGGAGGTTTCAGAGCGTGTAATTACCGAAGGTCCCGCGTCGCACAATGAACACGTCAACGTGGCTCCTAGTGACGAGAAACGGCTACGAGTAAATCTTCTGGGTGAATGGCAGCCAGTAGTCCCCGAGTGTGTCTCCGCTAGGTGACTTCCTAACTAACGTTGAAATTTGTTCGTTTTGTAGTATTCTCACTGCATCAGTAATTCCAGCCTTTGTAGAGAACCGCTAGAAAAGGCGACCATATATGCTGCGGCGGAAGAATCGGAGCCTGTGAAACCAGAGAGCGATATCAAGCTTCGAATCGCCCGTTTAGCAAGTAGAACTTTGAAGGGTGATGAGGAGAAGCTGCAGGAGATTACAGAAAAGGCCGAACTCCTATCTCACCTTTCAGAGGTCAATGAGGCAGACATTTCCTCACATTACCACCTCAATTTTGAGGAAAAGCAAGCACCCATTTCGTCAGTAGCCAAAAAGGCAGCTCTAAAGATCGAATTTCATACCAAGCCGGATCCCGAGATCAAAGCCGAGCCGTCCACCACTCCAATGCCACCCATTCCATTTAAGCGGAAAGCCAACGCTTCCAGAAGTTTGAGAAGGCGAAACAATGACGAGTAATCTAACTGGTGATATACTGATAGGAACAGTTGTACAAAGTCAATACACAATTATTAGCTTGATCGTATCTTCCATTTGTGTGCTAAATACTTTATTGAGATAAGATAGCTTTTGGTTCCATCAGAGATGAGCGTGTCGTCAAATTATGACGTGTTTTTGCCGTGTACATTTCGCTCCTAGCGAGAAGGGTAAAGGCGAGTTCTCCAACAGCTGGCATCAGTGTTTTCCGTCCAGCACGACTCACAACCCTCTCAAACTCAACATCCCCGTAAACCTTTCCTATATCATTGTTCAAGTTTACTCCAATAACAAATAAGTCATACCTGATGAAGCGTGTATCTCGCAATCAATTGTTCTTGCCTTGCCATGACCCGAGATGGGGATTTCGGCGCGGTCGACCTTCTCAACTCATCGCGTACCCGCGTGACATTGATGGTACCATTTGCTGATCGCAGCATCAGGTTGGCTACAGGAGTACCAACAAGTCGATGGTGTCCGACCACTACACATCGTAGACCTATTAGTGTGGGTGCAGTCTCTTGTAAATGGAGCAGACAAGTGGCTGGAGCGCAGGCATTGTGAACGGAAAAGGGGCATTGCCTCCAATGTAACTGCAAAACAGTCAAATTTGGCTGAAATGGGCTGGTATCGTTTGAGAATAAAGTCCATTGTTTTGACCAGCTCAGTATTAGACTTGGAAAGGAGGGAACAATTAAAAGTGTTAGGCTATCATTGCATAATAAAGGCGCGACTATCACAGCCAAGTAGACGGCCCGCCAAAGGATGGTCGGGACATGTGAGCAAGTGGATTAACGTTGCTCAAAAGCATTGTCTCTGATTTTAACGCGTAAATAACGAATGCATCGTGTGCTAATAACTGAGTATTTGTATATCAAGAGTGTTTTTTATCTAAACACATCGTTTTGATAACCGTTCTGCGCCATTTTGCCATTTTCTATCCAGAAGTGCACGATTTTAATTGGTTAAAAGTTTGCCCTACTAGCCAATTTAGCAGGTCAGGCCGGCCGATTACGTGAGAAATGAGAGATAAATTGTGTAGTAACATGGATGAAATCTAATTGCGTCTAATTTGAGACCGATCGTTATCATAGTGGACGCTTTTTTTGCCTCTCTTTAGCTTACTGCATAGCTAGCCTTGTTTGCTTGAATGGTGCCCGTGTTTCTGATGTGGAATGAGTTGTTTTGATTTCGTTAATACTGGTTATTCTCTTCACATCGTCCGAATCATGTTTTCCTCGTAGTATATTTTTTCTTTTACTCGTGATTTATGCTGGGCCTCTGTTTAAACTATGGGTGATCAATTTACGGTCTTTTATCCCTCTGTATGTTTTTTTCCCTTTGCATCTCACATTCGAGGGTCATGCCTTTTATGACTTCTCTGCCTTCAATAGTGACTAACTTTGATGCTCTTTTCATTTTTAGGTAGTTATGCTTGTGTATGCGGTTCAGATAATTTTGGCTGCAGCTGCTTTTAAAAGCCTCTTGTTTGAAGCCTAGTAAGTATTTAAACCCATTGCGCATTTAGTCATTCTACGGATTTTGAGGTTCATAGAAACTGGCTTGCTATCACATACAGCTCAAATGTATCAGAATGGTATTGTGAGGTGTGATCCACCCCATTCATATGGCCAATTCATTTGCTCTAGGCTACAAGCCAGTGGACTTTGGATTACCCTCCACTCTTTGCCTATTTTGAATGGGTTCTTGCGCAAATTGGTAGCAGAGTGGACCCTAAAATGGTGGTCCTGTCTGCCAAACCCTATTCCTCCTTAGCCACAGTCTACTTTCAACGTATTACGGTTTTAGTATCTGAATTTCTCCTTCTGTTTTCAATTTGCCGGTGAGTGGGCTGTTTCATTAGCACGTGTGCTGTGTTAAGCATGCTATCAAAAACCCTTGGACCACTTGGCGAAAAGGCTCGCTCTACCTATTTGACTGCAATCTTTCTCTTCGCCTTTAATTTCGGCCTACTTGTGGTTGACCGTATCCTTTGTTATTCTATGTTTGCTGGTGATGGATAGTCCATCAGCTACTTCAAGCTTCTCTGTTCACCTTCTTTAACGCGTCGCATCAAAGATATTCATTTTCAGTATAATGGATTCCTCTTTGGTATACAATTTTTATCCATTCTCAAGGCCTTTGAGGTGGGACCACTTTATTCGCCGAACGATCTCCTTTTCCTTTTATAGGGGAGTTTTTTATGGAGTGGCTTTTGGTTTTCCGTTTTACTCAACTTCAAGCATATATTCCTTTATCTTTCTCCCGTCTACTTTGCCTTCATGTTGTTTCATTACTGTCTAAAAAGAGGTAGCCTGACTTTTACCTGAAAGACAGCTTTAGAGAAGGGTCGGTACAAAGTTATGCTCAATCGTTTTTTTGCAATGGCTGCCGTTGTTGGCATTGTGTTTGCAGTCTCTGTGGCGCCTTTTATTTATTGGGTAGGCTTACTTCCGTTTCCGCAATTTGTGCCCTTTATTTAGGGAAAATCGTCAGATTTGCTCGGAAGGTTGTTTCCATTTCAACGTGGTTTGTGCCACTCCTATTGGGCTCCCAACTTTTGGGCGTTGTACAATGTTGTGGATAAGATGTTCAGTGTCTCTGGTACGTTTTTTCTGTTTTACCTACCTTTGGATGATTGATGTAGTCAGGGCTATCAATAGCTTCGGCATAGGTTAAACGCTTCTTGAGTTGTCACTACTTATTGCCGTCATCAGTAGCTTCTGCCGTGCGTCGGGTTTGGAATGGCTAGCAGTCGGCTGGGTCAAAATTAAATGTGTGGTGCTTGACCTGTGTGGTAAAGGCACTTGTTGGATTAAAAATGAGGTCTGTCTACTCGGTGGAAATTGGACTCGACAGTGTAACAAGTATGCTTTTTATGAAGAAATGGTAGAGGTTAGTAAATGAATGGATACGCAGTGCCATTCTTGCTCTTAGAATGCTGCACCTGTCTTCATACTAGGTAGTGGGAAGAATTAATAGGTAGAATGGGGAAAGGTTGGGTAAGAGCTGTCAATTCAGTCTTACGGACATCCACATTCTTCGGATTCTTCTTTTTGGTATTTCATCCAATGATAGATGCCGACGCTTTTCTTTTAATTTCTCATTTTTTGTTAAGAAAACGATTAATCGAATATACAGCCTATATTTCACCACAAATTCTACTTATAATAAGTTAGTAGTCTTTTTTCGGAAGTAAATCTTGGATGCAGATACTCCCTACTGAGGTGGCAGTATACTTACGTATCGTTGTGATTTCTTCAGGCTTGTCTTCCCACTTTTGTTTGCTCAAGCCGGCAGGAACTTGGTCGAATCAAGTGTCAATGACGAGTGGGCTGACGGGCAACTATGAGCACTCCTGTCTTCCCACCATTCGACCTCTACACACAGCCGTGTTGAATGCCCTTTTCATGCTTGTAATTCCCTTTATTCTTTCAGATTGTTTGAAGGGTGTAGAAATAGTGCTTAGTCTCCTCTCTATTGTAGCCCAGTCTCGTACTTTGTAAGCCTAATGCTGAGAGCATACAAGCGGTGGATTCCGGCTTCATCCTACTTCGCTCCATTGTTGCCGCTGCTTGGGCATCCTTCCTTTTTGGCTGGCACGTTCATGAAAAGGCCGTTCTTATGATAACTCTTCCACTAACGTAAGCCTACCTCTTTTCTTTGTTATTTTTTTGAGCAAAAAATGTGCAAGATTTTCTTTTGTTTATGCAGATTTTTGGCTGTGGCCTCACGACGACTTCGAGGCATCTCCTTTTACGTCAATACTGTTGCCCACTTCAGCCTCCTCCCGTTAATTTTTACGCCAGATGGTAGGTTTAATGGGCTCATATTTCCGTGTCTTTGTTTAACCTTCCCATAGCGACAAGGATTTGAGAATTAATTACTTATTAATTGTATTAGAGGCAAACAACTTCCACCACATTCCTCTTTCAGCGTAAAATTATCTCGTGACTGCTTTCTTCCCCTAGAACAACTCATTGTTCTGTCTTCCTACCTACTCTACACACTCACCCAGTATTTCCTATTGGGACGGTCGTCAAACCCAGTTACTGGCGGTCTTCTATTTACTCTCTGGCCTCACTTGACCAATCTTGCTCTAGTCCACCTTCTTGGCTTGATCCCTCTTCTACTTGCCAATCGGATCTTTCTTCCTCGTGTGTATCCACACTTGGAATTTCTCCCCCTAATGCTCACCTCGGTGTACTGCGCTGTGGGCTTGTTGGCTGCATTCTTCGTCTACGTGTGGATCAACTTTGTGTGGTTCTTGGCAGAGAAGCAAGCCGAGGAGGAGGATGAAGCCGAGAGCGAATTTTATCAAGTCAAGGCGTCTTTCCTCAAGAAGAACGACTAGTTGTAACTTGGGGTGCGTGTTTTGCCAACCCTCTCCTGCCAATGCCGGGGTGAACCAGCAAAATGTTTCTCAAATAAATGCCTGTTGGCATATTTGAATTGTATCCACCTTGACTGCGGCAGTAGGTAGGCGTGAAGTGATAATTTTATCACATTTACTTGAGCATTTGGTGGGATAGAAAGCTTTTTACACGTACCTTATTCACCATGACTTACTTGAGCCCATTAACCTGGTTGATTGACTACTGCTATCGACTAATCTCACCTCGTAGACGTCTGCAAATGCATAGTTAAATGCTCGGCTATCAATCACGAGGTGCAAACTTAGCCCGCCAAATAGAAAGTGGACCCTTCAAATCACAGGGCAGCCTACCTGACTCACCAATCGTGTAAGTGAGATATTCTTACTTTTTAAGCAAGATAAAGAATGGAGATTGTAGAAGTAAATAAGTTATTCAAACATGCTTACATAGGCATAAGCGTCTCCTCGGTGAACTGCTTCGGCCGACATCGTCCAGCAAACACATCGGAGCTGGACCCGGCGTATGTGTGTCTGGGCAAGGGGGCTAGCGTGGTGGGCGCCTTTGATGGTTTACACATGCCTTTGTCGCCGTCAATGGCTTCACACACGTTGTGCCTTAGGATGACTTCAAGCTCGGTATTTGCCGTTATTCCCAGCTCGGCTAGGGTTTTGGCATCATCCACTCTGTCAAAAATGCAGCAGTCGTGCACAATAATCTGTTGATTTGAAGACACTTGTTCGTGCTGTTCAATGATTTTTTTTATCTCTCCCAACGTCCTCTCCATCCTCGTGCGCAACTTCATCGGCCGATTTCGGAACGGTGTAGTGATGTAGATCTTATATTTTATGGGACAGCTCAATGGCACACTCATGATAATATCCACTATTGACGGCAGCTTGTACGCCCTCAAAAGGAGGGCGTCTTCAAGCACCACTCCATCGAATGTCAATGTTTGATCCCTAATTGGGATGTTGGTAGACTTGGCGATGTGTGACTTTAAGTTGTAGACAGGCAAATTTTCATTAACTGTTAGTTGTGTGAGCACTCGTTGCCGAAAGATGATCGATGCATGTAGAGACATGCTAACGCAACTGGAGGTGGTAAAATATGAAACAAGCGCTGTGTATGCACATTATTAATCTAATGAGGCTGTTGCTGGTATCTCGCTTAGCACACAAGCGCCCTGACAGACAGTCCCCTTTTCCACTGCTTGTCGGTAGTATTCTTCAAAACCAGTCTCCTAGCATCAAAGAGGGGAGACTTAGTAGCCTCATAACAGCAATACAAATACGCACCATACTACTTATTTAGGATGGGCCACCAACGTACAACTTGATATTATTGGTTATCAAGCAGTCCAATCAAAAAGCTACGGAGTGCCGTAGTTCAAACAGGCAGAATTACGCCCGTATAATATTGTTTCAGGTTCAAGACGGGCCATGTACATTCGATTATAACAAGAAGGCTGTGTAGTGGTGTGCATGGTTCGGGATTCATCGGTTTGTCTCCAAGACAGTCAATTCAAGCACCTCATCTGACTTAACACCCAAATCTACCAGTGCCTTCTTGGCGTCTTTTTCCTTGAACAAACATCCTTTGTAAAAAAGCAGAAGCTGATCAACAGGAACCTGTAACGAGGACGATAGGGATTGCAGAATCTGCTTCAATGTTGTGCCCAGACCGATTCGGATGCGAATCGGACTCTTCTTAAAAGGTACCTTTACAAAGACTTGATATCTGAGAGCGTACCCCTGTGAGAGGGTAAGGAGTAAGCCAGCGTTTACGGGAAGATCGTAGTCTTTCAATTTCTTGTTGTTCTTCAGTTCCATTCCGCCGAATGATAACTTTTGAGCTCCAACTGGGATATCAGTCACCTTAGTGATGTATTCTTTCACTCGCAGAACGTAGTTACTGTCACTAATGTAAACAAAGACGACATTCCTTCCACGATGCAATATTGTCAATTGGAGGTGCATTGTACAGCTGAAGTGAAAAATGAATTTTAAATTCCATAAAATGGTGCCTGTTTAGTCATATGCATTTTTTAATGAAGTAAGCACGATCAGACAAACTGATCACATAATGAGTACAGAAAGCTTCTGGATTTTGTACTTTAAATGAAGTGTTATGAGGTGCTTTGAACGCGCCACTTCCCATGGTGTGACAAAGGCGCCCGAACTGAGGCGATTAGTGGGCCACGCGGAATAGATTCCCTTATGCGGCAGATCAGGTATCCTGCGGTCTCCTATGCTTCTTAAAATATCATGTTAATTTTTTTGCCCCTAAATACACTACTTTTGATCTATGCGTAATAAATAACACTCATTTTGGGTCTGTTGTACAATCGTTAGGATGTAATGTCACCCCCAAAAACAGCGTTAATGCAAAATTGGTACGAGTTTACGAAAAGGTAGTAAACAGGAAGCAGCAAGCAAATGGTTGCAAAGTGGGTGGTTTTAATTAATAAATATCTCAACTGTAGATTTATCAAGTAACTGAGGGATAACCATTATTGTTTGCTACGCTGTTCATTTTCTCATTCGGCAGCCTAATTGTGAAACATTGCTTATGGATTAGAGGACTCCGACTTACCTTTGAGTGTACGGCAAGCAGTGAAGAGACCGTGTGAATACTCTACTACAGCATTCACTTTGTGTGCGGTGTCATTTGAAGACAAGTCTCCAGGCGGCGGTACTCATTGGCGCGACGCCTTCAGATGGGTAGGGCGCCCACGTAAATGTTGGAGTGCGGTACTTCCCGCCATTTACCATTCAAAGTGGTAAATCCAGCTGGATGCTTAAAGTCTTCAACATGTAATCTCGACTACTCTGTGTGCAATCACCGATCTCCATAACAGGCCAAATAGCACAAAGACAAGGGCTCTCGGTGAGAACTCACTCCCACAGGAACGCCGCATTTACTGCAAGATTGACGCATCCCTGGTAAGTCGGTTTAAGCATCAGTAGCGAACAATAATAAGCATAAGACAAATTGTCAAGGAGAAGTCAGATCCAGCCGTCAAAGTCCCCTTCCTCACTACTTCAATTCTCCCCATATGAGCAATACGAAATCTCTCGCTCTATTTTACCACTAAATTATCTGTTCCGACTGCTTCTTTAAGAGACCTCTAATGCCATTGTTTGCTCTCCAACGCACTTGTAGTTCACCTTCTTCTCTTTACCGATAGTCCTTCAGTTTCACACCTCTAGAATGTATAAGCATCGATTTAAGTTGTTGTGAACCATTTCTCACCGAATGAGTACCAGGTTCTGAGGCGACGAGAAGTGAGTCACCCGCATCGACAGGCTTGCTAGTGTTATTGGTGTGCCAGGCAAAGCGCGTTGATTGAATGCCTCAATGATCAATCACACTGACTATAGTACCTTCGCACACACTTACATCGAGGAGCTGATTTTGGTGCCAAGAGCACACATGCTTAGTGTTATATAAGGACAGTGTAGACACAATACCACCCTTTAATTCCACTTGTCTCCTTCGCCTTCTCTCTCGTCTTGTTAGACATGAAAATAACTATTTTATACAAAGGTCAAAAGTTAATCAACGTCTCTATGCACAATGATATGAGCGTGAGACGTTTGCGAGATATCATCGAGGAGACGCACCACATTCCAACTGAAAAGCAAACATTGACCTACAACGGGCACATTCTTGAGGATGGGAGGTTGCTTGAACAACACTATGGCATTCACGACAAATCGGAGGTAACGCTTTCCCTCCCATTGAACTTTACGCCCAACTTCAAAATTTACGTTAAAGTGCCCGGTGGACTAATTATCAAGCGTCATGTGAATAGGAATGACCTCGTCTCCGAGTTGAAGTGGTCTATAGAAGATGCTACTAAGATTCCTGTCACCTTGCAGGCACTTAGCTACGGCTCCTGGTTGATGGAGGATAATGTTAGATTGGGTGATTACAACATCCGACGGGGATCAGTGGTGCATGTACTACGAAGACCCAATCCCGTTCCGATCTCTGACGTCGGAAGTCAGGTGTCGCAGTACCGTGTTCTCGGTAAGGATGAGAGCGAATCCAAGGCGGACAGTGGAGTTGGTGACTTGCTGATAGTGAGACCATCACCAATAAAACGACTCTCAGTCCAGAGAATTCCCGAACCTGTGACCAGTTCTAGCGAAGCAGTACCCATAAAGGAGGCTGAAGAGGTGGAAGTGGCGGAAAGGGAGGCAGAGAAGGGAATGGAGGAAAATGAACAAACACCACGGCCTATCACTCCACCTCCTGTACCTAAATTGGGAGATGGCGAGAGCCTTCGTCTTAATCTTCCCGAAACCGAGGTCTACCGCAATTTCCGCCAGGCTCTGTGTAACCGCATGGTGACCCAAAAGGGACAAAATGGAGCTGAAAATAACGCCTGAGAAGAGGATGTGGATGTGTATAAAAGATATAAAAATTATGACACTTTCTGAGGTTTACCATCTTATAAAGCACTGCTTTCAGTCAGTATGGTTATTTCGTATATTGAGAACTTCCCGATCGCGCAGGTTACCGCTAGGAGGCTCAAGGCCAGCGAAAATGAGAAATAAATTTAACCCCAATAATTGAGATGCTAGCCGCACCGGCATCAAAGAGGTATCATTTTTAAAGGGTAAGAGGTAGTGTCCTTTAAAATTGCAAACTTCAAAGAGGCTGAGCCTGCCGGTAAACGCCAAGTCCTCTTCTACGTCTCGATGTGTTGAAGTGGATGAGTGCGATCTCTCCAGACAAGAATGCCAGAAAGTAACAGTACAGACATAAAATAGGTATAAAGCCATGACTTTTATTCACCGAGCATTATAGAGATAGTAAATAACTTCACTCGTTTTCTTGTTAATTGACCTAAAAAAGGAAGATGAGGGTCCGCTAGTTAACTTCAATAAGTCCTCTTGCATTTCTATCCATGCTGCGCCGTGGTGTGCACGAGCTATCACCCCAGAGGTAAGCTAGGTGTAGCAATTTTGGCGGTACAAATTCCTCTTGCCAAGATAGAACGCCAACGCGGTTGCAAACACGCAGAGATGAGGAAGAAGCAGACGACATGAGAGGTGGGGTTGATTGACAAATTTTTGTGCAGCTCGATTCATAGCCAAGCCAAAAACCCAATTCTAATGTACGCTAAGTGAATGTCTAAGCATTATGAGAAAAGCTAGTTGCTGGAGCACGGACTACATGGAGACTCCAGAGCAATTTACATACTTAAGACGCGAGGATCGGCTGCATTGCATCAGCATTGCCTTCTTTTCATCATCCGTGGGGAGATTGTCGTACGCAGCGAAGAGGCTAAAAGAATGAACAGTTGGTGAATAGCAAAGCAAAGCCTTCACCATTATTGTGTAAGCCAAGGCGAGAGAGCGCGCTATGTTGCATTGCCGTGGGATCCACACGGGAAGACACAATCGGTGTACGAATAAGTGGATGAGAACCAACTCACCTCTTTGGAGTGGGAAACAAAGTAACAATATCCTCCGCTTTGGGACCAGTGATTGAGTGAATCTGGAGGAGGTGGCGACCAAATTGTTCGCGCAACGGCAGTGCGGGTGACTTCTTGCCCAGATTGACGTATTCGGTCCAGGGGATGCCCCACAACCGAGGGCCACCGAATGCCTCTTGCGGTCGGCGTCCATCGGAGTACACCGCACAGTCAAACTAAAGTATCGTGGACGAATACGCGTTTCAGATAAGGGGCTTTGACAACTCCAAGAGCAGAAAGGCTTTACCTGCGATTTGGCTATTAGAAGACGAGTCATCGAGGTGAGATATGCAGCGCATTGTTCACCAGTTGTACAAGTGACAAATTCGCATCCATCTATCAGCTAGGGGCGTCAAAGGCAAATCCATCAGAGGACACCAAAGTGAGAATAGACGTTTTCTACTGAGATATCGGTACCTGAGCATTTACCATTGCCTGCAGAAGTGTTTCGTGTGATATGCGAAGATTGTACATGGACTTGCACTCCTCAAATATGTACATTTTCCGAAAGCCCAACTTCTGCATTCTTCCCTAGGAATATGAAAGATACCAATCGTCTGTCATGCATGCATTCATCACGCCATATTCTCTGCCTACTTAAAGTGTGTAAGGACGGCTTTACTTTCTGCTCCATAAAACGACCGTCGACAATGCTTGAGGCAAGATCATCTGCCCGCTTGCGTTCGATAACCAAACCCAGGACAATTTCCTCGCATTTAGTAGGGTCTTAGAGAGGGAAATAAGATCACCTCAGATGGTAAGTATCAAAAAATTGAAGGAACAAATGAGTTAAAAGGAGAGCTGACCCCCAAAATTTCGCGCGATCCAAACAAAGTCGCCAACAGGAAGACTACGAGCCTCCCATTTCACAGCTTGCGTTCGCATAACGTCCTTTACCTTAGACATTCTGCAATTAAGGATTGGACAATTTTAGGTGCCTATTGTGCACGGTGCATGGTAAAACACATACCCAAACGTCTCGCGGACATCAATAAGCAAAATTATGTCGTAGGAACGACCGATAAGATAGTCGGAAGGAGGAGCGTCCCCTACTGGTGATAGAGAGTCCAGTTGAACAGTATTTGAGACTACTGGGGTAGGAAGATCTCTGACTGGCGAGGGAGACTGGTGAGGCAGCACCTCAATCTCAGGGAGAGAGGACGCGGAATGTAGGCTGTGACTCTGCGTAGAATTCACAGGAGCGCGGCCACGCGAATGTACGTGTGCAGGCGGAGCGTCTTAATTTCAGAGTCGGTAAACAAAACTTCGACCTACCATCAAACTGCATTTTAAAAATGAGAAAGAAGAAAACATTGCATTAAAATAAGGTAATCAGTACAAATTAAGCGCATAAAAAATGTAAGAGTGGGCATAAGAAACATTAGGGGATTTGGTTTGACAAAGAAAACAGGACAAAGCTGTAGAGGCAAGCTACACAAAAGAGATCACTACTAACTAACCATCAAACACAATGAAGAATGGAGCAAATAAGCTCCCTTAAACAAAGCCATACCTTCGCCATGCAAAGCTCATGTAGCTCAGCGTTTGAAGACCTGTTACCCAAAGCAAGGGCATCCGAAAGGGAGAGACAATGGTTGCGAGCAAACTCCTCCAATTTCTCGTCCAAAATACTGCATATGCTTGGACCAAAGCCGCTGAGAATCTCGCATTCTTTACCAGAGTTGAGTTTAATGGGATATTTTCTAAGCGAAGACAATGCCTAAGAACATAAGCAGTGTATGCCCGAGATAAACCTTCAAATACACCCTAGCCACTTTCCAAGAATCTTTTCTAGCTTCCTTTGCCAAGTTGTATAGCCAAAACTCGAAGAAATGATTAGGATTTTTTAAAAACTTCTTAACACGAACCCGCCCCATCCTTAGCCAATCAAAAAAGGAAAAATCACAATCAAAACATGCACGCCTAACCTTTACAATAAAAAAGTAGCCGGCAAAACAATTATAAGTAAAACACTATTAAATTGCGATCCAAAAAACGTTGATTTTCTAGGAGCTTTACTTGTCGTAAATTACTTGCTAAATAAAATATTAACAATTAACACAGTAGAAGTACGATGTGAGTGAGGTAGCAATTCGGCCATCAGGTAGGTTTAAGTGTTTTGATTTCGATGCAAGAAGTGAATCAGACGCTAAGTGCACGTTTTTCTGATTAACTGTTCCAAAAGATACTTTTTTCGATGATTTTAGGGTTCATTTTTGACGTCACATGACTTCCTTGAATGCAAAAGAAGTAGAATAGATATATTTAATCATCGGAGGGGCAGAGGTGGCTGGCATTGCTCAAGGGCCAGCCCCTACCCAGACATGACAACACGGCCTCCTATGTGAACATTACTAGCAGACAAACAACTAAAATATTACGAATCCTCCTCTTCTTTTGATCGTCTTCACTGGAGCTCCTCTTGGTGGTTAAACAGCGTTTGCATAAACACCCACGAGCTAGCCGCGCTAGTCATCAAATTCCCTACTTAATTGGAAAGATGCTTGAGCACCGTGTCAACTTTCCCTCTTCGTTGCTCTAAAGGCGTTGAATTTTAATAAGATTTAGAAATTATCCAGGTGGTTTACGGTCAGCGTCAATTCAGTTGTTACCAGCTTACTTGCAAAATACGGAGGTGAGTTAAATGCCAAAGACAGACATCGCTCTCAGCCCTTCTGTTACGCGATATTAAAAGTTCTCAAATCCGTAGTACATGCACGACGCTAGTTTGTCTCAATCAGTCAAGATTGGGATAGAAGTCCTATAAAACTGGGTTTACTTTCCGCTGCTATATCTGTAGCGTCTTGAGGCTTCTCTGTCGGCAAAAGAATGCAAAGCACTATGACACGGTATACAAATTTAACCAAAAGAGTGAATCTGGACACCTGGCATGGCTCGATGGCCAACCCCTGCCGTAGAGGATAATATGGAAGCCCAAATCAAACAAAAAAATTATTACATTCTCTGCATCTCTAAACTTAATTTTTTCCGTCTGGTCATAGGGACGTAATGTTTATTAGTCCTTCATCTACTTATTCAGCTCTGCTTTTAAAAGGATTATATTTTACTAATGACCTTTGATTTTCTTGAAGACAAAAGAAGGCATGACATTTAAGGGGAATGTATACATTTTATAAGCAAAATAGGAGTAGCCCGATGGTATGTTTCGGAGTTTAGTCCACATCGCAAAGGCAAAAAGGCTACCCAGGTCACTCTACGCAGTTTAAGCCTTGATCCTTCATTCTGCGATTTCCGATGCCTATCTTTGATAGAAGAATGCCGGATGTGTTTTGGCATCTTTGCTATGTTGAATAAAGTGGCATACAGAACTGAACTGAACCAAATCATTGCAATTAGGCACAATCTGAACTATTTGTAAATATTTCGAGTCTAGTAAAACTTATTTTTGTTTGTTCCACTACCAAGATTTTTTGATGATCGTGTTTACGTTTAGCAAGGTAAACAATCTGTTCTCCTTTAGCATTGGTGGGCTTTTTCTGGAATAAATTTATGCAGAAAACTTGGCTCGCTCTACTGCCTTGTAAACAATGCCATTGCTGAAAGTAACATAAGCTCTCCACACGTTAGTCCAAAAAAGTCAAATTTTTTATCGCTTGACAAGACCGCGAATGACAGTAGGACACTTGAGACCTTGTCAAAACCCTTGGCTTCTTGGCATTTTGAAATAGTAATAGAAGGATTCAATGATCGCTGTACCCTGTTTACATCGCGTCAATGCGTCAACTACACAGACTACCGGCACACCTCGAAGGTCTGCAAGTGCATAACACCTTCGTACAGGTCGCCAAATGGACGCGGTGATCGCGTGTGTGCTGGCGATCGTGCGCGCCTATACATATATACACATAGGCATTTCTATCGGTAGGGGAGTTACTAATCTGCATACCCAGGCTTAGGTTCGTTCTTCCCCAAGCCCACCTTTAAGCACATCCCTAATAATACACAGGGTCACTAGGTTCCGCCTGCTGCCTAGGCATTTTACTTTTCAGACCAAATGCAGAGTGCTCGGCTAGCATTCCTCTTTGTGACGGTTTTGCTAGTGCAATGTGAGGACCTTCCGTTGATCCGTACCAAAAGAGCCGCAATTCCTGTCAATGCCTTGTCCTGGCCTGAGAGTGTTATTCCATACATCATCGATAAATCTGCATTCAGTATAGGGGATTCTACATATTAACAGTCAACTCCTACCCTATTCCATTGACAAATATTTCCTTTATTTTTTGTAGAAAAGGAAGAATTGAGACAACTAGCAACAGCAATTGAGACGTGGAATAACGAGACCTGCGTTCAATTTCGACCCTATCGACGAAGCGACAGAAACTGGATACGCATTACGGATGGAAATAGGTGAGTGTTGTAGTAACCACAAGTTCGATTGGCTTCTTCCGTCCAGCTGCTTTTCGGAATACATGGGCTTTAAAGGCATTACAGGGGAGCAGATGGTCACTTTGTCTAAAAATGGATGTCGTTTCGTAAGTTTATGCCCGATATTAAAGATGTACACCTATATATGTTCAAAACTTAAACGGCTAAAGCATATTGCGTTATTTGCTACACAAAATAGTACGGATTATACCTGCACGAACTGGGTCATGTAATGGGGCTTGATCACGAACACACCCGTGCTGACAGAGACAAATACCTCCATGTTAATGACGCCGGCGTGCCAGAGGATTTCAAATTATTCTTCACCAAAAAGAACGAAGAGAATCTACACACATATGATACGCCTTACGACTTACAGTCCATAATGCACTACGGACGCTCCGTAAGTTTACACTTTACGTGCACTTTAACGCTGAATAAAAATCAAAATGGAGCACTTACAATCAAGCTCCTACGTTCATCTACCCCTTGAATTTTTCTCAAGGTGCTCTCAAGGTCGGAATTTACGTCCACAAATAGTTTCATTGCATTTTATCCTTTTAAAGTTTTGTGGTGAATTTAAAATAAAACTATTAGGGTGAGAGGAGTCTACTACTAATGTGAGATAAAATCTAAATTTTTTTATAATTTTTAAAGTACCATATTCTGCAAATTTACTTGTTCTGCGTATTGTTACCGTATTCAGTCATTTTCCGTTTATGCCGACAAAGTACCAATTGCGGTAAAGGATGAAAAAATGAGACATATTTTGACAGACGTCTACGTTAAGGATATTTCATTTTGGGATGCGCGGATTCTAAATCTTCATTACCACTGCCAAGGTTAGTGATTATATTCAAAGGCAAATCCATATTTATATGAACTAACGGCTACGTAGCTAATACTCTAGATAAATGCAAAAACATCCAACCCAACTGTCCATTCCCGGGTTACATCGATAAATTCTGCAAGTGTCAAACCCCAAAAGGTATTAGCCAATGATCTTTAAAACCATCAGTTTTATTTTATTCTCACAGCCTTCCACAGGCTCGTTTTTTTTTAGAATTTTCTCAACGTCGGTGTGTGGACACCCACGGGGAATTTGAGTGTCAAGAATTGGCGAACAAACTGGAATGCTACCGCAATGCCAGCTTCATGACCGCTTACTGTCGTAAAACCTGTGGATTTTGTTATAGACATACCCTCTCCGATATGATGAGGCCTTCACTTGTGTAAGCCCTGCGGGAAACATTTTTTTTCAATTGGAACAGCTTTTGCCAGTTCCTGGTCTAAAATAAGGGTCTTTGGTTAAGGTTCCCTTTCCAATGTGAATGTTCGAAATGTTGATAAGGGTAATGTTCCTGTGAAGCATTTTAGCAGCATAACCACCCTCATTCTGATCAAATGATGTCATTGTTTATAGGACGGCATGATAAACAAACTATTCCATTTATTACCCGCCCCTACCTCTTAAGTGATAAATCATTCATTCACCACCACAACCTTTTCTCACCTAATTGGAGCACCCAATGTGGCCTGACTGTGATGTCGTATAGGCAACAGGTTTTGTGTTGCAGGTGCAAAGACCGCCAAGAAAGCTGTGCCGATTGGGCACGTGTGGGACATTGCGCCAAGACATCCGGTTACATGAAAATGATGTGTCCTGAAAGCTGTGGTTTCTGCAATCTAACAAAAAGTGATTCCTTTGAAAGTGGGGATTGCAAGGACCGTTACATGTACCCTTCTGATTGTGAGGCTTGGGCCAAAGAGGGCAAGTGTTCGAAAAACATGCTGTGGATGCACTTTAATTGTGCTAAGTCTTGCGCTGCTTGTGCTAATAGAAATAGGTACGCCTTTTACTTTCGCATGCATTAAATGCTTTGTCGTCGTAAAATAGAGTGCGAAACTCTCAATCTCATATTTTTTTATCGTAGATCCGAAGTTAATGTGCCTACACCTCCTCCGAGTACGACAATGAAGACGACAGCAACGACGAAAGTACCCAACATCTGTAGAAACAACTATGGCACTCAAAATTGCGTGCTTTTCGCCTCTCGAAGAATGTGCCTCACTCACAAATCATGGATGGAGAGGCAGTGTAGAGCGATCTGCGGATACTGTCAGAATGAAACCACAGCAATGGTTCCTAGTACGAAAGAAATTTGTTTTCTTGACTTTTGAGTGAATGAGTAGATCCAGTAGAGGGCATTTTAAACTAGTTTGCTATGTTGTCACGCATGCCCTCCTACGAAAGAACACCCTACTAACTAATTTAAAGTAGCACAGAAAGCAGTAACCAAATTACCTGCATACGTCGAAATGAAGGTAATAAAGAGGCCAATTCACTGTTTCATCTATGATTATTTGTTCACAAGGTTGATCTATAATAAAACGGCGTCAATTTGCCCCTTAACCCTTCCCTCTTTCATTGTTTACTGTTAGAGAGAGATGCTTCCAAATCGCCGTCCTTCAGTACTACCGCCAAGATTAAGCTGTCAAAAAACGAGAAGAATGCGACCAAAAACTCGACGAGCTTAAAGACTAAAGAGGTGGCTTTACAAGAAGCTCTTGTAGGAGCATGTCGAAATGGTGACCCTCCAGGCGAATGTCCAGAATACCGATCCGACTGCAGAAATGCCGCCCTTTTTCAGCGATGTCCTAATATCTGTAAAAACTGTGGTAGGTTTCTGGTCGGCTAATTTATGCCGCCGAACCGCGGAGCAATTCTAAGAGTAGTTCAGGCAGTGAGTAAGACTGTCAATGTTACAATATTTCGGTCTTTCCAGGTCCATGCAAGGACATCTCAAAGAATTGCAAAGTCCTAAAACAAAGCGGCTATTGCAAATACTATCCAAGCTCTACCATCCCAATTTGCAGAAAGACCTGCGGCGTCTGTTTTGAATGAGAGACAAATTGGTTGACGAGATTCGTAGTGCGATGCTGAAAAAATTATGCACTGTTTGTCAGAAAAGGATTAGTAGAAATTTTTTAAAACATCCTATTGATATCAGAATTATTTCTAATTGATAGTGACAATATATAAACCTATAAAAATTTCAGAAAATTGCAAATCCTGGGTAGGCGGGAGACTGTAGCAGGGTTTATAGTTGAAACTCTATGTCCACAATTTCAATATATCTTAAACGAATCATCAATTAGGGAACCAGCTAAAGTACTAGAATGTTCACTAAATGTCAATCTGCACATATTATTTGACATAAATTGACTGGACAACTAAGGAAGGATCCCATTATGCCGCACAATTTTGTTGGCCATCATGCTAGATTATCCATCCCCCAGAGAGGGTTTACTTAACTCCCTTGACGTTGTCATTGAAAAAATTGGTCTAGAAATAGTAAAGAACGGTGCCATATGCCTTTTTCTGAAACAACATCGACAAAATTGATTAGGGCACTTACCAAATATACACGTGGAATCTTTGAAAAGGATTATTAGTCATTGGCGGAACTGACTATTCTTCACTAATGCGTTGAGTTGCTCGAATGCATAGCTTATTGAAGAAAAGCAAGTGATCGATTATTTTAGATTGCACCAACTTTAGGATCTTTTAACTAATCGTCCTGTAAAAATTGTAATGACGTTTGAGGTTAGGCATCTAAGAGTAATCAGACGCATTAGATGCACTCTTTTAAATGAGTCGGTTTATTCGTTTTAACATACAACTTATTAATTGTAGCCAATCATCTGCGAATTTGTTTTATGCTATGTTGTCTCTGTTGGTGAGGTGCCGACGTTCTACAACAATATTGCTGCTCCCTCAAAACATTCACACATCCTCGTGTTTCTGGAAGAATACTAGGTCTGGCGTTGTTCGTAGAACCCGAAACATGTCAGAACCTTTGACGTACGAACAGGCCAAGAAACCCCACCAAATTGGTGTGCTGAAATCCTGGAACTCTTGGAATACGGCGAATCTCCATAATGAGGATCATTACACCGGTATTATAACGTGGCAAGACTCCCTCATCCGACTGTTCATTCGAGGAACTTTTCCGACCCATATACTTAGTGAAGTAATTTGTCCTTTTTCAACCACCATATCTACGTAGATAATAATCCGACGACAAGCCAACATGGTGCACATATGCTTTCATTTATCGAATCGACTTTCTGCTACAGAGATATATTTCCTCGTTGGGTATAGCGAGCAAATGCTCTCCTACCTCCTGCGTTGTCCTGTAAAAGTTGAACCGAGAATGATCCTTAACCCGAAGGATGTCATATTCCGCTACATTTAGGCCCTCTTTGTGGATATTCCGATCAGGTCATCTGTGAATACATAATCCATGTACTTCTGGCCCACTTGTTCTGGGTGAGGAAAACACCACAGTTGATGCCCACCCCATTATATCGTGGCAGAAATCAGTAGTGGTTTATCTGCTTATAAAATTACTTCAAATAAGAGGCTTTGACTACACATAGAAATGTCATGAAACGTAATGGGTCGTCGGTAAACTATGTACAGGTAAAAACACCAGTCTCATATAAGCCCCCGGCGCCTCTTGTACTCCTGAAGGTTGAGGAAACGACGACTGGGTTTATCGCTGTTCGTTTGATCCGCGTTGCTACTTGTCAGTCCGTGCGCAGGCACAATAGGAGTGACTACGGATCGGTGCACCCCTGCGTCGTGTCCTTCGATACCCGCTCCGTTGCTGTTAGCATTCACGTCCACATTTATGTCGATTTCGAAATCATGAATGTCGTGCAACGACTCTTCCGGAGGTTTGGGTAGTTGTGCATTAGGCCTCGATGATTTAAGTTCCTTATTTGTGTCCGTTTGCGACCCAGACTGAGATTGTCCTCCCACCCCGGCGCCATCCTTCTCATCACCAGCATTTTCTTCAGGCATTCCGTTCTAGAAAGAACGATATACCACTAGATAAGGGGATTAAGTCGCTCTTATCTGTGTTTGGTAACATACCCTCATACTTCTCAGACGTTCAAGATAACGCTTAGTAGCAATCACGGGCTTTGATTGGATTCGCGTGAATGGATCAACTTCGTGCGACTCTGCCGTCTCTCTGGCTTCTTTTAAGATGGCTTCCTCGGCTTGTTTCAAGGAAAGAGCACGGTTCCGCTGATTGATGGACGAAATAGCCTTAAATCCGATAGTCCGACGCCGTTCAATCCTCTCCGCTTGCGTTTCCAGTTCATCCAGCTCCATGTCTATCCGACGTATGGCATCCGTGTCGTTACTTTCATTTGCTAATTCGCGCTGCTTTAGCAATTCTGCCTTCTTCAGGGCAAAATTAATTGGAACCTTTTGGAAACGCCGTTTGGATTGAATAATCTAAAAGCATTACAATTTGTGGTCCTGCAATTACCCAAAAGGTGGATTCAACACTAATAAATAGACACGAAAGGGTCGCACAAATGATATCAAGAAGAATTGTGAGAAAAGTGCTCACTTGTTCCACAACACGCTCATCACTGATGGGATTAGTCAGATACTTATGGATTTCGGCAGCTTTTTGAGCAATGAATGTGGTCGTGGGCGGCTTAATGCCGGCCTGGTTAGAGTACTTTTTCCAACTCTCAAATTCCACCGGCAAAAATTCCGAATTAGATACGAACATCAAGCGGAAAGTATGCTGATCCTTTCCCAGTCGGATAACAATGCCCTTATTGGTTCTAAAAGAGGCAAAAGTAGGAATCAGTTTAGAACCTCGTTTAATACGAGGATCCTCCCAAATAAAAAGTGGAGAATCTACGGAGAGTCGCTTTCATCAAAAGCGGTGAGCAGTCCATTATTACCTTGTCTTGCCCAGGTCATACGGTTTTGCCATCTCTTTTACGTCAACGATCTCTCCACACCGGTAGACAGGAACGTTTCTACACTGACCAATGTGAATCCTCACAAAACAGCCCTTCACAAGATTCTAAAATCACATAGAACACTGACTAACCAGAGTAAGTATATGAAAGCGTACGAACGGGGAGACAAGGTCATACATCAAAGAATGGCATGTGAACCCATTTTTCCAATTTAAACCGCGAAAGTCGGATTTTCGAGAGTTGTTCAAGAGTTGTTATATATTCAACCTCTGGTGAACGGCTACGACCACGGTCGTCGTCACTAGAGTCATTTGATGGAGTGGAAGATGACCGGGAATAACTGGAGGTACTGTGAAAGCGAACACAGGTCAAAACAATGGAGATCAAAGTAGTAAAAACCTTAAAAAGGAAAAGTTGTCCCCTACCTCCGTCTCTTCTGGACAGACTGTTCGATCGCAGAACGACTGGAATCGGAATCCGACGACGAACTGGAATAAACACCTCTACGAGGATGTTGTTTAGGGTGTAAATGAGCTTCCGTCCGCTCATCATCAGAACCAGAATAAACAACTTCCTTTTTGCTTTTTAGCTCCTTTCGACGGTCGGCAAGTTCTTGTAATCGTTTAGACCGCCCCTCCTATATGCAAACATCAAGAACGCTAAGAAAGGTAGATGCCTTTTGCATGGCCAGGGTGAGTTTACGGTCTCGGAGACCACTTTTGATTGATTCATCCTCTGAACTACTCCCCTGATCACTATCCGAACTGTATACATTGGCGTAAGCGGAGCTCCTCTTAACTGGCTTAGATGATTTGTCCTTCAGAGAGTCGCGTGAGCCTTCTCTGTTTTTGCGCTCAGCTTTTTCCTTTTCTTTCTTCTCCTTCAGCCTCTTTTTAACATCCCTTCGAATCTACGGCACCATGAAAAATTGAATTAACTCAAACCTTCATAGCTTCACGGCGCTCGCTCCTGCGGTAAAGCTCTTCCTCCCTTTCCTTTTCACTCATTTTTAGTAAACGTTGTTTATCCTCTTCATCACCATATAAGTCGTCATCCAAGCCATCGTCCTCGTCATCGTCAAACGCATCACTGGGGATTTCACCTTCTTCAGGATCACTAGAGCGGTGTTCAAGGCGAGGTCTTTTTTTCTTCGAGCTTTTCCTCGACGACGCCCACTAAATGGCACTGGTAATAGAGAACGAACAAAACCAGAACTCAATTGAAAAATAATTACCGCATCGCCGTCGGACGAATCGGTCGAAGACCCCAAATACTTAAAGGACGACATCTCAAACCTAATTCGCCGCTGAAGGGTCTATTGGTTCAAAGACTTCAAAGATAAAAGTAACAAATTCTTTGGGAGAGGAGTGTTCCGTACTTTGTTATCACTATCCTGGATATTTTTTGCGTTGAGTTCTGGCGGACTTAGAGTCGCGTATATATCCTATTGTATGGCTCGTGCTGGTTGATCATCAGTCGGTCCTCGATTACTGCAAGTCATGTCCACCAATAATTCGTTGCTAGTTTTTGCATCCAGTCAAATCAAGGAATATATATTGAAAGCTAAGTATGTCAGAATTGCCCTTAGTTCCGCTTACAGGTTAACGAATTTTTCTTAATGTGTGTCCAATGAAATTCTTCCCTTTTTGCAAATCCTATTTAGTCAAGTTTTGGTTTTTCCTTTTTCTGTGTTGTAATTGAGCATATCCTGGCAACTTGCAGCAGTTTCTTAGTTTCATAATATTTACCTAAAAATTGACCCAGCCCACACACATGCCTTCTCTAGCCTGTATGTTTCGGTTCCAGATTCTAGTTTTACTTCTCTCGTGTTCAACTGATGCGCAAGTAGCAGGAATTTATTGCGGAGAGCAGTCATGTTTTGACGGTACGCTTAAGTAACTTACTCAACAGTTTATTGCATGCATACATACTCCTTTCTGTACTGTTTGGTGTTTTACTCCTAGAAGCCTTAAGCTTATTGACCTCTTTAAATGTTAGTATGTTGTTGAAGTAGGTGTGAGCTGTCTATTGCCATTAGCGAATATGTAAGCTTTGGTAAGCTTTATCAGTTTTCAATCAATTATCTTGGCATTTAATCTGTCTTGCTTTCCCCCCATATGTAGCGGTTTTGGGTTTGTTAAAGAGTTTTTCATTCCTTAAATTTTTTGCCTTTTGATGCAAGTTTCATGCAATTTTATGTTCATACTTAGATTTCCATAAATCACTTTCGACTTTGACCATTTATCGTACTCCTTCCTCTGAAAATGCGTATCTACACCACCTTCCGCTTATATTTCAGTGTTGGGAGTTAGTCGCGATGCGGATATTGATATCGTTCAGCGAGCGTATCGTAGCCTTGCAAAGGAGTTTCATCCAGACCGGCAGAAAACCGCTGAGGAGAAGGCCAAAGCTGAGGAGACATTTCGCTTGATTGCAACAGCCTATGAAGTGTGTCCTCAATGACATCTCTCTAAGTTCTTTTAACTACAGATTTTACGTGATCCAGAACAAAGGCAGGAATATGAGTACATGCTGGACCACCCCACTGAAATGTACTATCACTTCTATCGCTACTATAAACGAAGGTATTCTCCCAAGATCGATGTTCGGCTGGTTTTTCTGTCCACTATACTGGTTTTGTCTGCCATTCAAGTGAGTGTTTATCTTTCTGCCCGATCATCGAAAACAGGGTTACACGGCTTATTTATTTTCAGTACATTAGTCAAAGAACAAAGCACAATCAAGCCCTCACATTCCTCGTTCGCGATCCAAAATATCGGACCAGGGCGAAGGAATTGGCCATTGCTGAAAAACGTTTTCAAATTGATCGACAAAAGGTTGGACGTCGGCTTACCAGAGACGAGATAAAGATTCACGAGGAGGCAGTGATTCGTTCCATCATAGCTGAGAATTTTGAGTTACGGTAACGCGTTGTTTCACTGGTTTTCTCTCTTCTCATTCCGCATTTAGTGCACTTCATTTTGGTTTCTTCCCCAGAGGTGATTGTGGACCGCCGAGTATTCGCAATACGCTTGTTGTTCAGCTAGTCATTTTACCCTACTACGTGGTTCGCTTTTTCTGGTGGGCTTTACGATGGGTAGTACTCTTCACCGTTCTCCGGCGTCCCTACGGACCTGAGGAAAGGGAGTACCTGACACGGTGGAGACTGGGTTACAATCAGACACGGTGGGATAGTCTGGATGAAGAGAGTAGAGCCTATTACAATCGTCTAGAATTATGGAGACGTGAAAATTTTAAGGTGCCTGCAATATCCATAGCTGTCGACTTAAATAATATAAGTAGGTCTATTTGTAATCGCCTTTCTTTTGGTTCAAGGCCTATAAGGAGGCCTTGGAGGAAGAAACACGAATCCGCGCCGCAGAGGACACCAATCAAAAGCGATATCGCCGATATGTAAAGCGTTATGGCTCACCAGTACCTGCAAATATTGATGATTCTTAGTACCTTTTATGGAAGAAAAAGACTTGATCAACAACTTTCATGTGTTCAATCTCTGCTGCACTTCCTTGTTTACTTGCCTAGCATTTTTTTACCAGTGGTGGTGAAATTTAAGAAATTGCCGCTGCTACTACTTTTCTCCCAAAAAAGACGTTTCATATGTCCAGGGTGTATTGCGACTCCTCTTCCTCCTATGTTGGCTTTGTCCTTTTCAGTGATCGTGTAGCTAAAAATGAATTTCTGATGTTTTGAGAGGCCCCATAGTCTCTGTATCTCGTTGATAAACAGCTGTTTGGGGACGAGGACATTATTCCAGGCCGGTGGTGCTCCAGGAGGCGAATTCGGGTGTGTTTTCGATGTTGGTATGACGGTAGGTAATGTTAGTCGCTAACTTCACTGGCGCACATTAATTCGGTTTACATTGTTCCTTCGTGTTTTCAGGCGTTGAGAGATGGGAATGCTGCGAAGAGAGGAGAGGGGTAGGCGCTTGAGAAAGTCATTATAATTGCTTTCCCGTTCGAGAACGCCATTTCCAGCCTCCCATCCCCCTCTCCCCTTACGAATACTGGTATTGTTGCTGCCACTGCTAGCACCGGAATTTCGGTCGCCTCTCCCCTTCCCCCTTCCTCTCAAACCTGCCTCACAGACAGAGGAGAGCAATTATGTTTGCTGCAGTGGCGAATAGTTACATCTGCTCTCAGTGAACAATTATATCTGGAGTATAAAAGGTCGTTCCAAAATGAACACTACCTCGAGTAAGCCTTACGGCCTCAAAATACAGTCAAATTTTGGCCTCTCTGTATTATGAGGAGATCTTGCTGTTTTGGTTAGTTAATTAACGAAAGTACTGTCGACATCTTCCCCTCTTTTCCTTACTTAGAGGTTTGTTAGATCACCAAAAAATCTCGTAATTACTAAAATCCTTCCTCACCATTTCTCCCTTATCGCTAGAGTACCAATTTCTAGTGTGGGTTCGTCTAGCCGCTAACTTGAACGATTTAGAGGTTTTTAAAAAGTTGAAATAAAAGGCGAAATTCTTCCAAATCTCCATAGATCACGCCAGTCTGAATCAGCCGTATAACCTATAATTAAGTGAATGTTACGGGCGTATGTCAGCCTCACTGCCCCGCTTCTCTCCTCTCCCCTCTCCTTCAGCGGCCTGGCTGAAGCAGGAAGGCGGACCTCGCGACTAGCCACCTCTCCACACCCTCCCTTCCCCCACTCGCTTGCTCCCAAATCTGCTCAGGCGCCAACCATGGGGCTCAGCTCAGTGACGATCTTTTGTCTTTCCTAATCTCCGCCTCCACCTCCACAATTTGTGCAGCTTCTCATTTAAAATGTGGGTGCCGGTTTGCTAGTCTCTAAGATTTCCAAAACCTCCCCAGCAATTGATGGCTGATCAAAAACTGCGAGCAGGTTTCTATTTCGTTCCCTCTCCACTTTTCATTTGATATGATTTATACACTGAGTAGGAGGAATCGCCCAACCCTTGACTTTTTTGCCTCGTATAAAGTAGACTGGAAAGTCGGGCAGAGGTCTCGCCTCCTTGAAAGAGAAAGAAGCAGAAGAAGCATCAAGGTGGATTTCTGTTTTTTCCTTCCTCCCTCGCCTCCTCTTTCCGTCCCTTTTGCATTGACAGATTGAAGATGTCTCCAACTCCTCAGAGCTGCTGCATGGATGAGGTAATTAGAGACTTGAGGGGAAACAATTAGGTGGGCAACTGACTTACTCCTTTCATGATGTAAAAGGCGATCATCATCGCCTTCTTTTATTCTTGCTTCTTGTTGTTATACAATAAAGATGGTATGTCCTTTCGAAGTAGCAATTTGTTTTATTGAATTAATCACACGCGATTTTATTATTTGTTTAAGCGTTTATACACCGGAAGTTGGTAATTACTGTCGCCATAAGCGTAATGCATCTACTCGAGAGAATATTACCCTCCTCTCCCCTCCTCCACTCTCCTACTCCCACACTGGGAAGACAAGTTGGCCTGCATTGTCAACTTGAGGCGAGTTAGCACCGTGAAAGCACAAGGCGGGGCGCATTCCCATTCTTCTCCTCCTCCGCCTGCTCCTCCCACCCAGAAGGTGGTAGAAAGCAGTGGCGAGTGGCATTAATTCAGGCCGGCAGATGCTGCACTGCCTACGGGCGAGGGTTGGACCTACCCACAGTATATGTTAGGGCTCATGACGAAGAAATAGAGGGCGGGGTGGAGGTAGGGGGGAGGGGAGGGTACAATGGGACTAAGCGAAATTCTATTTGGCTTGTTTTTTGCGCTTTGATTAAAGACCGGGTAATGGAGGGGAGGAGGCTGGGGACATGAGTAGAAGCTGGTTGGATGTACACGTGAGCCCTAAACTACCCACCAGATGGTCGCAGGTTAAAATTTTGCACAGATGGAAAGTGACGCGAGGTACACTTGCATACTTCGCCTTTCGTCCAGCCTCTACCACCCTAGATTGGTTGGTTTTTTGCCTAGGCAGTATGGTCATCTTTATCGGTCTCAAAAAACATGCACAGTTCTTTTCTGTAATTTTATCAAATAAGTATTCTTTTGTATGTAGCATTTATTAGATAAAATTGGGAAATTGCCATATTTGGCAGTACCGCTTAGTGCGCATTTAAACAAACAAAAGGAAAATTAGCTAACAATTACTCAATTACGCTCGCTCTACTGCCTAGTTATTAGGATGTCAAAGTGAATGCCTTGCTCTCGTGCAAAGGGATTGGCGTGTGAGAGACTGTGGAAAAAATGGTCAAAAATTTCCGCCAATCATTGACAAGCTGGATTCGGCCGGTTGCTGAGTGCTGCTCTGATTGGAGCGTTTTGTCAGAGTACTGACATATCATCGGTGTGACACACACACACCCCCGCAACTTGGTTATATTACCAAGTGAGACCCGGTTTCGCCATCACATAACGCAACAGAAAGCGTTAAGTAGAGGATCTATCACCGAGGTCTCAATCCACCCCTTATGGCCGACGAGAGGGCATCCATTCAACGGATGTGTGAACAGACAAGTAGCGTCCAACTCTCCTGTGTGGACGGTGCATCAACCTCAAATGGACATTTCAATCTACCGGATATCCTACCCAACATTTCATCCACGTCACCAATAGGCGAGGGGGGTAATGATTTTGCCAGTCTATCCACGCAAAACTTTCTTGAGGAAATGACATTAATTCCATCTGACAATATCTTTACACCCTCAGAACGTGTCGCCCCGTTTGTCAGTCAATATGCTGGTCAACCGAACCACATAAATGGCAATCAGACATTGCTTGATGTCTACCCGCCCTATGTTACTACGGCAGCAACCACATCCAGTTATGAAGGTACTGGATCGTCGCAACAGCATCTCCCGATCTACCACAACGGGGCCTTGCATACGCCCTACAATCCGATATACTATGGTAGTAGTAGTAGTAGTAGTAATGCCTATCCGGACGATGTGCACACGCGGTATATTTTAACTCCAGTACAGGATACAAGAGGTTCCACATCTCCCCTGTCGCAGGAGGAATTACTACACAATCCCACCTACCATGGCGGGATAAATTTGACCCAAGATGCTGTCACCCCAACAACAGTGATAAGTAGCCTCTCCACCAGTCCGAATGACTACACTCTGGCCACATCCACCACAGGTTCCGTGACTGACTCAGGAGGAGGCGGTGGTGGTGGACAAGGTACGTCTCTACCTTCTCATGGGTCAGTCTTACTGCCTCCTTTCATCACAGAGGCCAATCGTGGATTGGGAAATCGGCGGAAACCGCGGAAACCTCGAACTATTTACACCCCAGCACAATTGGAACGTTTGAATAGCCGATTTGCCAAATCAAAGTACCTCAATCTCTCAGAGCGTGCTCAACTTGCTAGTGACTTGGGCTTAACACAGACTCAGGTAACACCTTCTTTTTAATCTAATTTATTATTTTTTTTTAATAAAATCGAATTTTCTCCTTCACCTTTCACCTAGTTCTATTGCTATAGCAACAAATCGGAGTGGTTAAAGGACTTCTTTGGTGAATTAGACTTAGATTTGCCTGGCAAATGAATGTTCTTTTTCCATTTTTCTTGACAATCTCTTACTGAGGTGGTCTGAGAAGAGGGCAAGGTGAAATCTAAAGGAGGCGAAAGGCAAACATGTGACATTGATTGACAAGCCCTTTACAGTGGGATTTTAAAAGGTCTGCCTCTTCATAAGTTTAATTAATAATTCCTCTTTTTCTGCATATTTGGGGGAAAAAGGCAATTTGTATTAACCAAAATGGGAGAAAAATCGATAGCCGGAGGGCTGGGGTGTACTGGGTGGGTATTCACTTTATTAGGACAACAAAATGAACCAATCAGGTGATAGCTAGCCATAGATATGTGAATTTCAGCCTTCGAAACCTCTAATTATGTAGCTATGGCATTATAACCCTGTTAAAATGGGGCTATTTTTTCCTGTCCATCTCTCCTCCCTCGTCGCCGCCACCACCACCACCACCACCACTACCACTACCACCTCCTCCTCCTCCTCCTCCCCAAAGGTAGGTGGTGGTGAGGATATTTATGTTTGCAGCTCCACAACTATGCGTCATGATAGAGAGGTAGAGGGGCTCTAGTTAAGGCAGAGAATTAAGTAGATAGACTTAACTTTTAGACAACTTGCATCTGATTTGTGGTTAGTCATTTTACCCTGTTGCCCCTCCTAGTTCTCCACTTTTCTTCTCTGTGTATATAATTACTGAGGCCGTAAACGTCTTGAAGAGTACGTGAAATTTCCCACTCCATCCACCCTTTAGACTGTCTTCTGAACAAAAGCGGAAGGCTAGCAGAGGAGGGTGGATAGGTGTGTGTGTGTGTGTGCTTGCGTGGTTAAGGCTTGGCCTACGATGGGACGGACATTTTACGCACTCACCTGTTCCAGGTCTGTAATTATCTTTCTTCTTCTGCCTGTGCGCATCTTCATGGGGGTGGAGAGGAGGAATTTGAAGGAGGAGGCGGAGGAGGAAGAGAAGGTGAACATTCTTTCCCCTATCACCACTGCCACAACCACCACCGCCACAAACTCAAAAGCCCTTGGCCGTGGGCTAGCTTTGCCCTTCCCTCGAAACTTGTGTGTGTGTTTGTGTGTGTGTGTGTGTGTGTTTTTCTTGCCCAATATCCACAAAAATTTGTCAGTCTAGAAAGAGAGGGCAAACAGTGAGACAGGCACGCCCTTCCTCTCTATTGACTACGCCAAAGGGGATTGAGGTGGATAATTTATGCTCCGAAATATGTTTTAAAAGAAGAGGAGATAGGTGGTGGTGGCGGTGTTGGTGGTGGTGGTGGTGGTGGTGGTGAGGCACGTCTGTCTCTCTATCTATCTATCTATCTCTCTCTCTCTCTCCTTCCCTCTCCCTCCCTCTCCTTCTGTGTGTGTGTATGTGTGTGTGTGTGTGTGTTTGTGAATACACGAAAGTCCTATGTGTCTTTGATCTTCCTTACGCTTCTATGCATGCCTGTGGTCACAAAAACACACACACGACTCGTCTACGAAGCATTTCACACATTTATGGACATTTTTTCATGCTCCCATCTATCCAGCTGTTACTTTTTTACTTTGCAAGGTTAAAATCTGGTTTCAAAATCGTCGTTCAAAGTTGAAGAAACGCGGTGTTCAGATCACCGACAACTCTGATGGCAGCTCTAACAATCTCGAGGAGTCCCGGACGGAAACGGTGGGTGTCTTTTCGAAGGTGTCGTGAAGGCCTTTTTTATGTAGCCGATAAAGCGATTAAAGTAGATCTCTGTGTTTTGGTTACTTACCAAGTCTTGAGAGTAACTATTTCACTTTCTTAATGAATCAAGACTGCAATTACTTGTTTTCGTGCCTTTTAGACTAGTGATGACCAAAACTCTCAGTCAACACTGCCTAGAGCCAGTAGTACAGAGTCGATGAATGGATTTAGTAATCCCCAAGGCAACAATTGTCCGGTCTCCACACCCAATTGGAGCTACACTGATAGACCAAGTCCAGGGCTGGCGGAATTGTGCACCGAGGTCGGTGATATGGCCCGATCAGTTGAACACCTTATTACCCATCCTAGCCAGACAATGGCAGTGACTTATTCCACCACCTCGTACACCATGTCAGCGCCAATTCCCTCAACTTCAAATGGCGCCCTACCGGTTAGTTGTGTGAGCTACTTTCAACCCTCAATGACAAACCAAGATCCCGTATCACTGAGAGGCAGCTTTGAATGGCAGACAAGCATGAGACCGGAGGCTAACCCAACTGTCCCACCGACCTCCTCATGGGAGGCCTCCAGTCGAGGGGTTCAAGCACAACCTCTGGCCTCAAATCCGGTGATGAACCTCTATGGGTGCACACATCGTTCTTCAACATCATCACAACAGGCGCCACATCACCCCCACTCCTATCCGCCGCAGTGGTCGGGCAGTGATTCAGCTTACAACCAAATTGCCTCAACAGACATGCCCCTGGGCTATGGGTATGCTCCGACCTATACCAGCGCCACTTGGCAAGGTCAAACCGAGGTAGTAGAGACAGACTACTAGTCATCTTCTGTACAAAAGGACTTAACGTTAACGATGCTATTTTTTACACTACTCGGTACACTTGCATCATAGAGTAGAATGAATTCAAATTACGCCCTCCGCGTTTATTTCCCCTTTTTATTTCCTTTTTTTCCCCTTTTTTTCAAAGTGAAGTAGATACAAAAAAGGCTTTCAAGAGTGACGGTGTTGAATGATGTCAGCCTGTAGTTGCCACCCGGTCGTTTAATCAACTAGACGTGAGGTGGTAAGAGCAGGGCGGGGACGAGCAGGGGCGGTGTGGAGGCTCGAGGGCGTCGCGGTGTTGAATGTGAGGTCAGGCTTTTTCCTGGTGGTCAAGGCCAATTTGGCTATTGGATTAGAGACGTTTAGGCAAAAAAGTGCACCCTCTAAGCCTAACCTTCAGTCTGATGCGGCGTGACTTTTGGAATGACGCATTTGACACGTCATTAACGGAAACAGTTCCATGAACGGGGGAATTGAATTTTGCATACCCTGTTATCGAAATAGGAGTTGAGACAAATGATCTCGTGTCGATTGAAACAGCAGCAGTGCGTGACTATTGTGAGATAACACGTTAGGCAGGAGTGTCAAAGTGACAGATTAAAGGTCCATCCACCAAACAAGCTGCTGAGAGTGTGAATAAGCGAGTGTGCGTTAAGGTATTTAAGCGCTTAGACCACAGCGACACATAAGCACTGCTTAGGGTTGATAGTAAGTATGCAGAACTTTGTCTCCTTCACTTTGTAACAATATCAAGTGCACTTTCTAACCAAACATTCGCCATGGAAGAAGAAGTCGACAACGACAACGACGAGGAGGAGGAGGAAACGTGATTTTCGCACTATTCAGTGGGTGAGGTGATAGCCAGCAGTGAGATCAGGGTGGTTAAAAGGCTCCGGAGCCCGTCAGATCCACAAAGCAAGGGCATCTGAGGAATCGTAAAAGTATCAAGTGTAAAGTAGGCAGCGAGTAGAAGGCGTTCTACCAATCCATGATCAGGTTATTAAATTTTCGAAATACATGCCATTTTTCGTCAGAAGACTCCCGTTCCGTTCGTCTCTTTGTCAATCAACTAGTGCAAGATTCAGGCTTCCACAGCATTTCACTTTATGGCCCCTCTTGAAGCATCCAGTCTACCTTATACTAATGCGCTAATGCATGTGGATGGCACCGATGTCAATGTCACTGTCAGAAGCCTTTATTCACCTCGAGGCCTTTATTACAACTTACCGTCCGGTTGTCAGGGTGTTCTATAGCTAATGCCTTCTCCTTCTCCAGGTATGTGTCAATAAGAGCCTCCCACAGTTGCTGACTCGCCATCAAAATGATAGCGAGTACACTTTTATTAACATTTTATCAACTTCTTCATTTTTTTGCCTATTTTTTTAACCAGAAGTTGCCAATCCACTGTCAACACTCATTTACATTTTTTCCGCTTTCTGTCCTCCAGTTATACGCATCGGTGAGCTTCCAGATGGTCATGGAAAGTTCAAAACTCTTTCAAATTAGCAGGCTAGCCAATTGTTTGATCGACTAGACTGTTTGGGTGACAGGCTGTCAAATTTTACCGAGCATGTAAATGAGTGGAGGCTACCGAGTTCTTACAGTAACGCGTACACCCAAATCTTTCACGTAAAACTAATACATTTCAAAACCTCCTCCTTCAGCCTAGCCTTGCTTCTTCGAGGCTCTAAAACATACCAAAACTGGAGGTAGTTAAACTCACTATGTCTTATCACTAAATCACCTCATCCATTTGACCTCTGACATTTTTGACGCACAAAGTAACCAATCATTTTGCGGTTTGCTGGCCTAGATATTGTCTGCACGCCTTTTTAAATGCTAACCTGGTTAACCCCCCTTTGACGGCGTCTTTTTGTGGCTCCGGTGACTGGGTCACCGGATGCAAACAAAGCACAGGAGAGTCAAGGAGGGAGGTTGGGGGGGAACAGGGCCGAGTTTTAGAGGTCATAGTTTGAAATCACAGCATTTTCGGTTAATCTAGACAAATGACTTTGCTACGACAGCAAAACAATCTGTGTAAAAGCTGATCCTCTAAGCATAACCACGTGACGTGTCATTAGCAAGTCATACCAAGTACCTTGCCTTGAGTTGTTCACTCATGACATGGCAAGCAAGGATTATGAAGAGAGTTTATCATTCAAACGCTAACAGCACAAACTGGCATACCGCAGTTGCATCGACTTACAGACCAAACTACCAAGCGATCAGGACGTTAAACAAGTTGGTGGATGTATGGTTTGTTTAGGGTGTCAAAGCGCTTAAGCATTTAAACCTCAGAAGCATGCAAACATTGCTTAAAGTTGATGGTGAAGAAGTAGACGTGACAGAAGCCTGATTAGGGAAATCACCCAGTCACATGTTCTAAAGGATGAAGAAGAGTAGCCGTTTCTTGCACGTCTTTCAATTGTGTGAAGCAAGGTCTTGCGGAGGCACGTTGGACGTGGGTGTAGCTCGACCTTCCACGAGTAGTCCGCGTGGACTTAAAGTAGTGTGTCTGGAGTCTCCCAAATATACACACACACAGATACAAAGCATAGAGTGTTAAGGATTAACAAGTGGGCAGCTCTCTCTCAAACATCCAGCCTATCACTTCAACTTGTTGTCAGGCCCAGTGTCAACAGCCCTTAATCTGTGCCTCCTCTCCAATCCCTTCACAGCCGTCTTCTGATTCGCCAGATGATACCAAAGTCTTCCTCCTCCATCTCCATCCAAAAGAGTCAACTAGACACCGCGGAGAAGATTATAACATTTTTTATTTGTAATTTTTTGGTTGGGATTTATTAATCATTAACATTAAGGAAGAGAGATTGTATTATTGGAATTAACATCATATCACATCCGCAACTCTACAACCAAATGATTCCTAGTCGTGAGCACCACCAAATGTCAGGACGCTCTCCAAACCGTTGTGCCTTTCTCTTCCTTTCTAACACAATCACCAATACTATGAGTAAAAAGCCGTCAAATTTGGCAGGTATCTGAACTGACCGAATGTAACTGGCATCCTCAGAAGTGGCAAACTCTGATCCCCTGCTCCTACTTAGTAAAACCTCGACAAATTGTAACCACCCCTCCTTGTATCTATTAATCCTATCCTTTTGCTCCGTCTCTACAATTTAAGGGTCTCTTACCACGATCTAGGGAAGGGATTGTGGACGTAGGTGCAAAAAATCATGTGACACAACTTGATTATACCCTTTCACCTGCAGCTACGTGTTTTCCAATGTGGGAGCTATTTACAGAAGGTTATTCTTCACTGTCTGTTGCTGGGACCTCACAAATTAACAAAGTTTCTTTTCATAGTGGCCACTTGGTCTCGAGACCCTTCCAAACTGTCTGTTCTCCAGGAGACATACAATAGAATGACTTATTCTGAAGCCAAGGTAAGCCGAAAACAAAGTTAGAGAGGAGGAGGAGAAGGTGGCTGCGAAGGTATGTTGTGCCATCTCAACGGAAATAAAGAAGCCTTAGTAGAGAGAGAGAGAGAGAAAGAAAGGTAAAGAAAGTCGAGTGATGAAAAATGACAAACGACAATGACACTGCTAAAAGTGGCATGAGCTCGGTGGCATCGAACCGAGAAGATGGAGGTCGTCAGGTGAGTAAGTTGTAATACAGGTCACCGTGACAGTCTGATCCATGGGGCAATTGGTTGAGGGGTGAACGGACGGAGAGACCTGTGATAAATGGCAAGGCTACCCACCACCAGGTAGCCAATGAATTCTCGCCTTTTTATAGTTCAACTCACTTCACTCTTAAATGTTTACACTTCGTGTTTCACGACCCCGGATTTCGGTTTGATGGAGTTTTCAATTGCTGACCTGATTAACTCAAAGTGTCAGCATTGTTTGAGTCCCTGGGACTGAGTCACGAGACGCGAGCAAGGAACAGCATAGCCACGGTGTGGTGTATTTAAGGCCAGGAGGTCATGAGTTGGTACCACGGGCTTTCCAACTAATTATGGTCAATGTGAGTATCGTAACAGCATTTTCAAATGCTAATAAAATTTCTTCCTCCATGCTTGGCCCTGCATCTGATGAGACTTGACTAAATGGTGCCATATTTGTCACAATACTGACCACAGCTTCACCAAGAGGACAAAAATGAACTCGAGTTAATTATTGAAAGCAGAATGAGATGTGATAGCCCGACCCACTTAAGCCAATCTTCAGTTCACTGCCACCATGATCCGTCCCTTATATAGGCGAGTTCAAAAGATCAACTGAAAGAACAAGCCAAAACGGCGAGCAAGTGAGCACATTGTGTGCTGCTGGGTGGATTCAAGAAATCAAGCTTTAGAAACACAGAAGAGGTATGCAGGGGACAAGTGGCAGGTGATATTCAACACTGTGCAATCTTTTGGAGGCAAGCTGCCGTAGAAGTAACGATGGCAAAGCCTTTATGCAGTGATTTGTGCTTCCACTCCACAACATAGTCTTTGAGTTGTGACAGTAGCCTCTGCTGCTACCTACATTAATAAGTAGTACGCTCGTCCAAATTTCAGCAAATCCTTATATGGCTGCGATTTACCCCGTTTCTACTCACCTTAAGTAAGCGGAGGGTTCTTACACCCAAACCAATGAGATGTAGCAGTTTGAATGTTTACAGTCGTTTTCTATTGCTCGACTTCACTCCCTCTGTGCACACTTACTGGTTATCCTTGAGGCTATGCAACTTACTACTAATTTAACATTCAGTCGTGAGTTGTTCCATCACCACATTTTGCATACCACTTCACCTCTCACATGTCTGCGATGAGTAGTTTTCAGAATCTCAAACCCATCATCACAGTAGAAGCGATGACGCTACAGTAGAACCATATCATGCGGAAGTCAACAACTACTGAAAACATTCCTTGTTTATTTGAATCCTCCAAAAGGTCACGTATAGGATGCTTCCCTCACCTCCACCCAAGGCTACGAATCAGCCAGTCAAACAAAATTGCGCTCAGATACCTCTGCCTTGACTCATTTGTAATTTAATAAGCTATTCTATGCGTTTCAGCGTAAAAAAGCGTAAGTATATGAGGTTGGCCCCTACCAATTAACTCATCACCAACAGAGTGTTGTCTAGGCACATACCTCTTTTGCAAAGACTTCCATACTTTGTGGTGGAATGTCTTCAATTTCGCATTGCCTAGTTATAGAGAATTAAAAACTGGTAAAAAGGTGAAACAGAGTGATGATTAGCTGATTAATATACCGACCGCTCCCTCAATTGAATTGGGCTACAACTTCTCCACTATCGCTTCCCTCAATAAAGCTTATAATAACAAACACTATGTTAAAAGAAATGCTCTTTTGAGAAATTATGGGATTCGTATAGGTAAGACAAAATCAGGACAATAGCGACGAAGATGTTTGTGCTTTAGTGATTGGAACAACCCTTCCCAGTTTAGGCGAAGCTGTTGAGAAAAGGGTGTTAACTATCCGCAGGACTGAGCACGGCCTACTTATAAATGGTCAGTAGGAGTGACACTTTAATCTCTGTTATTACACCATCATTTGAATAGTTTTCACGTTTCTGGGAAAAACGTTCATTAATGCTTCTCAGCAGCTACACAAAATATCCTAGCAGGAAACTTCTGTACGTCAAGCTGTCAGCAGCAACCTATTATAATCAACGAGTTAAGTCGAAGGATGCTACATGGGGCAGGCTGATTTAGAAACCATGTCAGTAGCACCCGATGCCTCTGTTCGTCGACAGCGCATATTGCGTTAGTGTACTATGCAATACATGAGTGACAGGAGGGATCAAATCCCATCTTAACGGAGTGCGCTCGTAAACAACTAGTGGTAGTAGCAGTGCAAAACACATCAGCACTGGATGCGTTTAAAACTGCTGGAAAAAGATTTGCAAGCGAAAATTTCGATGTCCCTTCCTGCCATGGGTTGCCGACCAGCCAACTGAATTATTTTAACATTCCCAACCCGAATAATCCAAGAGAAAGGAACTTTGGAAACAGGAAACAGAATGCTTCTTTTCCAACATGGTGGTAGTGTCTTCTTCTGATGATTTTAAAGGTAGGTGGGAAGAACATTCAGTGCAGAGACTCTTAAGGACTTCTCGGATTATTCAGTTGAGTCAGATTGCAAGTTCCCTCCCACCATGCATTAGATACTGAAATGCATGTAGATAATTGATAAAATCTCAGAAATCATAGTAGGAGTAAATGTGAGGTAAAGTGGACATGGTAAGTAGATGATGCAATCTAATTCGTTTGATGTGGTGATTGGTAAGGGATCAACTTAACAGTTTATAGCCCAAAAGTTTACCCTCCCCACACATTTTAGATGTTCCATTCAAATGCCTGCTCACCCCATCCAGCATTTGTCTCTTTCTCTGGAGCACACTTCGTGCCGTCAACGTCTGTACAATTTCGTGAAATTAGGAAAGGTTAAGGAATAATGAGTTGGGAGTTATCCTTGCCTTAAAGAACCTTAAACAAGCTATGGTGCCAAAAAGGAAAGCCCTTAAATTAAGCTCTCTTAACTGGTTATAGTGCATTACACACGATTGGCAATGCAATGGAATACTCATAAGGACCAAAAATATACCTAGCAGGCAATGTTTGCATATTGTGCAAACTGACACCAGTTGTGCAATAGTGACTTCAAGTAGTCGATTAGGAAAAGCATGACCTTTATTTGCTAACAATCCTGTGATTCTACCACACAAGCAACAATGGAAGCTTTTGTAATACCCTCAACTCACCAAGTTCCTTCGAGCTATCTCCACGTAAAGTGAGCCTAGAGGTGCATTACACTTCAATTAAGTCATTAAAAATAGCAGTTTTAGGTTCCCAAAATGCCACATTTGCTTCCGGTTCAGCCCAAAACCTTAACACTTGTGAACACTGAACCCATGATTGAGTGGTTACTTTGGCATTTTAACGGGATCCAAAGATTCCCGTTAAAATGAACCACACAACTTTTACCATGCATAAGTTGTTAAATGGTTTAATGATATGAAACGAGAGCATGTTGCGCATAAAAACGCGTGCAAGGATTAGTTCTACCTGCTCGCATTTCCACTGGATAGTTCATAGCTGATCGGTGAATGCGTCATACGATTCGGAAACACAATATTTGTACGGGCTTAATTGCAAGTGTTTAAAGCGAAATCGTGGAGAGATTTTTATCTTGATCCCACCTCCTTCATTTGTGCACTTATTTTCTGTCTCTGCAGGTCATTCCTGCCTATAATAAGAAAATTTATTATTTTCATTTAGCCTATGGTATTTACCGCTGTGACTAGATCCTTGTAATGTGGCCAAAATAGAACGGTTTTCATTTTCGCTGTCAGATGGCTTTGAAGTGCTCCAGAACGATTGTATCGTTGGTATGAATTAATGCGGTTCGGCAAAGGCCACATGAGGAGGATGAGGTTTTTTATTTAACACTGGTGCATTTTTCCAGTCAAAAAGATGTTGACAGCCATTCAGGCTGATGATTTGCGTAATTGGGGTCCAGATCTCTCACGCCACTGACTCAAAACTACGAAGTGCTTGCACTTTGCTTGATTGCGTCGTCGTAATCAGTTTAAAGTTCCATTTGTGATATCCGGTGACAACTACCCAAATCAATTAATGTAATAATAAATTATTTGAGCTGCTTGCAGAAAATATTTTGACACCTTTTATTAAGTTCGAGGGGTTTTTAAGTTTTTTATTTTCTGCGTCTCTCAGCGGTAGCACCTTCAAATGGACCTCTATAAGTTGCCACTATAGGGAGATTTGGGTACCTCGTGTTTAAGTCACCTTTGCACTTATCTGCTGCGATTTATCCACATGCTTGCATCGGTAGGCAGATAGATCGGTGGATCGATAAGACCACCTGTCATGCTGCCGTTGCTTATTGGCTATCTGCATAAGCGGTCGATCCATCCACCGATCGATGAAACCTCGGGATTGATTGGGCTGCGAAGATCGTATGAGTAAGTGAGTGGATAGACGTAGGCATGGAAAGACGCAAATTATTTGCAAGTGAGGCTTCATTTATGAGATTAGCCAATTAGATCTGCATTAAGTTGTCAAGCCCCCTTCTTCCTCCCTCCACCAACTTTCATTATACACCCTTTCAATATACTCCTTGCTTTTTAGTCTGCAAATAGTTTGTTGAATGCAGATGATGGGAACTCCTTCTCTTATGACTTGAGACCCGTCAATCGACTCTAAGACTTATAGAACAAAATTAAACTCGGAACTGATTGGCACTATGACTGAACGTGATCGCATGGCCGCCTTCTACAAAGGAAGACGAGCTTTTGTTCTGTAGAAATGTAATGATGAAGGAGGGAAGAAAGAAGTAGGAGCTCATTGGCGTAGCACGTTGAGTAAATTTCTGACATTTACAGTAGGTGATTGTAGAAATACTTTTTATTAAAGAAACCATAAGTAGGCAACGAGGGGCTGTTTATCACGCTTGAGACAGCATAAACAGCTAAAATTGTTGAGACTTCCGCTGGTACAACATAAATACTGTCACCATGGCCAGCCAAACCGCAAGGAGTTACGTTAATGGAAGGATGAGATTCTAATTGTATCTGCCCTCATCGTTGCCTAGTGTTGGCCGTCTCTGGATGGCAGTCCACTGCCGCCATCTTCAATACTTTGCGTTGACTCATCATTTATTAACCCCTTCTGCAAAAATGCATACGTTGATGATTGACGGTAGCCGACCACCAGGAGACAGGGGGCACCAATGGAGGAATGAATCTTTGAAGTAGGCAGGTGAAAGAAGTTTAACATCATAAAAACTTGTTTGTAACCTAGCTCCAGTCCAAAGAACAGGCAAATTTATGCCTGTCTAGCTTCTGTTAGAACTGGAACTCACATGCGACCACTTACTGGCCAGTTGGCCTTCCACCAACCTCAAGATGAAAGGTGCGTGGATGAAGTGAGGTAATTTCTGATTATCTGTTACAAGATACCTCCTGTCACCCTCTTGACTGCCCATTCATATTAGGGGGGAAGGAAGAGGAGGTGTTCGTGTTTTATTTTACAAACAATTTAGCCATACCAAAACCAAAACACACAAACCTAGAGGAGTGAGCTAGTTTCGAAAACATGGAAGCTTGAAGCAATTGTAGGCTAAAACGCTTTGAATTGGTCACCATCGTATAGAAGTGGAAGGCACTGCAAGGAATAGAATCTGCTCTCCACATTTGCGAAATTTCAGTGGGGCCTGCAGAGAGGCAACAGTAGATAGACATGTAACCACAATGCATAAAGGACTCCACCTCATAGGACATCTTAAGACCAATTTTATCCGCTGGCATTTTTGAGTTCCCAACCACAATTGTTGTTTGTAGGATGTTCACATGATTACGCAACAAAGGAAAAGAATAATCAACAATAATTGTTGTTTTTCATTAAAGTGATTTGATAACGCTCCAATGGGATAGTAACCACAATCTTGTTGACATGCTAGATTGAAGTGCTTTGTACTACTTAGAAAGACCACAGTGCAAAGCAGCAGTTTCCCACAGCACGAAGAATGCACAAATCCAAGGAGGCTAGAATGTGGGCAATGACCACTGCGGCCCTTTGCCTTTATTGCTGTGGCACTCGTCAATCAACTGCCAACCGCCACACTACAGCCATACGAAAAAATTTTAATAATGCCTACAATTGTAGACGGTGGCTGAAGGGAAGGTGAGGACCTTCCTCTGCGCGGTCCTAAAGCGGATGGACAGGTTGAAGGAGATGTAAGCCAAGCCAAGGGAATGAAGCAAATTGGTGAAGTCTGCTACTATGAGCGTATAAGTAGCAGATGAGAACGTGGAGGGTAATGACGAAGAAGAGGGGGTGAAGGGTAATCATGGTGATAGACGAAGGAGAGGTTGTTTAGGAATGACAACAAGGCTGGATAATACGTTAAAGAGAGCGAAAGGCCAAAATAAATGGCAGATTTACGTAGCAAGATTTGTGCTTAAGGGAAAAGAAGGGATATGGGAAAGGGATGACTAGGGAAGACTACATAGACAATGGTCAGAACGCACATGAGGATCTCTTTTCTTCGTCTCCTCACATTTGACAAGCAGATGAGATTCGTAAGCTTCCATTATCGTGGACTATATTGTGCCGCTATACCCTGCAGCAATATCGACCATGGAGGTAGGGCTATAATCAATGTATCGATCCACAATGCGGTCATGTGACCCTCATTCAGTGCATGTGGTTTCCTGATGACTAATCACGTGATTGAGGGTAGATGCGGATTGATACATTGATCTCGTGATGATTGGAATCGCATGACTTGGCAGTGAAATTGATAGATAAATCATGCCACACGGGTTGGAGATTAAATAATAAGAGAACACCCGGTGATGAGTCTTGCCACCCTGGATAACCCTTGTTCGATATAAATGTCTCTAACGGCGAATCCACTGACCTCTGCATAGGTTCGAATCCAGAGTGACACACTATAAATATCTCGGTCAACCGTATAGTTTGACATGTTAGCTAGTGTAGCTAACCATCCTCACTATTTAAAGTTGATGCAACTTAAAAGCAGACCATCTTAGTCTTTAGTTTGTTGCATGCCTTAAAGGGAAATTGTGTAAAGACACAGACTTTAAGGTGGTCTGACAAACGCCTCTGCAGGTCATAATTCTATATCAATTTTTGACACATAGGAGGAAGAAGGGGGGAGAGGCGGTGCACGCCATTTCCTTTTCCATGGACTATCCACACCTGCTATTGCCAACGCACCGGTAGGCTGAGCAGAATTTGACAATGCATAGGTTTGATTTGCTACGCCTAGTCTTTCATTTGCCAACCAGTGCCTTTAAATAGGCACTGAATGCATACTTAAGTGGCATTTCTAGTGCTACTCCATTATTTTCGCTTTGGCAATAGCAAAATGGTATGTCGATCACAGCTCCTTTCTCTCTCTTCATCTTACAAAATCTTTGGATTGTTTGTTCCCTTTACCTATAAAGTTGTTCACTTTGTACATTTCATTGCACTTTTCTTTTCAAAATAAGTATCAGCCGACCCTTAAACGTTCCAACTCCGATATCCCAGACATCGTCTACGAGCGGAGAGTGGTGAGTGTGGCATCAAATGTCTCTGCTCATTAATAATAACACGTTAAAACATTTATTTTTTATTTTAATATAAAATATACCAAGCGATTTTATGTCAGTTTTTTGTCAAAAAATACTCAAGGGGGAATTGTTGCTTACCTTCCTTTGAAAGGATCCCAATCCTCACACGTGTGGATAAATTTTCTTCAAAAAAGGCACTTGCTTTAAGAGCGGTTGCTTCCTTTCTCTAGCTCAAATACCTCCCTCCTGAAATCACGGAATATGTGAGTTGCACTGCCCTTTTGTTTCACAGTAACTTGACTATATTCCTGAGGCATATATAAAGATAATTCTGTTGTGGTAGATACTAATCTAAGAAGCGCTACACAACAAGAGTGAGTAGGGTAAAAATGAGGTGTCGAAAACAACCGTCGCATCAGATTACATTAGATTCGGTGTCGCCTTGAAGCATCCCGAACGTATACTGCTCTCGGGAGTAGATCATCTTCTAGTATGGTAAAACCACTCGATCATTCCTCATTGGTATTTCTGTCAACACTCCACACTATCCCTTCCCTATAGTTGTGCTGAGGTACAGTAGATGGAATCACAGCTAACCTGAGAAGCAGCATAGCACGGTCCAAAGGAACCACCACAGACCGCTTGCTTTAATGCAATCGACCGTTGAGACAAAAGCTCATTTCCTTTCAAATGCTTCTTTTTTTGCTTAACACAGGACTGGGATAACATCGATGATATGTTCGTGGCCATTGACACAGATCTCAAGGGCTACATCACAAGGTCACAACTGACAAACTACTTCAGAAGTAATAACATTCCTCTGGAAAATGTGGACGTAAGTATTTGCTCATATTATCTGTCACCTCGCCGTTCATATACACAAAGTCTTTCACCAACATCCTAAAACACGTCAAGTGCAACTGAATGGATTGCAGATAGAAGAGTTGAAATGCCACAGATTACGCGGACTAACAGAGTGGAAGAGGTTTCAATTTTTTCCAATGAAGTCATTTAAAGAGTTCAGAGTGTTACGTACACCGTAGTGCGCAGTTGGTGCATTGTACTATGCTGTAGGGGTAGTGGAAAAAAATATTAGCAATGCAAAATCCACCACTATTTTGTCTTACTGTGAGAAAAGGCACAGCACATAGCAGCATCTTCAAGTTGGTTTCATCAATGACAACATCAAAAAAAGATGTGCAAAAAAATTGCATTTCTTTTACTATGCAAAATATCTCAAATCCTGTGTCAAGTAATTGGGCAGGAATCAGTAAAAATGATTTGAGTATTGTTAAAGTACTTTCAAAATAGTGACGATAAAAGTGGAAAGAATAAAGGGTACAAGCTGTACCACAAAAGGCAATAAATTGTATGGTGTCACACCTTCGATTTGCTAAGATTAACACCTCACATCTGCAAGAGACTGATCAAGACGCCACTTTAGTGACACTAGCAGTTACAACTCTCCCTACACGAGTGTCATTATGTGCACAGAGATGGTGCATGAGGGGTTCGAACCATTTGACTCCAATCAATACAGCCTTCATCACTCGCACAGACACAAAGCCTTCCACATAAAAGCCACATCAGGATGATTACCTTGAAGATGGAAGTAAAAAGGCTCTCAGTGATGCACAGCATTTGAGACAGTATTTAAGAGGCTTAATTTATATGCCACACCTCTACTCATGCCACTCTACTTAAACCCATTTTATAGGTTATAAGTAGTAAAATTCATCTTGAGAAAAAAAACAATGGCGATGGCGCCACTACTTAAATCAAACAATTCACTTTGTTCCTGGACTTTGTTTTTTTTAAACATTCCTAAGGATAAACGCGTTTATCCTACCAAGCATTTGATTCTGTTTTGAAAATCAGAAAACATTCTAAAGTTAAACTACAGAAGTTAGTGACGCTGACATCGATGGCAACCATTATATCACATAGGCTGCCAATAAAATAGTTGCATCTACCATTTGGGAGCATTGTTTTTAATGTTTTATCATCTCCTCCCCTCACAGAGATGGTTTCAATGGTTTGAAGAGGGGGATACGGGCGTAATAACAATCGACGATGTCTGCGCAACTCTCGACATACCAATTCCACTGGTGTACAGGTGAGTGGGCCCCCCAGTCTGCTGCTAGAGTGTCGAAGGGATGCCTCTCTACCTGCTCTCACTCTTTCTTCCACCTAAGATACACTAATTTGGAAGTACTTCTTTTACATAATCTGCTACCTACTCTGGAGTAATGCAAAAGAAAACAGGCACTGAGGTGCAACTCTTAAGTAAATGACTGAATAAAAGAACGCACTAACAATACTACGTCGTAGCATAATTAGTGGTGTCTTGTCTGTCAAGCCCAAAGTAATGTCATTACACTGCAGGCAATGTGCTTCATTTTGATGGCACACTAACGTCATACTAGCGTTGGCAATTCATTCCACCTCATAAAATTACATACTTTATCAGCTTTATTTATTTTACCACTCCAGGCGAAAATCTGAGCAGAATAATGCGATACCGGAAGGCTTAATTCAACAGACAATCGAATCGCCCGCATTATATGCTGCTCCACCGATGTCATCGTTACCATTAAGTGTGGAGAAATCCACACTGGATGGTGTTGAAGTGTTGCCAGGCAATGCTGCATCTAACGATGTCCTTGAATATTGTGTACGTCTCGTTAAAGATTATCCTGGACAGTACGGTGAGGAAAAAGACCTGGCAGGCTACTTGAAGGAGCGTATGGAGCTACAGTTCAGGAAGCATTGGGAAGTTATTATCTCCATTGCCACCATCGGCTGTGCGGTTGCCCACGAGGTGAACATGTTCATTCACTTTCGCTATAAGGATCGCATTTATCTCCTCTTTCTCGTTCGCGATATGAGGGGTCTGTGAAGTAGTCGGAACTTCACCTTTCCTCATCCCTTCCCATGCTTTACCCCTCAAAACAACTGTTCGTTTCATCAACTTCATAAAATGCCAAATATACATAATCATTTTCTACCATTTGGCGTCTTGATACACCGAGGGACTAAGGTGACACTCAAGGTTAAAAAATGGCTTTCCAAATTATGTGAAGGTAGCATAGTCTTTAAAATGAATTATGACACGCAAATGTCAAAACAGCTTACAACTGTCAACGTCAAGATTGATATGAAGCTATCAACGTTACAGTGATCGCTAGAATTCTCAGACACAAAGGAATACCTGCTAAAAGTTCTCACGTTTAGGCACAATCACTTGACCATTTCAATTCAATTACACAGGCGATTTCTACGAACGTAAAAGTGTAAAAGTTGCCTTTTAACGGCATGTCTTGTTGCAGTCAAGCTGTCAACTATTTATTTAAAAACATCTCTGCAATATTTTGCTTGTTTGACTGGCGGTTTAGACTACAATTCACTATCCAGATCGGCTGCCATCAGCTAGAATTCCTTCCTGTTCGCGGAATATATGTACATATACATTCGACATTCTGTCCAAGTGTTATGCCATCATTTGCCTTCAAGGAAGCCAAGTGATGCTACGGCCTCTTTAGCTTAGGTAGGAGAGAAATTTAAGAATAAGCTGAATATCTTATGTGGCCATCAATTTAAAATAAGCCCCAAAATTTGTATCTCCTAAGGGTTTTGGTTTTAGAAATAGCAGCTTGCGCACCAACAAAGAATTTCTTCATGAAAAAACTATCCTAGGTGTAACAATTGTGAATACCCCCAATTCAAGACAGATTTATGGGACGTTTAACAGTTTGTAGCCTTTTCAACAATCAAAATGTGCCTTGCGTATCCAGTAACACAGATCACTCGGAAGAGCCGCCTACACATTGCAAGGAGAGAAATCACGATTACGTCTGCATGACTACTAACATTTTAGCAGTAGAAGTAATTATTTGAAAGTTTAAGACACTGTTCTAGGTAAAAGTTCACTGATAAGCCTGTTCTTTTGCAGGCAAAATACAGGACTAATACAGTTTTAGTTGTGAGAAAACGTAAGACCTCTCCATTGCACCACATCCTAAGCATGGCTTGGTTAAGTCTGGAATGACAAGGAGGATTTGCCACCTGCTAGAAGCCTTAGGCGCTGACACTCAGGAATATGGTATCAAAGACCTATTGGTAAGCTCATAGTCATTTCCTGTGCTAGAAACGCATTTTTAGCACTAATAATGCAACATCTTCCGCAACTGGGACAGACTTAGAGCTCTACAATTGGGCTGATTTTGATTATTCCATTTTCGGGTGGTCTCTCCACGCCGGTAAAGTAATTAGCTTTGTTAAAATAAAAAAAAACTTAAGAATCATAAAAAGTATTGATGGTAAGACGAGTTAAAAATATATAGAGAAGGGTCGACTGACCTTTTAAATCTTACATCATAATGCATAATTTCAAAACCAAATCTGTGATTTAAGGTTTTTGAGACAATAATTAATTAGAGTATTAAATTTGCAATAATTGCCAAAACTTCATTCCACTTAAGAATAAATTGAATTTGCTTGAATGAGCACAGTACGACCTTGGAAACAAGGCTAGCGGTCTTATCGGAATTGGCCTGTCGTGCTCGTTGCTGCCGGGCTTTTGTGCGTTGGCTTCACGTTGGGGTCGTGAATTAAGTTTGGGATGAGGCATAATCCATGAAACAGTAAAGTAATAGGATGAGTCTTAGGCAAACGTGCTTATGAGTCACTTGTGCCGTTCATGGTTCTAGCTAGCGCCCCGTAGCTGATGCTACCGCAGATCTGGCGTGTAGGAGTTTTCCACTTTGGATATTGCTAAGACATATCGTGGCAATCTTGGCGGCACCAAAGTGGGTGTCGGGATTTGGCGAGCGGCTTTGCCTCAGGACGTGAGGATGGATTGCAGGTAACAATGGGTGGTTTGTAAGTGCTTTCGGCGATTGTCTACCTCTCACACCTGATTGACAAGTGCGGATTCATAATGTATTTTTCAGGCGTTGGTGCCGCACAACTTCATGTGAGCTGCACAGTTGGATTGCATACTTCGCTCTCATGGTATTCTTGCATCCCAGAGGGGCAAGAAAAGACAATGATAAATATCGGCAGTCTATCACGTGGTCATTTCAATGCCCATCTGGAATGAGGTAATGTTGGGGGTACAGGGTGGGGCGCGCGGGGGGAGGAAAGGCGGCAGAATTGAAGCCCTTAGTGCAATAGGCTGGCGTTGTTTACCTATCTTAACTGGCTATCTTGTGTCAACATAAATGCGCGTTTGCTGGTGAGATCAACACATCACACAATGTCATCCAGCAGTGAAATCGGTGCCCTCTTTGAGGAGGTTGATAGTGATCACAATGGATTCATTACAAGGAAAGACTTGGCAGATTATGTGGAGAAAAATAATCTTCCACCAGAAACTGTCGATGTGAGTGAGCACTCCTTATTTTAAGTACTAGAAAACTTGGTTAATCTTTTTTTAAATTAATTTTAAAGACAACGATTTTCCTCTCCTCCCTTCCTGGTGGCATACTACTCTAAAATACAGTTTATCAGCCACCAAATTCGTTGATTTTACCTCTATCAAAATGCATGAAAGCAACCACAGATTACCTTGGAGCCTATTGATTGTGTGCGTAGACGTAGAAGTGAAGGAAGGTATATAAAGCCCGGCAAGTTCCTCGTCTGTGCGTGTGTGTGTGTGTGTGTGCGCGCACGAGCACAGTGTGGTGTGATCAGCCTAAGGCCCAGTACTTGCACTTTCTGCAAAATGTCAATGCCAGTGAGTCAAGAGTTGGCCAAAGTGTTTGAAGCCATTGATACCAACTTCAATGGGTACATAACACGAGATGAGTTGGAAGACTATGCCAAGAAGACCGGTCAACCTGAATCCATGGTCGATGTAATTCTACCACCATTGCCATAACTTTTTAAAATTGTTTGCATGCTTTAAGGCTTTTTTTTCGCATTTATTTACTAGGACTGGTTCAAGTGGTTTGATTTTGCAAATACTGGAAAAATCACCTATGAGGATATGTGTGAGACTCTGGCGATTGGAATGACCAAAGCCTACTCGTACGTCTCTTTTTTTTCTTCACAATCATATAAGTCACAAAAAGCATTTGATTAGATCACCTATCCTTTCATTTTAAACATGTTTTTGTAGTTTATTAGTTGGTCATTAAAAGAAGTTATGATGTGACATATGCCATCAAATGATTGCGCCGAGGAAACAAAGTAGTACAGTGTGGTAAACACGGATAAAAAGGGGAGGAAGAAATGGAATTTTCTTTTGTTGTTCATAAGAGCCTCCTGCCTCGCGAATTTGGTGATACAAGATAGAATACAAAAAAAACAACTTTGGCAGCATTGATCGAAGCGCGCAGTTGAATGGATGGATGCGTGCACACAGGACTGACCTATTAGAAGGGGCTGTGACTGTGCTGAATGGTGGATTTACAGAAACTCTATACCCCTGGCACCTACTGCTCTCTCGCACAACAGGAGTAGAGTGTGCCAAAACACATGACACAATTGACTGAGTCAATGAGACCTTGAATTTCTAGGCGACAACTTCTATGCATCAGATCGTTGTGTCTCAATGCTGTGACCCATGGTGATGGTGCATCTGGCGTAAAAGAAAGCAAAGACTATCACATCTTCCCACTTTTATGAGTAAGAAAATGCTAATGCAGTTTAACTAGGTCTTGGAACACGTCTAGTAGTTATCTAATGCGTCATAAAAGTGCAGCATTTTGCAGTTTTTTTAAATTTTTTGATCTTGTCAATCACTCTCACTTACAGAGAAAAGGTGGAGAAGAAACGTGAAATGATTCAAAAGGGGAAAATTGCCCCACCAAAAGATATGCCCAAGGAATATGCGGCACCTCAACCCAAACCAGATTGGTTGGACGGAGTCAAGGTGCTGTACACAGGTCGATCGGAGGCGGGTCTTTTGGAAGATGCTGTCAGTGTGGTGAAGAATGCCAACATGAAAGATTTCGATAAGGAGTCTAGTTTTGCCCGCTACTTAAAGGACACAATGGAAAAGAAGTGGGGCCGCCACTGGCAGGTTATAGTGAGCCAATCCACCTTCGGTTGTGCTGTGGGTCACGAGGAGAACTACTTTGTGCACTTCCAATATGGCCCACATTTGTTCATCCTTTACCGCACCACAGAGTGAAACCTGACGTCGGCCGCATCATTTAATTCTTTCATTATTCCATAACCATCTTTGGTTTATAGCTATATGCCTTCAATCGCATTCTGAGAATACCCCCTATATAGATAGGCATTTTTCTTCACGATACTACTTTCATGTTTACTCAAAACTTTTGAGTAAATGGGTGAAATGCATGAGAATGTCATATTTGAATGAGTTATGTTTGAGCTCATTGTTAAAAGCACATTCTCTTCTAGCTTCACACATAAGTATTACAGCACTAGACTGCATGTTTTGACTGAAAAAGAAACTAGAATACTTTATGAGGGAACAAAAAATTGAAAGTATACAAATTGGAGTAAGAAGCTGAGGTGGTGGAATTTCCACTAGAAATTCCTAAAATGCTCCCTTGGAAAAAAACGAATGGAAACATTATTAAGGAGAAGAAAGGGTGTTTGGTGTGCAAAAAATGGTTATTGTTGTCTTAGAACACGTAAGATTTTGTCCCATATTATTAAATCGCAAAAGCAATGAAAGCTTACGACAATCATGGATTGGTAATACCTTCAAAAAAACAGCTCGGTTAACTGTTGATGACTTAGTGCATGAATACTTCGGTTGATTTCCCAGATAATTTTATCACCTTTTGCGTCAAGGCAGTAGTGGTAGTTTGAATGAAGATACTACTTACAAATATATTGAGGAGATGGCAGTTTACGAGTTGGACTAGTTTTGGGCTGTCTAGTAGAACAAACTTTAGTTACTAAGGCAACCTAATTTTGGACCAAAATCCTAGCTTTCTGAGTTACCCCTCTTAGCCCTGAATTAGTAATGAGGCAAAGTTGTGATGGTAGATCACACTACTTAAAAGCAAAAGGCAATTAGCATGGTCAGAATGCCGCGACGCAAGACCAAGCAGAAGTTCATCCGAGATGTTTGGGATGTTGGTGTGCTTAAGTACAAATTAAAAAAAAACTCCAAACCGCCCTTCTTACACTTCCATCAAATGAAGAGGACATCACCACCCAGTAGAGTCAGGTAGACTTGTGAAGTACTTCGAACTAAGGATCGTACTCTCGACATATTTTAATATTTTAGGTCATTTTGGATACAACCGATTACTTCGTTGGATTGTAGAGGCCATCAGTAGTCCCATCTACGTGCACGCAATTTCGCACTTCATCAACAAAGTGCTCTTGCAATGAGGCTGGTTATTTGGGCTCAATTTTGCCACAATAGCACATTCTTAGTGAATTTAGAAAAAAACGCACACTGAGACTCATTTGTGGCGCATGGGGCTTTAATAAACATGACTAGTCAAAAGTGGGTGAGAGATAAATTCCTTCACCCTCCTAAAGCAGGAGAGTTCAATTGTAGCACATTCAAATGCCTCTTATTTTAAAGAAAAGTATTAACTATTTCTAGGTGTCGGTGGAAAAAGATTTCGTGGGCTTTGGACGCACTTTTTTTACTTTGAAAAAAACAACATCACAACTTGGATACTCATACCTTGGCCTGAACCGCAGCCCGCATAATGTCTGATTGGTGCGGTGCATTGTTTAAAACCATTTGTGTGAGAATTAGAGCCTCTAAGTGACAGACAAAGAGGAGGAAAGAAAAGGGAAAATGGAGTTGGAGGACGTGTTAGATCAGATTGAAAAAGCGGACACCGATTCTAACGGCTACGTAACAAGGGCAGAGCTGGAGAAATACTTCAAATCGACCAATCAGGATTTGGCGATTATGGATGTAAGATGATTTTAACTTGTTGCACATACGTTGACCCTTTAATCGACAAATTGGTGATAGTGAATTTTGCACATAGGTTTATTGTTTCTTTTCATGTTAGCATTCCACATCCCAGGTGTGCCTAATATTTTGTCTAACTGAGATACAAACCTTGGTACGCTCCTAACCTAACGTCCCCTCGCAGTCCGAGATCAGAATCTAGTATAAACAGCATGTCAGAAAAGGCAATCGGAGAGACACTAAGGCAGATGTTTAACTTTTACTTGTTTTACTGATTGAAGAGCTGCTGGTGCGGTGGCATTGAATCCACTCACTCATACCCACTTAATTAGCCTTCTTTCCTTTGGTGGACTGGTTATTTCGTAATTGTTCTTCTTAACTTTTGGATTGGGTAGAAAAGTGTATTGCACCGCCTAGATGAGAAATCAAATTATTAAATATAAGCTACAATTCGAGACTGTTAAGCTCACTTCACAAACGACATCTCAAAATGAAAGATATTCACCTTTTCTACAATTTAGAATTGGTTTAGGTGGTTTGATTTGGATAACAGAGGTGTGATCGAGGCGGAGGACGTCTGCACCACCCTTGGGGTGCCAATGCGTGAACCCTACGCGTGAGTTGCCAGTATCACCTATTCCATTCTAATGTATAGTAAGAATATTCACGATTTACAGTCTGATCGAAACCGAAGGGGTGGAAATTTGGGTGTTTAGAGATGCATTAAATATCTCGGCAATCTTGTAAATATTAACCTCAGGCAGGAGGCGTAAGGTAGAGCAACGGGTGCCAGCATTTTTGAAATGCGGGATAGTATGCCTCAGTCACATAGAGCATCACGAATGCGCGCTTTTTTAATACAATAGTAAGGTCTCTATAATATTGCATATTGGAAAAGCCTCTCCTCTTTTACAACTTTAAGCCAACGTATAAAGGCCAATCGAGAAAGGAGAGGAAGGAAGACTTCAATATTGTCTGACACACGATCCAAAAGACTCATTGATAAAATTAGCCATTCATCTGGGCATTCGAGCATGAGTAGTAGCAAGTCGAGCAATGGAAAGGAAACGATGGAAAAACGACGCGGTCCTACTACCTTGTCCAGCTCAAATGAGGCGAAGGATGGCACAGCAACTAAGACCTCAAGTGATCGACTGGTAGAAAGTCAAAAACAACCATCTGACAGGGATCCTCAAAAAGAATACATCAAGGAGGTGATCGTACCAATGGACGCCAGTGGGCCCCAATTCAGCGGAAGGAAGTACACCGATACGCCTAGCATCAGGTCCAGTGATAGTAGCTTAAGCAGTCTTCGAGACAGCTTTGAAATTCTCCACGAGGAGGCAGTGGATGAAGATTTGTTGAAGGATGTGATGACAATTGTGAAAAGCAATGAGGACAAAGTTAGAGAGGAGAAAGATATGGCCAAATTATTGAAAGATGGCGTTGAAAAGAGGCATGGCAAACACTGGCAGGCCATTGTTGCTTACACAAATTTGGGATGCAATGTTGAACATGAGATTAAGACGTTTGTCTACTTGCGGAAGAATAATCGGATATACATTCTCTTCCGTACACCCATAGCCGAGTAGAACAGAACAGGAGGTTAACTGGATGCACGAAATTCTGTGAAGCCCATTTGACTGACTCTCTTATGAATTCGATTTGTACCTTCTAATTCGCATTTTGACAAAATTCGAAAGCACATAGCTGCATTCGTTGTACTTAGGCAAGAAAATACATAATGTGGTAACTTACCGATCATCGTCCCGGTTCTATTAGAGTCGTGAGCAGGGAATTGTTGGGTCGTAACAATGCTTGCCGGAACTATCCGCAGATGAGGTGTGAAGGCACATGTAAACTACATGTGGGGTTGTAAGTCTCTCTCCTTAAGGTGAATTGTAAGGTGTGTACCCCAGAACGTTGTGTTTATGACAGAGCCTTCGACAAGGCAATTCAACCAAGAGTGTCTACTAACCCGTAGAGTGGACAATACTTGGGTAAAAATGTGTAATTCCTAGTTGGATAATGATCACAATCATGTGCGATGGCCAATGCAGTTAAAGGTGGCTGTTTTTGTGGCGATTTTAGTCAGACACTTTAACTTTTCCGTAGGCGGACGTCTCAGCCTTGTTAAGTTAGAAGAGTTGGGTTTATCATTGCGATACGTAACTTCGTCGCACGATACTTGGAGAGTAAACAAACTGTCGTGAACTCGTTGTTAGGCTGCAAATACGGTAAAGTTAATTATGGTACCTTCCTTTGAGAGTTTTTGCAGACACGCAAAAACCGTAATAATAAAGAAGAGAAATGAGATAATTGTCACCGCTAAAATCCATCCAAACTTCCAGAATTTGCTGCAATGTAGTCGCACTTTGAGTTACTAGCTTTTGCGAACGAGTGCGCCTATGCTTAGATGATTCAGATCCTATCGATTTGTAAACCCGATAATCAATAAATAAAGGCTTCATAACATATGTCTTTATTGATCGCTACTCATGAGTCAGCGAAAGGGGAAGGCGGCACAGTTGGCATACGAGGCGACCTGAGTGCATATCTGAGGCGATAGCTGCAAATGCGCGTAGCCACAATAACCTATTAATTTTGACCCTCGTCCTTGAAGGTTAAACAGGTCACTTTGTGTAGGGATTGGCGACATCACTATTGAGGGAGCTTATGCTACTTTTTTTGACATTTTATTTTCTTCAAACTCGTCAGTGCCTTAATGGACATTTAAAGCATCATTACAAAACGTCAGTATGCGGCCAAATCGGGCAAACCACGGGTTATAGCGCTTTCCACTACTCTCCCACAGACCTCACTGTACAGAAGCCAAGAATCCCACAGAAGAGTAGCTCGTCTGAGAAAAAGATGTTCGATTTATAAGCCTTGGGAAAGGCAAGGAGGACAATCATAGTCAAGCCATTCGGCAATCTATACTGACAAAAGTAGGGTGAAAGACATGGCACACAGCTAGCGTTGCAAGAGGGGAGAGTCCGAATCCACAGGGAGGTCGCGACAGCACCCATAGTGCACAAGATCACCGGAGTCTGGGTATCGTACAAAGGCAGCGTTGCCAATTCGCCGCTGACACTGGCGACACCGACTCAATGTGGTCACATTGAACATCTGAGCGGCGGTAGTAGCGACGCAGGCGTTGTGTGATTGCACACTTTCTCGGTGCACAGCACTTGTGAAGAAAACCAGACGCGTCCACAAGCTCGTCTGATATCTGAGGGCCGACTATAAGACCAGAAAAACTTCATTTATCCAGGGCAGCTGTGTCACTTCCCTACCCCTTTCACGCGTAAGAGAACTAACCTCGAGGAAGGAAGAAAGTAAGCTGAGATTTGTGCTATCGGGAATTATGTGTAAAACCTTGGTGACATCAATCAATTCACTAAATTGACGCATAACGGCAAGAGCAAGATCCATTCGTGGTTCGAAGCGCAAATCAAGCTCACTATGATCCGCATTGGAGGACTCTGGAATAGCAAATTAAAAGTAGGGCAAGACTCCGCGAACTACAAGGAACTGGCAAGAGTACCAAAGTGATTTAGCGACCTATCAGGCGAAAAATAAACAGGTTTTAAGCATAAAGCTGTCGCATTATCACCTGCATCTTGGGCACTGTTGGGCAGAACAATGCCAAGCGCAATGGGTTCGAGTGGATTGAGGCAGACATCAACCAACACTGTGTAGATCTCGTACAGATTGATGTTCTCCTTGTCCTTCTTCGTATTCTTTCCCGAAGCCATGGCAACGTACTGCTGTTCAACCTTAGCCTGAGTCAGAGCACAGTGTTCCAAGGCCTTATCCCAATTGTTCAACAAGTGGACCCACATAGTGAGGGCCTAAACAGAAGTTGAATAAGCAATGCGCGTAAGAAGGCAAGTAGCCGCCTTTTAACTCAAAATTCCTACCTGTCTATGTCGCTTTAGACGCGCGAGCAAGACGGTGCGTTCCTCAAAACACCCATCGTAGGGAAGGTGGAGAAGCAGTTCCTCCGCGGAGACTTGTACACCCTCCATGCTGAGAAAACGAAGTAGGCGAGTACGAAGACGTGCCACAATGCCATCTGTGGGCTTCTCATCCGCCACGCAATACGTCATCACCTTGTCATCGGTGTGCAATCGAATTTGATTACTGAATTTCGAAAAAAAATGTAAAAATCCTACCATCAATGGATAAATTCAAGGGTTTTTAACACTGTTCATCCCAAAAATAATTGTATAAAGGTGTAACACTATTATCAATCATTAGAGAAACAAAAGAAAAGGGGCAGAGTCTCACATGAGAGCTCTGACGTATCGATCAAACAGTCCCACTTGAGGCGGGAAACCAGGAGGAGGTACGCAGATCTCCGGCATTGTATAACCATCAGACACATCACCCTCAGGTTCAATGCGATGACAGATGTGACAGGGGGTGGAACGACGGTGAGAATGGTGGTGCTTTGGAAAGGGCCAAATACACGTTGACTCCCATTGCCCCTCTAGAGTCGGGGTTGATTCCGAATTCGAAGTTGAGGAATCGGAGAAGACTAGAATGTCCACACCGTTTGCAACTTCTCTGATAATCTAAAATGCAATGTATGTATATTGGGTAGAGGTTCTGGAAAAGCTTAATGCAGTACGAAGAGGAATTAAGAGTTGGCATGATGAAAATTGTGATGAAAGGTTGAAGTAACGAGGGATTCACGATAATGTAACACCACAAAAGATTTGATACGCAAATTAAAAAAAATTACCGATGGAGACCTGGGAGAGGAGAAGCCCTTATCAAAGAAGACAGAAGAACCGAAATCGCCTTCTTCGTTAAGTACATCAAGTGCGTCTAGCCCTTCTTCGCCGCCTTCGCAGATGCAGGGGCTAAAGAGGATGCACTCAAGGAATGGTATGAGAAGATGTGGCGCCACACGTTCCAAGTAGCGTATTGTTCTTTCGCGATAGCTGATTAGGGAATAATACTCCGCTTTGTCTATAGAGGCAGGGAGAGACGATCAAAAGGTCCTTCACGACCACAGAGTTTATACTGATCAGAGCTGGTTCACCTACTTGATGCGGAGGCATTTTGTCGAATCTGGCTTTCCCACTCTGCAAAAATCCTCATCCAAGCTCTTGGATGTTGCATGAGCACATCTTCACCAAACTCGACAACCAAATCGAAAGGCACACCAGTGAGGCGTTTCAGGTAGTTTACAATACTGTGATAATTCAACCGTCCATCTGCAGCTGTATTGCCGGCAGTGTCACCATCCGAAACCATTGACGTGAGATAATGAAGTGCTTCGCGATGCATGCCATGCATTTTGTACAGTGTAACAAGGTCCTAGAAAGCATAATCATCCCACGTCTGTCGACCAGTAAGAGTGTATTCATTCTATTCCAATGCTATTAAGTCTCACCTTCATGCAGTTGTTAGCCTTGAGGATTCCTTCGGCCTCCTCAAGTAAGCAATAGTTTTCTCGCCTTAAAAGAGGTGCAATTCTAGCGACGTTAGTCACCTGATAGCATTTTAGAAGGCTCGTGTCGACTACTTGGAGCAAACGTCTCCGTCTTTGCTGTATGCCACAACCCAAAATAATTCCACAGGAGACATGTTGTTCGAGAAAATTCTCTAGGCTCATTTCCTGAGGACGGTTACATCGAAGATGATTCCGCCATCGGACGAGAAATGTAATGAGCGGCTCAAAAAGCGCAGTCCTCTCAGAATCTGCAAGAGGCTACAAAATGCTACTTATTAAATATAAGTAAGTTTTTCGGAGTGGTCAAGGAAGGAAACAAACCATCGGAGATGAAGGGTACTGAAGTTGGGCTGATTCCTCTTCACTAAGCAGGCCAGGGCATAACCCAATGACTAGAGTTGGGTCAGTTTTCAGCTTATAAAATAGCTGTAAAGCACGTTCAAAGTCCCTTTTAGTGTCAAATAGATGGAAGGCAAAGAGGGCTCCAATTGGGTTCGTCGTGACCGCCGGTTGCCCTGAGATGCTCGCAAAGCATGACACTCGCAGAGCCATTTCAAATTCCTTTAAATAAAGCAGCATTAGCCACAATTTTACGTCAAAATATATCGTTTTCAATTGTCATTTCCTCTTTTGCACATGCGGGCTTGATGCACTACTAAGAGAGCACAATCTCTTCACTTTAGTAGTACAAATATTGAAAAAAAGAACTTTAAAGCTTTCTTCCTCTCACCCTGAATTCACTATATCTCTATCACTATTTAATATCAATCGGTAAAGTTGCCAACCATCTGAGAAGCCATAAATCAATGAGAACTTATAGCTTGCCTTTTGTCTGACAAGTTCTTGTACAAACTGAAGACGATTAGCGGAGAGGAGGAGCCAAACATCACTTCCGTGACTCATAGAAGGCGCTACTGTTGAGTCTGATGAAAGACATGGTTGAGAGTCGTCCGGATGGTACACTGATGCCGCAGCTGATGCATAAAGCCAGCCGTGTTCGTTGGAGCACATTGAACGAATCCGTGGAATCGTAAACGTCTGCACCAGAAGATTTGGATCAAGAGAACGCACCTCTAATTGTTTTGGTAGACCCTAAAATGCAGTACATTCAAGAGGAAACACACAATATATTTGATGAAACTAGCTATGGTGGTGAGGAAATTTCTTAATGGTTACCGCAAGAAGAAAAGGAGGAAAGACTTGGATACATTGAGCAATATCCGACAACGTGAAAGTTGGAGTACTTTTGACATCACCATCGTCAGGCATGAGAATGAAGAAGCTTTCATCAGAGGCGAATACGAAGGGTGCTGATGCACCGACAACCCATTTGTGAGAACAATTCCCCCTAGAGTTGTCAACTTCAGGTTCATCAGATGTGCTGTTTGTTGTGGTAGCTTTTGGAGAGTCAATTTCACTGAAAGTAATGGGATCCACACAGTACGGCAATGGACTCATGAGAGTGGTTGAAACCTTTGCCGATGCGGAAATCCGCTCACACTAAGTTGGAAGAAGAATAAGAAAAGTAAACTTGGCACACTGCCATGCTCAGAAGTCATGCTGTTAAAACAACAGAAAGAGATCTAAGAAATAATAAAAGATAGCCATGCTGGCAATATAATGAAGCGATATCTTTAGCTTAATATTTCTGAATGAAGATCTAGCATCTTCTTTATAAGTCTTGGACAAAATTATTTGACTCGTCATTGGCAAGATGTTCAAATAACTATTGGAAGACAATGGAAATGGAAGATTAAGTTATGGGATAGCTTGGGATGAACACGTGAGATTGATTAAAATAAAGTCAACGACGCTGAAATCAAGTACTTCGCATAACAGAATTCAGAATAAACAAGTGACAAATTAAAGCCTAGATTTACCTCTCTTGTGACTAAATTTAAGCGCGTATAATCAGATCGTGAGGCAATCATGAGAGTTTCTAAACCGCAAAATTGCAAGGATCGTGCAGGCTCCATAATGGAGTATTCCGACGGCCAAAATGCGATGCTCGGATCATCTGCCTCGGAAGGTGGGACAAAGGCTCGTCTGGATGGAGCCCAACGAAAAAAATACAATTTTTTTTTCACACACATACACAAATTCAATCTCAGCGGGCAGCCCTTCGTAGGCGAATGGACTTCCTCAGTGTTGATCAGAGGTCTTTTAAAGCGGTTCACTGCATCTAAAAGATATTTTAGAAGTGCAACAAATAAAACGCCTCAATTCCTAACGTCAAAACTCAAGAAAAACTTACCATTGACGCTGGAATTCTTCTTACACACCGGAGTTGGTGATTGGTACATAATTGTGAAGTATGTGGCCCCCTTACTATTCGGAACAACGGCGATGAGTTGTCTATTTGAGAGGTTGTAAGCAGCTAGCTGGAATTCAGTAAGGGCCAAGAAAAATCCATATTCGGATATTGCTTCAAGTTGCAAAATACGTTTCTTGCAGAGATTGTGAGTAGCACAAAGGCGAACATTTAAAGCTGGAAGGGGTGGAAATGCTTTGTTGGTAGGCAGGTCAACTGGAGAGGTAAATTCAAGAGGTTTCTGTAAAGCACTTTCTTCTTGGCCCAGAACCGTTGGAACGAATACATCAGGATGGATAGGCGCAGACGGTGTAATCTCATAGATAAGAAGTTGGCCGGACTTTGTTCCGACGAGAAGATAATTTTGAAAACAGGTAATGCACTCAAAATCGTAATGAGTACCACGTATCAAACGAATTGGATAAAATACCTTATGCATCTTCTACAAAAAAATTGGGAAAAGGCTCTGTTCCCATCAATTCACCAAGCCGACCAGCACACACAAAGCAAGAAAAAGAAAATTTACTAAAAGCACTGTACCAGAGTGCTGCAGGCGAAAAGCCGTCAGTATATTGCAAAAACCATTATTGATAGCGTTTGTTCGGACACGGTCATCAAAACAATAACACCAAAAAAACACAGAGGAAGTGCAAAACACAAAAGTAAAAAGGAGCATTAATAAAGAATGCTTACTTTCAGTCGAAAGGGTTGGAATGGCAATCATTGGAAACGCGTACCCTTGAAACACATAATTGTTACCCCAGGCTATGCAAAAAGCAATAGGTAGAAGCATTTACAACTCCAAGGTCATGTATGTTAAGCAATCCATTAGTCAAAATTTTAAAGGATTGATTTTTTCCTATTTCTGCATCGCTAAATAACATTTTTTCCTGCACCTCGCAAAAAAGAGCAGCCTTTTTACTAACCCTCTTTAGGGTCTATATGGCGGTAAATAACCCTCTTTCCGTTATTTAATTTTCTCAATTTTTTGATTTGGTTTTGTCTCTTTTATTTTAAATTCATTTTTGATGTGATTAACTGTCTCTAGCCTTACTAGAGGTCGTAGTATTGGAGGGCAAGATGTATTAGCGTATGCTCGATTGAGTTGCAATACATAATATTAACTGGAAGCTCTTTCGAGCAAAATTACTAGTTGTTTTAACAAGCCTTGTGAAGGAAAGCACATGGTTCACTAAGGTATGAGATCAATACCATTTGCTCCCTAATAAGTCTTAGGTGGCGTAATGCAGTAACGTAAAATTATTTTTTGAAGAAAAAAGCGAATCATGCGCCTAAATACCTAACGCAGTAGGAAGGTTTTTCATTTTTCATCATTATTAGTTTTGTATGCAGTGTCGAGATTCATTGAAGTTTCGAATCGCTCCCAATGGCTATCAAGCACTCAAATTACTTTTGCTATACTATACTACGATTTTAAATAGCCAAGCTGTAGCAATTCTAATTGTAGTGTTTCGAGACTTTCCTAAAAATTAAAAGATGGCATGACGCTTAAGCCCCAGCTGAACAGGATAATATGGTTCCCTCAGTAACCTTCACCTTCTGTCAAACAACTATGTATTATACAGATGTCTGCGATTGCTTTTTTACATCTGCTACGAGTAAATTAGTTAGTGATTTCATTCTGCCTATTTTACGCGACATTGCATGAAGTGATTTCAATGGTGTCAGCTTTGTGATCAAAATGTGACTTCTTCAAGTATATTTTTAAGTTGGGTTAGTTGTGCTAAGATTATCCTGCATTTACCATTAATATAAACATTATCTTTGCAATTATAATGTTATTGGCGATATTGTAGGTTCGCTATTATGTTTCCCTAATCAGAAGTGTCGTAGGTGTACAAATTGGGTTTGATTTCTCCTTTTTATTGAAAAAGTTAATACACAGTCACCAATAAATAGAACGGAAACATGATCCGATAAGCTGACACTTTCTTTGCTTACCGTTGAATGCTTTTAGCAACCCAACAGGCTAGTTGTACCAGGAGAAGTGTATATTATCCTGACAAACAGTACATTAGTCCTGTTTAAAATATGTCCCTATACGTGACAGAAATCTGTATTAGGTGAAAGATAATGGAAGATCGTGAGTTGGTGCACATCTTATTCGTGCTAGCTGTACGGCTAATCGGTTGCAATGTTTAAGTGCCGAAGTTTTTACGGTAGTGATCACTTTCATAGAAATTGTATACAAGAGGAAAGAAGGCAATGCCTTTTTAAAAGAAAGCTTTTGCAATTTCAGCTGTTTTGGAAATGTGGTGATTTAATTTTAAGCATAGATAATTTACCGCCGTTTTGCATTAATTAGATCGGAATGAAGTCGAAGCAATACCAGGTGCTGCACACTGATTTCGCATTGAGTTGTTTTCGTTTTTGGATGTGAACCGTGTTTCTGTTTGGAATCACGGTTCTCCCTTTAACAGATTCTATAATTCCAAGCATTCATTACCGTTTTAGTGTGACGAATTTCATGTGGGTAAAAAGCAAAAACATTTTTGAGGTTTTGTTTATATTTTATTTATATTTAGTTTGTTTATGCCGTTCAATGAGCATTAATTAAAATAATCACCGCTCCCTTTGTTTTTTTCTTGCGGCACCAATTTGTATCTTTCTTTCTAGTGCTTAGTGGACGTGAAATTTTTTGTATTAAAATAATTAGGTCCGCCATGTCTTTCTCTAGTCCTAATTAGGCTGAGGACATTTTGGTGTGATGTGTCATTGCTGCATTAATCTGCCTCCTTTTTCCTTGTTGCAGAGTAGTATATCCTTACTAAAAATGTTGATTACATCTTTTGCATGCCGACGAAACGAAGCTTCTTTGATGTAAGTCGGTTTCAAATCGGGGTCTTTTAACTCTCTAGCCGCTTTGTTGTCATAGTCTTAAGTGACGGGAAAAAACCGTTTAGTAAGCTAAGATTTACAAGGTTTTTTTTGGTTGGAATAAATCAAAGATTGCAGACAAGATAGAACAAGGAAAGGCTAATTTTATTGTGAGTCTAAGAATTTAAGAGAAAATGATGCTTGTAACCATTCAGAAAATGAACGAAATATTTGAGTATCTCGAAGGTAGGAATTATGAAGATGGATGCAGAAAGCTGCTAAGCTCAAAATCAACTCATTTCAGGCACAAAATATAAGATGTAAATCCAATTGTTACAGCGAAAGTGGATAAATTTTTTTGTCTCGTGACCGACCATACAGCCGATAGTGGAACTGGCCACAACAACTTGCCAGTGTTTACCGTAGCTTCTTTCCATTTGTTCCTTTAAGAAGAGTGCCATATCTTTTTCCTTTTCTACCTTTCCTGGGTAATTTTTTACGAAATGCACGCAGTCTTCTACCATATCGTCGGATGCGGCATTCCCTGGCAACACCTCAACACCCTTCATCCAGGACTTCTGTGCAACTGTTGACGATGACAGTGGCGGAGAGGCAAACATTTTGTGTGCTTCAGGCGGTGCCGAAATTAGGCCTTGGGATATCATTTGTCTCTTCTGGTCAACTTTTTGCCTGAAACATTACGAAATTGAGAAGTCGATGCCATATTTGCTAGTCTGATTATAATAGGATTAATGTGGTGTAGTTCTGAGACTGTCACAATGCAGTTTCGTTGGCACGTTTTTTGCATAATTACGCACCTTACTGTTTAACATTAACGTGTGTTTTTTTTCACGGTGCTACCCAAGAGAGTAGGAGGTAGGATAAAGTGAATACTTTTAATGTCCTAGGTGGAATAAAGGGAAAGAAATTGGAGCGCATTGCTGCTCGCCTTTCAAATATTAGTTCGGTGTGATAATTGGTAGGACCACTCACATATACTCCTCCCGCATTGGAATGCCAAGGGTTGTGCAGACATCTTCCATTGTTATTATGCCCTTGTGTTCTCCTTCAAACCATTGAAACCATTTCTGATAGGAGGAAAAAATGGGCAGATAAGTGAAGTGTCACGTATTTTGTGGTCATATAGAAATTTTTAAGTAACAAACGGAAAGGCACTCGTGGTATAGTTCTAATCTGTTTTTACCTTTTAAACGAGACAAATTTCCGGTAATGTGAACAAAAGAGAAAACTCTAGCGCCTAGCCTGCTACTTATAATGCAATTTAAGTAGGAGGGAGAAAAAATGTGAATGAAATTTTATAGGATTGAGAAGAAATGCCTCCACATAATGCTGTTTTAATTGCAGGAGTCATGAAATGGCGATTGCTTTCCTACTCACGTCGACAAAGTCACTATCCTGATGCGTCCTCCTTGCATAGGCCTCCAAGTCGGCGCGGGTAATGTAGCCGTAGTGATTGGTGTCGATTTGTTCAAACTCCTGGTGCACCGTCTCTAGGCTCATAGTGACACTTGTGTAGGGAGAGTTATTGTTTTTGTTGCTAATATCATCCAAGTGCTGCCTTGCTCAGTCTTGTGTGTGGATAGGTAGGTCCCAAGTTAAATGCACCACTAGCAATCGCTTTTCGCTCAGGTGTGTTGTGATACCACCTCGAGTTGCACAAACCAGTGGTGTGAAAAGCAGATCCAATGAAAAAATGGTACGATGGTGATTTAGACAGACACGAGTTGGAAAAACCCCTTTTCTTACTCGTTTTTTTTGGTCACTTTGTGCTCTCAGTATTAGTGATTGGGGGCTTTGGTTTGTTTGGCTTCTTATTCTTCTTCCAAGTTCAACTCCATCGTCCAGGCTGGAAGTGCACCAATCAATGACGCCAAAGAACCTCGATATTGTGCATATTGCTAGGTGTTTCCTTATGAAAATATTGGATCTTTTCTGTGTTATTTAACGCCGATTTTGTTGTTTTTTTTTCCTTACGAGACAACAGGCCCAATGCATACTTAATGTGTGAGTGTCACTTGCACCGCCATCAATACAATGCAAAACACCGACCGTGCAAGCAGCCACATGTAGCCGTCAACACCACCAATCTCCCCAATCGGAGCTAGTTGCGACGGTCTATGGGACCAGGAAAGGTGGAAACCAACCCAATGGACAGGCTTCACCGTACCGAACGAGGAAGTAGCTAGTGAGGGCGAAATTTTGAGTTCACTCTTGTCTGAGATTGCTTCTCAAACTCGTAATTACTGTTAACCTCCATCCACTTGATGAACGACTGCACGAGAGATCACACATCTGAAGAAGTGGACTTGCACAATACAACCTCTCATCTGGGTACACGTAATTCAAAGGTGATCGTCCTGTTGACAGAGGAGTCATGCGTCATAGCCACCCCCAAATGAAGGCACTGGAGCAGGCAGCCTAAATTCACAAGTAATAAAAACAAATAGGTAGCAATTATTCAGCCCTTAAGCCTAGAAAATTGAAAGGTTTCTCATTGAACAACTTTATGGGTAGCGTACCGATTTGGTATCACAATAACTGCTGGTTGCCCCAACGCTCTACTAAAAAATTTATTCATTTGTCACACGTGTTTATTGCAGATATAAAGCATTTAAATAATGGCGCCAACTTAAAGTGAAAGCCCTAGAATCGATCAGATGGTAGGTAAAAGGCAACGAAAACTTAATAAAATGCAGTGTACATAAGCCGAGCAGTTTTTGCCATGGAAAATTGATAGTAGAAGACGTAATCCAAACTCTTGGAATTGGCCGAGGAAACGAGAATCTCTCGCAGGACACCATCAGGCATATCAATTTTGCATACATCTGGACGCTGGTCCAACTCGGCATCCATAATGCGCAGAGCATCAAATCCAGTCTCAACCGCCGGCACACCGGACGCCAAGGCCAAAGTTACATGGGCTCGACAACCCGGCGGTCGTGACCGAGCAGGCTCTGTCATAAGCAGAAATATTAATTTACTACAAGATGATCGGTGTTGGGAGCATGAAGTGCCAAATTCCTCACCACATTCGCCCACCGGTTCATTGTCAAGACCACCCCAAAGGGCAAACTGGTCTGGGTCGGTGAGGTGGATACGGAGTCCGACTGTCCGTTTTGTGATAAAGAGACCCTCCACGCAAAACGTACGGATGAAACCTAACAGGGCCTCTCTAACGGCACTTCTCTGTGCGTATTCAAAAGCCCCAGGGACATGACCGTACCGGGCGAAGAATGCAGTGCAATGTGGTCGTGATAATTTCACCGTCTCGTGGGTCTCCGGCGCACTACCGAAACATGGATTAACCGCCGACGACCAAAAAGTGGCCAACCGGTCTCTATCTACATCTGAAGATAAACCAAACCCAAACGTTAAACTTAGTTAAATAAACAAATGACATATATGATATATGCGACCTACCTACCTTGACCAAATCCACAAATCAAAGCCAGTCGTCTGCGTATATAGGGTACGTCCAGAGCAGCGATGAAGGTGTCATGAAATTCTTTCATCATTTTCTCGGTTACTTCGTTGGGAAAAATTTTATTCGCCTTTTCATGCGGAGGGTTCGATTGGATATTACAACTTGGTGAGCCAGCAAAAACCCAACCATAATAAAGGGGGTAAATAATTGGTTCAAACTGAGCTATCATTGAACTAATCGTTTCAGCGGAAAAATGATGGACATTGTTTTCAGCTAAACATCTAACGTCAAATCTCCAGGGAGTTCGTGGTGTCACCATTATCACATTATAGTCGAATTGGCGAGCGATCTCTGTGTATGGATGACATTCATACGATCGCATATTCGAATTGTCGATGACAAGAGGGCTTACACCCCGTCTTGCGTACAGTTCTACCTCTGCCTCACACTCTCGGTGAGCTGTCTCCTGAAGTTCGCTGTCATAATGGTAGTCTTCGAAATAGTTCACGTTAGAACGATGATTATCAGCACTGCATACCTAGAAATAACTAATAAGAAAATCGAACAACCTACATGAGCAGTTGGAAAGCGGATTTGAATATAATTTGCTAGGTATGATTTTCCAGACCCCGGTGGACCTCTGAGAACGATCATAAACTTTGTAAAGACAAGCCATTCACCAATTTCTCGATCGATGAGGAAGGGATAATCAACAAATTTGCGTTGCAACGAAGATTCACCATTTGAGCTATTGGAATCATCACTATATTCCTGAATGAGATGCTTGTCCACACGCTGATGTGATGACTGACGAATTCCAAGAATACGCAGACATTGAGGGAAGCAGCCGAGACTGGAAAGCTTCACGCATGTCTGACCCATAATCAGTATCTTTCCCCAACCTTTAACTTTAAAACCATGAATGCGATGGTGATTACTTCTCAACCTTCAAAATGTCTGCAAATAACAACGATTTGAAGAATTCACAATGGGAAAAGTACATGGATAGGCTAAAATGAATAGCAAGAAACAAGAAAAATTTCGAAAAATTTCTTTTCTCCAGATACAGAGGTGGTAAAATGTAAAGCTAAAAGCAAGAAGCAAGAATCCAGAGATTATTAATAGGTGAGCTTCAGAATCAACGCAGGACATTAAACAAAACTGAGAACGTAAATCCATACAAAAGTATATAATATACTATTGGAAATAAATAAGGGCCGTAGAGCAATTGTAGAAATCACTGAAATTTACAAATTCGGATAATGGGAAGTACGCCGGACAGGACAGATTGGAAGTATTTATCAAATGCATCATAAAGCCTGCCTTTATTCTCGGTAAAAGCGCCACTTTAGCGCGTTCATTACATCAATGAATAACCGTGAAGGTGGTTACAATATTAAACTCTATTACATTGCATTAGTAGCTACTCAGAGTGTCTAATTCGAAAGGCCATGAACCTACCAGCAATTTATGGAAAACAAACCATACAAAAGAAACAAGACCAACATACCGTCTTATCCAGACCGCGCACTCAAGACCACATAAAGATAAAATGGATAAATGATGGCCTTTTTTAAGTAAAATTTCTAAAAGGCGAGTTCGCTTTCGATAATTACGGCACCACCACAGCTAACTTGGGCGTTTTTAGTAGTAAAAACTTTATTCAAAGGTTTGGAAAAATACCTAGCTGGCATAGTGATAGGAGCGAACTGCGATTAGTAAAAATGAAATGGGTAAAACACTAGGCGAGATTCCTTTTGCCTTTAAAACAGCAAACCGTCTACATTTCAACACACCCCCTAAATAACAATAGGATGAAGCAAGATTTTTTCGGTAAGTGGGTCGTCGCGTATAATAACTCTAGTTTTTTGTAGATTTTAAAAAATATTTGATTTCGTAAAAAAAGAGAGAACCCCTAAAATTTTGAGTAGTTTTTTGTGTGAACAAATACGACCCTCCGATTGGCTAGTTTTGTGCATTGTGCGACTTGTGTGAATGTCAGGCAGGTATGCAATCCTGTTCATAAGGCGAGGATTCGCCGAGAAAAGAGGTACTCAATTGATTGTTAATTTTCCATGTAGCTGTTAAGGGTATTGCGGCTATGTCTAAGACACGTGAAATAGACGTAGAAACTGACGCTAACAAGCTGGTGAACTTTTGCTGTATTAACTACCGAATTGACGACCAGCCGATCCCTCTAAAGCCGGATAGGTACTCGTAATTCTCGTTTTTCTTAGTTTAGTGAGTACCCCGACTGGCTGTGGTCGATGAGGGTGTCTAGGAGACCACCTAGGCTAGATGGTGTCGACCCAGATTCTTATTACTATTGGCGTCGTCTTCGGAGGCTCCATAATCGGCACTTGAACAATCTGGCTGCCGCTGATGGGTGGCATCGCAGAGAGCATCGTGACACACGATCTCACTCTGATAGAGCGTATGGTGATTTGGCCCATGCTCTGAAGAAGTGGCTACAACAGTATGAGAATCGAACATGACCACTTATTGCGTCTACGTGACAGCGCAACAAATCCCCGTTCTATCAACACTTCTATCCTAAAACCGTAACTTCCCGACTAGATATCTTTTGTGAAGGGCGGTTTCAGGTGGTGTACGGACCTTATGGCTCTGAATTTCATCAATAGAAGATATTTATTTCGCGAGCTAGGGTAGGCGCAAAGTACCGTCAATACAGGTGCCAAGACAAGTAGATTAAGAAAGTAGGGCAAGCTCGTTTGCATTTGTGCTGAAGAAGAAGTCACTCGAGAGATTGGTAGGAAAAGCCCTTGTGTCCTCTGCGCCTCCACTGGTAGCCGTTGCCGCGGCTGGAAAAAGTAGACAGGATAAAGGGTTCTACTAGTGCAGATTCAAGCTTAGTTATTTGGGCCTCCATCACACCAGGGAATGTGAATGTGTGAAACCTACTGAAATGGACGTGGACTGAAGCAAAGGGTTGTGTGAGCAGAATATGTGTATGCATTCTGTGTTGTCACGCCGCCAGCTACTTTCGGGTCAAAATTCACTCGAATAAGCCAATCCGATTGCATGCTCTACCAACTTAAAGCTGTCTAAGTAAACTGAGGTCAAACAAATCAGCTGAAGTTCGACGAGTCTTAGAAGAGTGTTAGGGGCTTTCAGACTCTACCGTTCTGAAACACTAGATGATCAGTTGTTTCATCCGTCTAAATGCCACCTCAGTTCCAATAGAGGCGCCTTTCTGCGAAGGGAGGGGGGACAAATCTGTGTTCCTAACAGAGATTGGGAATGCAAATGGAAGGCAAGGAGAAACTACACCTTGTGAATACAGGAACAAGGGCAAGGCCGGCGTTATCACCAAACACCTCCTTCCAGTTTTGAAGCCATCCAAGATCGAACCCTCGTTTATCCACTCCTGATCCACGAAATGTTGGCGAACGAAAGCCCTCTAGAGAGAGAAAAGAAAGAGAAAACAAAACAATAAGCTATTGTGCAGGAGATCGTGTGGGTAAGTCCACTGAGGTTAAATGCAGATCACACATGACCAGCCTCCCATACAGCCAGCAGTGGTTTTACACGCCTATTAGCAATAGAAAAAGAGAAAGCACACAATTTGCCCAATACAAAAAAGTACAAAAAGGGAGGCTGTGTTAATTTCATCTACACAGGTGTGTTGTACCAAAAGGTGCTTAAAGTGCCCCAAACCCTCCTTTTTTACTAATACTTCTTGACTAAGGTCATCCTTCTTTGGTAAAGTAACACGCCTCATTCATCTATCAGAAAGAGGATAAGACTCTCAAGTTGACAGCTACCATTTGACAGGCTTGGTAATTAATAAAGTACGACCACAAAATTTACCACATTTCTGTGGTAGCTCTACCATGCATCCGCCCCCAAAATAATACCCCCTTAAGAGGGGGTTTGACAACAGTAATAGACTTACCGAGCGTGGTTCGGTTATGAGAGAGAAGATAGAAATGGTAGAAAAGAAGTATCGATTGGGCAAATCCAAACATGATGGCGATGAAGAAGAGGAAGAGAAAGTTGTAGCGTGCTGGAGGCATTTCTTGAAGATTCTATCACAAAAATGAGGGTCACAGACATAGGTAATGAGTAAAAATAGCGGAGACAGAAAACGAACACGTGAAAATTGAGAATTGCCTTCTCGTCCCTATTTGTCTCCCGAGGTAAGAAATCCGGAGACTAAAGACAACTTTCCCAGAGGCTGATATTGTTTATGGTGAACCCACTCATACCGATAGATCTAAATCCTCTGGTATCTTCGAAGTAACGCTAGAAACTGGTGAAATATTGGTGTAATAACTGCTTTTGATGGAACACCCCACATACCGATGAATGAGCAGGAGATTTTGGACGCTGATGACACATCAGTAGCACACAGGACTGCATGTTATGAGGCTAATTATAATGGTGAAAATAGGGAGCCAGATAAAACGTGATGAATCATCACTGCCGCATTCGTCAATTAAAGGGCATAAACCACTCTGTTAGATAGGATGACACAAATGAATACACCCTCCTCTTGGAAAACGCACCGAATAGTAAATTAGTAATATGACGACAAAAAACGCCACCGATGATTGAAGCAATCAGGCCTACCTGAGTATGACCCTGACACAACGGCTACTAGCTTAAGCATCGAAGGCTTACGAGATACCAACAGCAAACTAAAGGTGGACAGTGATCGACAGATTTATCTAGTGGGACCAGACAGGGCAAGGTCCTTTTCAATGCCTCAAATCCACTTTGATGTCATGCAAATTGAAGACAAAATCCGCCGCATAGCTGACTATATGCAATTGTGCAGAGGCGGACTTACTCACTTTCCACAGGATTACTCGCATAAACAATTATACCTCAACGTGGAAAAAATCAGGGCTTAGCACTATCAATCAAACCACAACATCAACCAATCCATAAATTTTAACAAATTTCCCCCTTAAAATCAACTCAAACAGTACTGACAAGAAAAGGGAGGAGATTCTGAGATGGCAAAACAGGAGATACTCTCTATTAAATTGAAAATTTGCGGTGGTAAGGCGTTGATACGTTGAAAGCTAAGGCCCCATCACAACCCTAAAAAACGACAAGTTGAACCCGAACGAAGGACAGGTAGAACAACATCAGAGAGTCAAATCAGCATCCAATAGGGCAGACAGTGCAAAACACCCTCATCTATCGAATGCATCAGAACACGCTAATCAACACTGGGGAAAAGGAGTAGGATATGCACAAAGAGAGGGAGCTGTAGAGCAAATGCAAAACAGTCACAACGCAAGGGGCGGAAACCAAAACGTCTGACAAGAAAAGCACGCTAAACGCAGTCGTGAAGTCATGTGACGCCTGTGCGATTTGTTACGGAACGCCTTTCACCAAGGCAGCAATGTTTGTCAGATGGGTAAGTTTGCGCAAGCAGTACTGGTGTCATCGTAGGGGCAGTCTTGTGCACCCCAAAACGCCCACAATTTCACTCAAAAAGAAAATCATAACACGTAAATCTGTTATCTGGTTGGAATAATTCAATTCTATCCAAAAAATAGGGCTGATTCGAAGCCAGTGCTATTGAAATAGCCAAAAGAGGACACTCCAAAAAGGCAATAAATGTGTAGTAGTAAATATTGTGAGTAAACTATTTCATGTTATTTTAAAAAAGGTAAGTATCTAACCCGTCATACCTTCCGTCCAACCCACCCTCGAAAAAAAAACACCATAGACGGTGCTTGAAAGGCAGGAACCCACATAAGCCACTTGACGAGGAGTTTTAGTGAGTAAGGCTTGAATAAGCACTTGGAATGCCATACAAATCTATTATCTGCTAACGCGAAATCTCGCCGAGAATTAAGTAGACCTGGAGGCGTGTGTTTAGGGATTCAGCTTCAAAGCTACCTTAGGGTGTCGGTGCAAATTACACTACAGTATTTTTTGTCATAATGACTACCTTACTTTGTAAGTTAGGCCTTTCCAGTGAGATGTGGAATTCCCTTGTGGTAAGATAGAATGAAAAATGCGGGAAAGAAGGAAGCCAAAACGTACCTCCCAAAAGTCGATGAAGTATACCACAGTAGTGCACACAATGTAGAGGCAATAGAGGAATCCCCACAATAGAAATACCACAAAGTATTTGTAATTGTGGAAACCAACGCAATTGTCAATCCTTAAAGAGAAATGGAGAGAGATTAAGTTGTTTGTAAAATATAGGAGGAAAAAACTTCATGAAGCCCTGATTTGGGTAAAAATTAACAACCAAAGTAGACAGTACCAACCATGTTAAAAGCCTAATAAGGGCAATAATGGCGAGCGCATCTTAAGTAAGGTGAAGTAACTTACCATGGACAATGATGATCCATTTTTAGAAGGCAGCTGAATTAAAAGGGTAAGGATTATGGCGTTAGTTATGCAATTATAATTGATAAAAATTTCACGTGACAAATATATATGTATATATTGATCACATGTGATATTGGTGCAATAGACAAATCACGCGAAGATTACCATTCACATGTTGAACAGTGATGACACCGATCCGGTTTGATTAGACTGCAGGTGGGGCATACGCGTATCATTCCAACGTCGTTGGTAGTTTCTATTGGCAAACCCCGACTCATAATTATGGATTCCAAAATCCTATTTCTGTCCATTTCTTCCATAGCACTATTTATTCGATCCCAATCAGCAGCTGAGAGATTAAACTAACAAGGAAATATAAAACACCAAAAAATCATATTGATTTCCTGAGGCAAAATATGGGTAGCACATATAAAATAGTTCCTCGTATGTAAAATACTACATCTTGTTAAATCAGGCACAAAGTTACCACAAGAAAAATAAAAAGCAGGTTATATTCTAACTGTTACTATGACATAATCACTTTGAGATAGGTAAAAGCATCTAAGCATAAGGGAGCCTAAAATAGTACTATGAACCACTACCACAAACATTTAGGCTTTAACGTAATAGTTCAAAACATTATCACTTCAACAAGACTATCAAAAGACAAAAAATAAGGCTTACCTCAGGGGGTGGTCGTATAGGTCTAGCAAATATCGCCTTCAAGAACGACCATAGGAAAAATATAAACAGAATGTGATAGAAGACGAGAAACAGGACTAAAATGGTGGAACGACTTCAAGCGCAACCTACCTTTTTCAATTGTTGTATAGGTATATTCTGATTGAAAAACATAAAAGAATAGAAGGGGAACCTACGTATACAGAACACGACGACATAAGCATAGTAGGACCATAACGTCAAAAGTATGATAAATACAACAGGAATAGACTGAAAAAAGCGAATAAAACAGCGGCAACACGTTTTTTGCCCCATCTAATTATTCCAATGCTTCCAACCTCCAGTATGCATGTACAGGCTAGACGCAGAAACTTCCACCAGACGCCTTTTAAACGGTTGCAGCCAATCACAGTATAACCTTAAATTGCATAAATCAAGTGTTTATAAAGAGAATTTACAAATATTTTTGAGTATTTTTCGTCTCTAATATAGACTCCTGTCAAAATATGGAGTCAATATTTTGCAAATGAAAGCGATTTTGTGCAAGCAATTATATACAGTTAACACATATTTTCCATATTGCTAAATCAGCAGTTAAGTTAATCACGATTTTATGTATACAACTTAATTGTTCTGCAACCTCACCAAATATAAAAGAGACTCTCTTCTTGACTGCTGATTGCGCTCTGAAGGAGGAAATTGCATTAGGTGTGTTATATCTTGCCATATTTTACATTGTGATGATTTAAAGCATAGGATAGTTGTTTTAGTGATGCAATTATTAAACAAATGGCTTAGAGTGATTAATGTTCCTTGCGTGTCATAGCTCAACACGTCACGTTCTTAATACTGCCTATTTTGATGCATATCTAAGCTTTACGACCGACAGGTACACACGATGCATTTTTAAATGGTATTGGGTGAATTGCATTCGTAATCTTCTTTGTAGGCAAAAAAATGCATGTAATTTGAGCATAATATGTCCCCAGTGAAAAGTGAAAAATATTCGAGCCAGCATAATTAAAAGAACTAGTTACTGAAGCCGTTAGCTTGTTAAAAATTTCGGTATTATCGGTTCCATAGTACTTGTCCTCAAAACCTGGTTAAATATCTCTTCCCAAATAAAAACTCTTGAGAATTTACAAAGCTAATACCTAATCACTATCGCCTTTTTCACAGTAAGTTTGCGATATTATAAGTTGTCAAACTATAGCTAAATTTACTAATGCACAAACGCTCTGAATATTAAGTCAAGGATGTTGGATAAAGTTAGTCCCTAAATCGCAGTACCATGATCCAACCCCAGTATGTCACTACTACAGTGTGACATTTTAAATGTGCACACCCCCATACGCTTGGGGACCACCCGCGCGTTTCTGCGCCAAGCAAGTTTCCCCGTGTTTAGTCTCGTTTGGAAAGGCTAGTCGAAAGTACCAGGTGTTGACCACGTCCTCCTTATTCCTACGGCTTCGCCCATGGGCACAGCATACAGCACAGCCAATGGCAGCAAAGGCGAATGTCTGGGGCGGATACTCACGCCAGAGTATTATGAATTCTAGCGAGTAGGCTTTCTGCTTCCCATTATTCCATATTCTATATTAAATCTAACAAAGCTCCCCGCTTTTGCAACATTTTGGAATCGATTAAATTCAAGATAGGATGATTGAAAAATAACACAAACTTTTTATCTTATTTAGTTGCGATGATTTTTACCATTTGCCTGAACCAAATTTTAGGCTTCTCTAGTGTTGGTATTGCAGCCAATGTACTTACCAATAATTATTTTAGCTAGACAGTAGGATTAAGTAAAACAAAACTTATTTTCTGGTACAACTTCTACTTCGATCCTATCGCTAAACAACATACATGATTTATTTTACCCTCTATGGCATTTTAATTGCCCCTCACCAACGGGAATGCTTGTTTCCATTTTCAACTAATGGAAAGTTCAAAAGAAACACTACAACATTCAAACCACAGATTCCATTCAAATAACGCATTTAAATGATAGGTGCAGCACTCAGGATCATCCTTAAAGTTGTGCTAAACCATTATGCATTTGCGATGCACAGAAATGTAAGGTGGTACTATCATTGTCTGAAGGTTGCACTGTCAGGTAAGAGTACAAATAGACATTCTTTGGTAGCCATATGACCAGAACAAGAAGTTGAGCAAATAATCACTGGAAGTAGGTCCTCCTTTATCACAGAACATCTCAAAACAATAGTGTCTTTTTAAAACTAGAAGACCTCTGTCTTCATTACTTGGTTTTGCCTATACATTGCTCGAGAATATCTAAAGTGACTTACATGAAAGCCTAACAACCAAGCAAAATATCTGCACAAAATATTCAGACAGCTGGCGTAATCCAGAGACCAACCCACCAGGTGGATGGACTATGGCAAAGAACTCCATTTGACTCGGGTCAAGATCAAGAGCTAACGGAAATGAAGAAGCGCGATCAGGCAATAGAAATTTAAACATGACTCAGACACCAAATCTCGGTCTGAGCTACTCATTAAATCAATCTCACCTCTAAGCAATGTAAATTTAAGCCATAATAAGGTTGTGGAGGTTGATTATTTTTGAAGATATAGTAGCTATGATTAGTATGCACCATGTCTAATTGTTAGAACTTGACTCTAAGATCTTAGTTTCTTTGGGGATTAAGGCACTCCGATAAATGCAATTTCTTTTTTGGGCTCAAGATTAGATCAAATTAAAAGGTCATTTTCCTTGTTTGTCTGCACTATCAGTTCAACCTTTTTGCAAAGGAGCGGGCCCGCACGGTTTAAATGACTCGAGTAGCGTTTTGCTTGGTTTATGTGGTATCGGAGGGAGCTAAATTCTGATTCTTGTTGTAAACTAACCGTTTAAACCTGTTTTAAAATGCACTATACTCCCAAAATAATATGAAAGGAATAATATTTCTGACAAACTTACTAAAAGCAGTGCATTATGATTTCAAAACTAATGGTAATTTATTGTTAGTCTATTAGCTCTAGAGCGATTGCTAATATGTTTGGGCCTGGAAGGAATGATTTGCTCAGCTTGATTGCTAAACAGAAAATTCTTCTAACCCACTATCTAATTATTCAAAAGATTCTCAGCAATTTATGTACTTTGAACTGATATAATTGGTGTTTTGGTCATGTTAGGATGTTCTTAATCAACTCAAAAAAATCTCTTGTTTGTCTTTTGTATGTTTTTGCAACATTTGATGTACAATTCCTTCATCCTCGTTTAATTCATACTCAGTATAAATTTTGATGCGAGCTTTAGGTTGTAGTTTGCAATATGAATGGAATTTTGGTAGCAGGCGTGGCATGAATGGTCTAAGTTATTTTGGGCAGTTGTTTGAGCGTTGTTAGGAGACAGGCGTCAGATTCCCCCCCCCTCCCCTCCCTTTAAATATTGTAACAGACTACTTTGTAGCCAACTCTCCCAACCCTCCAGTGTACCTTCTTGTGTCCCCTGTCCCCAGACAGTTGGCGACCTCAAATTACCGCGACACCGGCACGTCCATTAGGCGCATCCACCTAGCTCCACCCCACTCTCACCCTCCACATTCGCCTAGCTGTCACTTATCCCAGTTTTGGGTGCTGTTGTGTTGACCTTTTCGGCCCGAATCACACCCACACCAGGCGCTTCTAGTTGAAATTTTAGTGTCTTAAAAAAACGGCGGTTATGGAAAATAATACGTTATTTTCATCAAAAAAAATTTGTTCAAATATATCACTTATATTCACCGAGGGACGACACTTGTAAAGTCGGCAGGTGAATTATACGACATATTATGTGACAAGTAATCTGACTTCTTAAAAAAAAGGAATGTTCACAGAAGCTGAAAAAGGGAAAGAAAGAAAGTGAATTGCTTGAACAAATCGGTATTGTAAATAACCTATTGACAAATACAACCGTGCATAATTTATTTATGGGCCTCTCTTGTACCCACGCAAAATGCGCACGTGTGTCCTCAGGACCACCCACGATGGCGGAAAATTGGGTGAATGGTCGAGTGGGTTGGGGGTGGTTGGTGGGGGTGGCGGATGGGGAGTAGAAGGAAGGAGTGGGTCCAAGCAAAGGGGACGAGAGGGAAAGGGGACGCTGACTTATCACTGTGGCAGCTAACATTGCGGCGGCAACGACAACTGCGCTAAAAGTCATCCCTCCCCTCGCCCCCCTCTGCCCCACTCCGCTCCGCCCCAAACTACCTCACCTCTCAGTCTAACTCGCGCCACCATCTCTACCTTCACCACACACACACACACACACACACGCATAGGCATACACACACAAACACGAAATTGCAATCAGTGTTGTCTGGCTGGAAGATGATGGTGCTTCGACAGGACCTCCCACATCGATGTACTGTCGAGTCTGCTGAGTGGTTGAACATGACAATTATACTGCAGGCGATGAGAATGGATAAAAAAGCTAGATTGAAGGGTAAAAAAGCATGAGATTACAGCTCTTCACACACTTAAATCTGTGTTACTATTGTCCTTTTAGTTGTACCATTTGAAAGGACAATAAAAGCTGCCTAACACCTTGGCTATTAGATTACTGCGTAGATTCACTGTGGACACACAACAGTTTATTTTGCTAAGGCGCGACCACCATGAAGGTGGGAGAATTGGGAGGAAATATAGTCAACTAGGAGAATAAACGAGCTCTATAAATCCACATCTCGCCTTTTATTCCTCAAGTAGAGGTACACTTTTTCGCCCTCCTCCACTTTCTCACACAGGAATGCACGCTAAAAGGTGTTGGGAAACTATAATGGGGTCATCCAGTAAATGGTAGTGGATTACATTGTTTGGAAAACCTCTTGATTACCACAATTATGCACAGAGGACTTCTCCGGTGTGACCGTTTCACATGGCGTCAACTTTCAAGTGGAAGGTGTAACTGAGCTGCTCCTAATTTGACCATGTGCATGCATGCGTGTGTTTGTGTGTGTGTGTGTGTGTGTGTGTTGGTCACAAGGATGGAGAGAGGGCAAGAAATTATAGAGAGATTAGGATATTAAATTACACCAGGCGATACATTAGAGGTAGAGCTGCAAGTGAAGTTTTCACGGCCTACCGCTAAGACGTGTCCGATTACATGAGATACAACCCACTTCTGGTAATAAACCTTGATTCTGCCAGTTGTGCCACGCTAAATGTCCACCAACTTGAAGCCAAATTAGTGTACAAGTGCCGTCTCTCCTTTTCTACCATCAACGGCAAAGACAAAGGTAGGACAACGTCCATTGCACTCACTCTTACACTTGATTTTCTACCAAGAGGGGTAAAATGACATATATGCTGGTTGGATGGCTTCTTGCACAAACTTTGTGCCTTACCCGTGGCCTGCTGCTAGGAAGAAGCCCAAAAGTGTCATTTAAACACATAATAAAGTTGATAACACGAGGAACTAGCAATCCTGCCTTTGCAACGATCAAGCATGTTGATTTTCAAGATCCTACTTGCCAAAATGTTTAACCGACTATCGTTTCTTCACTTGCTTTTCCATCCAATCCTCTGTCCGTCCATTTATCCACAAAATCCCAAACCTTTTAAACGCCCAATTCGCAAAGAGGAAAATAGCTTACTTAGTTTAGCATAGAAGACATACAAGACACCGCCTCTTTCGCCATGTTGTAGAACCTGACGACGTCTGCTCAGCCAAGAGGATAATACAATCCATCCGCCTGCCACAAGACAAAAGCTTTTGCTCAAACTAAGGACGATTGACAATACCAACTCTACATTGGATTGGCCCAATCTCAACGTCAAATACTGTGTAAGTAGAGGGGCAAAGCAACGAGATTATGCAACAAAGGGAGTAAAACAGGGTTTTTATCTATTGCTTACACAGAAGATGGTAAAAAAATCAATTTATTTTTGCTTTTCCGCGTTGATTGTCTTTCTGGCGCGCACTTTAAATATGACTGGATCACAACTGGCAGAGCTTTTACTGACTGGTAGTAGCAAATAAACAGACCTTCTAAAAAAAACTAAAATATTTAGTTGAGAGATAGGAGGAGGAAAAGAACTTTAAAGTACCCGCGCTTCATCGTCCATATTTACTTGCCACGAGAAAGTATTTATCCACTGGGAGAATCGGAGGCACGAAGAGTGTAAATGCCAATCAAAGCGAAAAGGAATGATAAAAGAAGCCTCTCTGCTACTGAAAGTTGCTTTTAAAAACCATAAGGAGTAACTACCTGCCTTTACGTACGTTGCTCTCCTATATGTGGCTGGCATATTCATCCAGGTCTCAAAAATGAAGGAACAAATGCCACAGTCCAGCGTTGAGGCAGCTGTGAGACATGCCCAAGTGACACCGTTTTGAGGCTGCTGGATAGCCCTTGACAGTCTTGTTAGTAATTGCATAAGATTAGCCTAAAATTTCCAGTGGGAGATGTGTTGTTTTGTACAAACCAAAGTACAACAGTTCACGAGGCAGGAAAGCTTGGGGGATAAAAGGGGAGCCTCTAATGATCTCTCTCTCCGCCACAGTTGGAGTATTCACAATAGAAGTGTGCTGCCATCATTTTCTTCTCTTCTGGTAGTTTACTTTCCCTCTTAAGGTGGAAAGAGGGGAAGTCCGATTCGATGGTGTGTTGTAGGAGCATGGGCAATTAGGCCTTTCGAAGTCATGCACTGCGGTAGGTAACTGATGCCTTTGCATCAAGTGACAGGCCAAACAGTTGGTCCAGTCACTCACTATTTACTCAATACTTACCCCTTAATGCTTGTTTAAATCAACAGGAACTTCTTGTCAGATGGTAGTTATGATCTTAAATAGGCGGACTTCTCTGGCACCACATGGTAAATTTACACTGCATTTGGTTTAGCTTAGAGTGCTTTACCAAGCAAAAAGTGAAAAACTTAAAATTTGTAGGTTTATACTAAAACATGCTATTTGAGTTAATTTTACCCCTCCCCAATTCATTGAGATCCCCCCACAAAGGGAATTGGCCATTCTTTTGAACTAAGACAAATCAAATCAATTTCATTTTACACTCTATGCATGATTTATGCTATGATATTTGAAACTTTTAAGAGATTGCTATGGAAAATAGCCTCCTTAAATCAAGGCTGATGGGTAACGTGTCAGTTAAGTTGTTCTCATGTATTAGCTTCCACACAGTAAGCAGACCTGTTTAAACTTATAAGTGGGTTTGCGTTCTAAGCCATTTATGCCTGTGATTGCCATTTTGAAATCTGAATGAAAATAGGCGCTATTAGCTACTTAGGCTTTATTTAAACTAATACAGACTGGAATTATGGTTACATTGAATCAAAAGGTTCATTTCTCAAAAGTTTTGACAAGCTGAGCTTAAAAGGATTTGGAAATTCATTTAATAGTTGAAAAAATAGATTGATGCCAAAAGCCTTCACGTCCTCCTCTACCCCTCTTCACCGGTGTCGCCTGGCGCATCACCAGTTCGCGCTTCCGCAATCTGATTGGTCACCTGGTTATGCGCGGCATGGAAGTGCGTGTGTTGCGATTGGTCCGTAAGCCAGTGCCAATGTCTCCACCCGGACGTGTACGCACACGCTCATTGCTAATGCTGAACGTGGATAGGCCAATGCCACTCACACATAACCGTGCGGTCGCACAGAACATCAGATACACTGTGAAATTATTCCTGGGGAGGCGGTAGTGCCAGAGCGCACAGGCGTCAGCAACACATGCGTGAATGCGTAAGACGGTATCGAACCTATGTATATTCACATACTCGCCCCCCATTGCTAACAAGTTGATATTATAGAAGCATATTCAAAAGAGGACCTTCTTTTCGGCTATGATTTTGCGTTTCCAAGGCTGGGAGGTGTTGATTTGGCTATTTTTGGTGGGGCTAACCCAGGCTTGCATCAAAACCTCCACATACTACCGATCTCAATACCGTTCTCAAACTCATGTCTTTGTGCCAGAGGAGTACCGTCCAATGCGACCGGAGCGTAGCCTCGAAGCAAGTGGACCTCTGGAAACACAAGACTTTCTAACCAATATACCAACTACCCGACTTGTGCGCGTGGAAGCACCCAACATACAATTCGCCAGTGAGGAGGCCAGATGGATGACGAAAGTGAGTAACTTATACAATGTGTATGCATACGTATCGTTGATCTATAAAAATAACAGTTGGACATTTCCAACGTTATCCCTACACGAAAGACGGCAGGAAATTTTTAAAAAAATAGGTGAGTATGCATTGCAATTAAAAATTAATACAAAAAGCTTTGTCATTCTTGATTTTTTGTCTAAAACATTTGACGAGGTATTGATTATCATAAGCTGCTTTTCTAAAAATTTTACTTGTAAAAGTTTTTGATGATTTATCAGTTTTGCACATTTTTCAATGTCCACCATGGAGGCCTAAGATTTATTAATAAAATACCTGTTATGCCAAAGTGAGTCAATTTGGCCTACTTGAATTTGACCCGCGATTTTGGATTGGTTCAGTTCTTGAAACTAGATGTCCACCACCCACACTGAGCAAGTAGTATGCTCTGGGTAGAATTTATGAAGTCTATTGAATTGGTTAAAATGATTTGAGCATTAGGAAAAAAAATCTAAATTATAATCAACAATCCAAATCGCCTAACCTATTTCCCAGTAAAAACTGAAGTCCAACTCCAAAAAAAAAATATTAAAGTTAACGAAAGTCCTTTTAAATATTAATGCTAACTATTTAAGAAGTAGGTAAATTGGGCATACCAGAGGAAGTTTTTGAGCATTTTTACTAAGCATTTACCTACTTTACTTATAATGAGATGTCTGACGGACTCCCCTGTAATAACAAGGAAAGTAAATAGGGCAATTTTTTAAAAAGAATAATATCTTGGGACAAAATTCGGTGTTATACAGCCTTGCTTCATCGGTTGCCTTTATAGTATTTGCGTTCAGAGGTAGAATTGCGAGATATTCCGCTTTGTGGAAAGATCTTTATACGCTCATGCGAGTAAGTAGTATTTTGAGCTCCCTCTCTTTTAAGTGCCCTCCTCCACAGATTAAAGTAAAGCATTCCCTGCTGCTAATTATGATAAATGACCAAAAATTATTTGCACGCTTTAATAAAAAGAGAACCAATAAAGTTAAGCCGAAGCCTAAGAAACAGCCTAATGTTAATCAAGAATATACATTTTCTTCTGTTTCCCTCCAAATTAAGCGTTGTCTTTTGTTCCATGATGAGACAAAAATTTAAAGGAATGTAAAATCAACTCTGCAAAATCCTCGTAAATTAAAATTTGTTTTACATCTTAAATTTTTGGAGTATGATGAAGCCAACTGTGAATGACTTTGAACTGCTTTATTCCACAACTGCATTACTGGGTGGTCTGCTTTTTGTAAGAAAAAAAAAAATAGTCGGCGACAACATTTTGCATCAGCGCTATAAAATTAGGCATTTGTCTCAGCAAATTACTGGTAGAACCACTTTATGGTGCATCTTTTGGCTGAGAATGCCAAGCTTTGGTAAGACTGGTGAGGCATGTGACTTGTACACTTGTTTACCCCCAAATCACAGCGGTTGATAGGCCGGCTTGCGAGACTTTCGTCCGCACTTCAATCGCTTCCCTTAGTGGTCTGAGGTCTTGACAGAAATGCTGAAGCCTTAAAACTGCCACCGTCAACCTCACTTATTAGTGGGTAAGTGGCCGGTGAAGCGGTAGCATTGATGGGGAGAAAAGCCGAGGATAGCAAATCCCGACCGTTTTGCTTGTCCGCCTTGTGGGTGGTCCACGGGTGCGACTGTCGATTCCGCGAACTGGGTGGAGGGAGGCCGGTTAGTCACACGACGACACGGAGTGGTCAGATTGGCCCTCTTCCTGCCAGTCTTTCTTTTTCCACAACGCCTGCGCTAGGCGCCGCGGCTGGGCAGCCGCAGCGCCCGCCCATCTCGACACAGTGCCTACCTAGCACGCCAACTATTTACTGATAATGTACTTCCCTATGGGATGATGCGATGCAATGCAATGTGATGCGATACGATGAAATGCAATGTGATGCGATTAGACCTTGACTATTCCATTCTCCATTACCTCGTAATACCGCTTAATAAGTGCGGTCTGCTTTTGTAAAGGGCGTTAATGCAGACTAAGCCAATTTTGCAGCATAGAAGAACTGATCGACCGGAAAAATTGAAAAACTAAAGCCTGCTGACACACACATGTTGATGACTCTACAGGACAGCTTTATTTCGCTGGTTGAAATGTCGAAACAGTTCCAAATTTTCACCTTCTGTCTGCCATTTCTGACTCCCTGTTAGGTGAGCTAGTACCCCTTTTGATTAATCATAAAAGGTTATTAAAAAACTCAGTAATTTTATTCCTCAGTTGGAAAATGGATCTGAAAATTAATTAATGCAAGCAGGTCAATTTGTGTCTTCTTTTTTTGGAATTCTAACCAGGATGTCCTGACGATTTGCTCAAAATTATTTATTTTGATACAGGTAACTTTAAAAGCATCTTTTCAATCGCTATTAAGTCCGGTTTAATATTCTTTATTAAGCAAAGAGAGAAACCAATCAGAGGGCGATTTACTCCAAAATTGAATACTTGACTCTTATTGGTCGAACCAAAAACCTGATTGGTTAGCAAATGCCAATAACAGTGCCGTTAGTATGGTCTCAAGTGAATTTAAAAAAAAAATACAAAACCGCAAGTATTTTTATTTTAAGCTGTAAATTATACTGCTTCTTTACTTTGGTTTCATTTTTGGGACGTAAAATGAAAAGTCATTCATCTGTTTTGTGTGGAAATGGAATAAGCATTTTTGCGCAGTTATAATGCGACTGGAGTGGCTCGACATTGACCGATCAGAGGGTGTATTTAAATTGAAGTGTCTGCCTTGAGGGACATGAACATGTCTTCAACCAAGTTCCTCCCTTTAGGTTGTTTGCTTAACCGCAATTGAGGCCCGGTTAGCCGAACTGGGGTAACATTTGTCTCTCCAACAACGCATGCACCACACCGCCAATTTCGCTATCCTTTTTTTTAAATGCATTTTATTTGCTTCAACATGAACTTTCAACTTTGGTGGGGAAATTGTGCGAAGAAAAAAAAAACAGCAGTTGAGAAAATTAGGAAAATAAAACAAAAATGCTTTCTAGGTAGTTATAATTAATCATAACTGGCTACTCAACAATTATATTTACTGGTCTTTTTAGGCTTAGTTAAAAGCTAATCACCGAATTACGCCGTCTTAAACGCGCACACATTTGACCTACACCATTTGGATCGAACGTGGATGTTGGATGCCCAATGTTGCGCCGTGGAGAGGGGACTGGGTGGAGTGGGTGTGGGGTGGGGGCAAACCGGGGCCCTATGACAAATGGTAGCAGTTGTTACGATCACATTATAACTTTGCAATAGGACTTCATTTATTGTCATCCTCTAGAAGTTCTGATAATACACCACACTCCGATCCTATGATGCATTTATTGGTGGAGGCAATGACCTTAAGTGGGTTTCGGTCTTGGATTGGTTGGTTTGGGTTAATTTGACGGCGACCTTCAGACACTTCTATGAAGGTTTTATTGAAGTTAAGTTGAATACAGACAATTGAATGAGCGCCCAATTCAAGGGTCGAGGCATCGATGCCATTTAGGTGGGGTAGACTTCTGCCGCTGCTTTTATTTCCATATTGAAAGGATTACCTCCCGGATGATTGGCTCCAGCCTTACTTTAAGAAGGACGAATCTCGTACATCCTCAGGTGGACCTTTTCTTCCTTTTTTGTGGATGCTTCGAATTGCTAGACGCATTTATACGTAAATACGGCATCCATTTCCCCAGGCCTACCAACTCCATATGCACACGTAGGCGCACATCTATCAAAGCGAACAGAAGGGCTGTCAAGCCTGGCGTACAGGTAATCACATGCCCCAAAAACGGGATCAAGTTATTAGCCTGTCTCTACCTGCTTTACTAATAGGACCAAGGACAGGCTCACCAATTCGCCCCCATATGAGGGACTTTCAGGATGCCAGAAGCAATTCTACATAAAAACCTTCCTTCCTTAATGAGGGAGTCCAGTGTTCAGTAAGTGAACATGGCGCTGTTAGTAATGCAGGCGGAAATGACGAGGGACAGGTAGGTAGTGGAGGAAGACACTTCTATATTATTTGAAAAGGCATTACGTGTATGGAGCCACGAATTCCCATGCCCGAAAATGGGATCACTTTAGTCACACGTCTCGATGCAGGCAGCCTGGAAGGCTTGTTTTTAGTTAAGAGTGATCCGGGGACTTGGTTTGGCGCACCTGCGCATTCGGTAGGGTAAAGCTTTAAAATCCGCTATCCACACACACGCACAAGGCACGCCAATGGATTAAACCCGGGTATTAGTCACACAACCGCAAGGCCTCAAACATTCCATTGTGGGTCTCTCTCTTTCCCCCAAAGTTTACATCAATTTGAAATCCCTTCCTCCCCTACCCAGCCATGCCGATGTCGGTGCCGTCACCTCCGTCATCCCATCGTTTCGCTCGCCTCCCCAATGTTGACCGATCTACCCCGAGAGGAGGTACACAAAGCCCAGAGTATAAGCCTACCAACTCTAAAAGTGTGGGGTGAAAGATAATGCCTGTGTGAATGTATGTGTGTTTATTTTTTACCTCGTACCAACTACGCGCAGGGACCACACACAAGCTGTATTCGGATGAGAAATTTCTTCTCCATCTTCTCTCCCCATGCACGCACTCTCATTTCTCCCTTATGATTGATGAGCCTGTCTACAATTTGGAGGGTATCACTAATCCACGGGCAGGTCTCTACCTCTTCATTGCATTCATTTTGATAAATTTCCACTTTTTCAAGCTTATGTGCTAGTACCGAAGTGTATAAACTAAACCAAATAACATTTCTACTTCTTTCTCACCTCTAAACCAGGGTTGTCGAGATAGGCTGCAAAAACTGGTCAGTCTTGTACACAACACTTGGCCAAACAATGACGTTGGGCTACGCATATTGGATGGTTGGATCAAACCACCCGCGAGCATTCTGCGACAGTCCAAAGTGATCACTAAACGGGACTATATGGGAAGGCATAAACAAACCCTTAAAATGTCAGTGGTAAGTCCCTGTTTACGCCTTGGTAATAATCCATTAGGTGGACTTCTTGCAAAATAATCCCTTCACATCCTGCCTCTTCCACATCTCCAAGCACTGCACAGCCCACTAAGAGGATTAAGTCAACGTAGGGTTTTTCAGGTTGATTTCCCTAATTTTCTCCCACAGCCTGAGGAATTAGTGGACTTCGACACACCAAACAAGGCGGCAAGGCAACCGATCCCCCGATATCCCTCCGTCAGCAATGGTCTGGGTATAAAAGTTGCCAATTCAGACAACCGTGTCGTAATGCAACGACCCCTGCCGAAACAAAGCAACCATACAGATACATCTCATCCTTATTCCATCTACCGGAATCGTCAATGGGCTGGTCAGGACCCCACCGTGGTAGGCTTTGAAAGTCTACGCAGACAACCCAAACAGCATCCTGTAATGATGGAGGAATTTCACTATGCTGGTCGAGCTGTTGATATGATCCTCGTTGACACAAAAATTGATGGCTCCTCTCGCCTTAGCAGTGTCTACCCTGGAAAACTCGCTCAGCTCGCCTATTACGGAGCTCTTTTTGATTGGTGCTATTTTGCCCGTCAGGGTCATGTTCACTGCTCTGTTAAGCCTGGTAAGTGTTCATCAACAGTAACTTGTCCAGCAGACAAAAATATTTAAAAGCATCCCCAAGAAAGAACTAATTTTTTATAAAAGTTGATCGATTCTCTACAAAATAGGATGGGTCTGGGTGTTGGATGATTTGCTACAAAATCAGCCTCTCCAAACTCATAAAAGTGGAAAAAAAATGACAAATCGTGCTTAAACCCATGCTAGAAATCATCTCTGCAAGCAAGGTTGTTAAATTGAGAAGTTCTAAAAGGGCTATGTGGGGTAAATAGTGGAAAGCCGGAATGGTGTTTTGGGCTACTGACTCATACAAGTTTTATAACTGCTGCAGTACGGCCCTCCATCCAACGCCTCTCGCTATGGGTGGTCTTAAACATTAATTTTACGCTTAGATTGCGACGTCTGACGGTTGTACGGACTCCTACGGACAAAGCAGGAACAGAATTCTCCATACCTTAATTGATAGCCTCAAAATTTAATCGATTTACTCAGCAAACTCGAAGAGGACTAGTTTTTAACTCAATTTAGCTACATAATTAAAGAAAGGCGATAAATACAACTTTGATCGGTTATAACAAATTTGTAATGTTTATTTTTTACTTCAACCTAAGAAAAGGTTTTTGTACTTCATTCTGCCATCAAGTTTTTTACTTTATAAGAAAAAACGATTGATTTTGGTAAAATTGTTATTTATTACTCTGAATTCTCAGCGTATTTAAGACATTTTAGTGACTTAAAAAAATCTGCGTTTTGACAGATTTTACTGATTTTTCGAAAACTTGTTTTGTGTTTGCCTTGTGGACAATTGTGACTGCAGCAGTGTGGCTCTTTAAGAAGTGACACATCAAATGAGGCACTATTTGCCAAGACGTCTGCAATTCTATCCCTCTGCGTCTTTCAATCGCCCCAAAAGTTGTTGGTCGAGTCACTAATGTCGGCGACCCAAGCACAACTGTTGCATTCGCCTGTGCAGGTCTTCTGTGCATGCCCGTACCTGACGAGGACCACACGCGTTGCAGCAATGTTCATTCTGGCAGAGATGATCAGTTTTGTTTATGACGGTTATTTTAAGGGAAATGAGGGCTGAGCCCTGTGCAAATGTGTGATTAATGTCCACGATGTCTCAACCATAGAGTATAGAAGATGCATTTATTTTCCTCGCTTAGACCTAATAAAAAGATATCATTGACACGAAAACGAAAAGTGCATCATCAACAACCATTTTAGCAAATTCTATCAACGCAAGCTGAAGCTATATTTTTTCGTTTATAAATGTTGTGTGAAGAAATTTTTAAAAAAATTTTCAAGTTTACTCTCCACATGAGGTATCTGTCCTGTCTCGCTTCACCATTTTCATGAATAAAATTTGAGGAAGGATTTTTGGTTGTTTAGGTATTTAATTTAGTTTAAGGCATAGGTGATTCCACCGAATCATAACTTTTACATTTTGAGTAGCCAAGGCAACTTAAATGAGAATCAATGAAAATAAGTACTCACATTATTGATTTTGGAAGTACTCTGCAAATCTTTTGCCAGATTTTGACTGGAATGTCTAAAAATTTTTAGATTCAATAATCACATCTCAGTGGTTTGGATGTTTCCCCGGCACTGCCAATGCTATGAGTATAGCAGGAACACCGATTCCCCTTTCGGCCCTCCGAATCGGTGATCACGTGATGACGCTCGATCCCCGCACCCTCAAACTGCAACCTACTAGGGTCATTGCCTTCCTTCATCGTGATGAGCACCAATATTCACCGTGGATAGAAATTTCATACTTTCCTAGGGATGAGTTGACCCCGTCTAAGCTGAGAGTAACCGCCAACCACCTCATCTATCACTGGCAGGGAAGCAAAACATCGGTTTTTGCCAATCAATTGCAACCCGGTGATAAAATTGCCTGCAACTTTAATCATCCCGAGGACCTGTGTATAGTTGAAGGCATCCGAGTGGTTAATTCATCCATCACTGAGACGGGCGTCTATGCACCCCTAACAAGGGCAGGTGATTTGATTGTTGATGGTGTGTATGTATCCTGCTTTGCGCATATTCGCAATGACTGGCTGGCGCAACTTGCAGTTCTTCCACTACACTTCATTTCCGTCTTTTTTGGCCTAAATTCAATGGGAATTCAGACAGGTGTTCATCATTATGCAGAATTGCTGTTTAAAATTGCGCAATTCTTGATACCAGATCAACTCTTTACAAGCCGTATCTAAGGAAACAATGTGAAACACAGAGAGGCAGAGGCTGCATGTTTCTTCCTCTTCGTGATGTCTTTAGCACCAATTGCCTCCTCGACCAGCACACTCGGAACAGATTATCCCCTGAACAAAATCCACCAAAACTGGGAAGGCGCTGACGTGATTGATACTAAACAGCGCCGTCAACCTTGCACATCAACCCTACCTTTATGATATTTTCATGTACTTGGACGCACATTTTCACCACCTTTAATGTTCACTTTTAACTCACTAAAATCGGTTTCCACATTCTTTCACCACCTCGCCCCACCGCTCCGTGTCCCCTCACTCCACACTCTCCCCCTCTCCCTAAATTCCTACACCTCCACCCTCACCCATCACATCATCCTCGCCTCTATCTGACTACAATCCTGTGCACAACATTGGAATTTGTCATCTAGACAGTGGCACACCAATAAGAATCCCACTCAGATTTCACATCACTTTTATATCACCCAACCAATCTTGCATTTTGGCAATACATTTTTTTCTCAACAATAACACATTCATAATTTTTCTTCCTCCGTTTGTAACATTGCTGGTAAATGAAATGTAAATTTTGCAAACTGACCCTATCCGTCTTTTTGATACATATTGCTTTTCCAAAAAACCATTTCGATCATCTTGGAAAATTAGAGAGACATACACGCGAGCAAAGTCCATGATACATTGTAGGATCTGTAGAAAAAGCCTGGAATAACACATGTCACAAAATTTTCGGCATCGAGAGGCATCCCTATAACCTGCTGCCTTTTTCCAATTTAATCATTCTACTGAAATTTAGTGAGTAGAACTAAGTTTACGAAATTAAGCATTTAGTCTATAAGGCGTCAACCATGGAGACGCGTAGCATGGTGTGGTACACAGTTTTGCACAACAACGAACCATTAATTCACCCCACGCTTTTACCTGGCGTCAGTGTCAAGGATGTAAATGCACCACACCTGCCGCTATGCATTGTACTGGCAGAGCAGTGATACCATGATAGGCTTAGGCTAAAGCGATCGCTACTTATTACTTCCACTGGTTCCAATGTAAACAAAAGCGATCACTAATTTTCTCGACCAGCCAGAAACCTCCCAGCAAGTCAGTAGAGACACTGCAAAATCTATAAGGTTAGACTGAATTCAAAGTTGTGGATACTGCAAGTCATGCAAGGGCAGGGACCGCAGATCACAATCAAGGAGGCGCCGGTGACGAGCCTACTTGACTATCAGTGGTACAAGTCAATATTGTACAAAGTGACCCAGCCAAAGTTACCAGTGATCAATGGACAGAATCCATTGCTAGCTTTGTAATGTACAAGTCACAAAAGTGCAAATGAATTGGGGGAATGAGACACGACATTAGGAGCAGGGGAAGGGGAGAGAAGGTCTCGACAGAGTAATTGCAGCGTCAAACTCAGTACATTGAAATAATCGCGTCCAATGAATGCAGGAGAAAAGAAAGAAGTGGGTTGAGGGGAGACAAAATTAATGGTCAATACTAAATCAAACGGTTGTGAGATATTACTACTGTGTGCTGACACAAAGAGAGGTGTAGGAAAAATGCAGACAAGGGACCGAAGGAAGCAACGTGGATGTGTAGAATGACTGCGCAGAAGTGGAATTGGTTAATACTCAATCGAGCAATCACCGGATTAGTGCATCTGCAAGGGAAGAAACACAAATTCAGCAACTCGGTGATGGTGTGCATTGACGCAGAAAGCTGCCTTCTTATTGCCTTCTTGCCACAAACGATGCATTTTATCTACGCATAAATGCTTAAAGTGACTTACTACGAATGGATTGAATGAATTTTGTCCCAGAGCGGTGGAAATGTTGGCAGGTTTCGGTGCTAGCGTAGTGCTTGACTGCATCGCCAACGTTGTAGACTCATTCATGACCGAGAACGGATTGGTGGTACCGAGGGTTTGTGTTTGGAATGGATTGTAGGTTGAAGAAGCAAACGGATTCCCCGGTTGGGTTCTCACGGATGGCAATACCATCGACGAGAAGGTTCCAGTAACGGATGGTTTAGGGGCTTGAGTACACTCCTCCATTTTGCCCATCCTATCAAGTTCAGCTAGTGCTGCGTATTTGTCAACTGACGTGGAAGCAGTGTCAAAACCCGAGGCACCGAACAATGACGATGATGATACGGGTGGGCGAGACGCGGGGAACACCGTAGAGGATGACGGTGGCGATGGGAACGCTGGAAGTTTATAGGCGACTGAAGAGGAGGAGGGTTGTAAAGGTTGGATATCTTGCAGAGAAGCAGCAGATGTAGTGTAAGCAAAATGAGCAGAGAGAGATGACTGATTTGGCGTCTGTGAGACTGCAGCAACTGGACGAGCGGCAACAAACTCGGCGAATGGATCAGGAAAAACATTGTCCTTTTCTGTTGTTGTCTGAAAGAAAGAAAAAAGAGGGCAAGGAAAAGTGAGACAGCAAACATTTGGGTGGGATAGCAAATCAAGAAGATGGTGAATAAACAAAGCCGATTCACTTTGAAAGGAATGAGGTGCAATGCCTACTCACCATATCTAGGCCCTTTAGCAAGTGAGTAAACAGAGACAAAGAAAATGACCTCGAAGAAGACAAAAATCAGCGAGTGCAAGAGAGAGAAAGAAGGCTGCATTAGGCAAACAGATTTGAATGGAGTAATTGAATATGCAAATATCGCGTCACCGACTTCCAGCGCACTGCGATGGGTAACAGCGAAGCCAACCAAAAAAAAATGTTGGTGAGATGGATTAGAAAAAAAATAAACTTAACTACCAACCCAACATTATGGCACTTTGTATAGATCAGTCTCTACGACTGGACTCATTCAGATAGACAAATACAACTGCATCAGGCGCCTACACACACACTACCATAGCCTTGGCAATGGAAATGAGCAGATATTAAACATACTGATAAGAGAGAAGAGGGGTGTTGTGGCGGCGCACTCGGGGCGGACACGGGGCAGGGAATTGAACTGCCCGTCATGTCCGAATTGGTCTCAGACGAGGTCTGGTTTGAATTAAGTGGTTTAGCGAGTGAAGTTGGGAGAGGACGGTTATTCAGTATTATTAATCCCGCTGCTGCATTGGCACTAATATGATTAACTTTTGTGGAGGAGTTTTGGGAGGCGCGAAATAGGGCTTCTTCGTTTTCCCGAAAAGCCTCTTCTTCCACAGCAGGATCTGGAGTGCGGTACCTTAGAGGGAAAACATTAACGAGTAACCAGGAGGCAAATAAAACAACAAAGCATAGGGCAATCTCGAAAAATCTTTAGACAACTCACCACTTTTGCACCTGATACTTGAGACGTAGATAGTCATCAAAGTTGCTATTTCTTTCATCCGGTTCCTTACCATTACAGAGAGCTAGGTAGATTTTTTCACATGCCTAATGTCAGTTGAAAAACAATCCACCTTACTTTATTACCCCTGTGTTTTATGAAACTGATTTCTTGAGGATTGAAGTTGGACACCGACATTGATTTCACTCTTTGGTTATACTTTCGTCTAAGAGCGTTAGGTGAAAGGCGATGCCTACAAAGCGCCACCACATCTTGTACACACAAAAGATCCGATAGACATATTGATATAGGTGGGTCCCCTCTGACCGCAATCAAAACAAAATCTGTTTTCCGGGATAGAAGCCAGGTCCCGAAGGGTTTTTGCTGAGGATTCTTGGCTCTTTCGATTAGCGGACATGATAGAATACTTAAAATCTCTACAAACAGGTAAGGAATACCTTTCTGGGTACATGAAAAATGAATTAGAATAACTGAAAACGTGAAAGACAAAGAACAAAAATCACCAACATGCGAAAAAACATTGAAATTTCATTATGAGGGGAAGCGCCCCAAAGATGTAGGCGACGTTACCGTCACCTACGTTAAAAAAATGAATATAAAACGAAATGGCACCAAACTTTCAAAAGATAGAAAGAAACATAGCACAGTGTGCCAAAAAAATAAAACCCCTAGGCGATTCAGGGAGCATGAAGCCAGTCGGGAGAAGTGTAGTTCTACATGAAACCGATTACTGCACATTCACAAGCAAAAGTCTGTGTTGTTATTTGGAAGAAGTTATTTTAAACATACAAAATTGGTATTAAAACGCAAACCCAGGCCCTAAATATGTAGTGGTAAGCGTGAGAAAAACCGATGGAACAGCTACAAATTGACAGTGCAGTGGAAGCGGCACTAGAGGAAGTAAAAAGTCAATTTTTGAGACAGGCACCACACATCGAATTTTCACATAACACTAAACAGTACCATTTCTATGTGGAAGGTCAAATTTCCTACTCTCAGATTGGTTAAAACCGGTCAAGGGGCGTATGAAAATGAATGTTCTGCATTAGGCTTATGCCCTCAAAGTTACGATAAATTTAACCAATTGAATGGCCTAGTGGGACTTTTTACCGTCAGAGATTGGGATGTTTTATATATTTCTATTTGTTAGCCACTAAGTCCGATTTTGCGTTATAAATGCTATTGGTGAGAATTGTTAAATACCAAAACATGTATGCTAAACTGTAATTTGTTGAAAAACGTCGGTTTTTCCATTAAAGGGTTTGCTTTATTATTATTTACGGCACGGATTGATTTCTCCTATGCAGAGCTATTAGTTTTCATTAAGTTCATATTGTGAGTATTTTACATATTAAAAATACTTGTGCAGTTGTCAAGATCTTCATCATGCGAATAATTTATAGCTCCCTTATTATGAACTAGCCCATGATAGCATTGATGCCTCCTGATATTTAGGTGGAGCATCTGACTGTCTAACGCGCTCTGCATGCCCTGAATAAACACACCAGCCCCCAAATTAAAAATCCCCAATCCATGTGTAGGAAATCCCTGAAAGCCCACTACCAAGTGCACCTATGACACCCATAAACCGAGACAGCCAAATGACGATCGGACATCATCTTACCGCGGACTCAATGGGTCGAGCATCTAACAGGAAGTGTTCACGATGGCCTAAAGCTAGGTATTGTATGTATCTCCCCCATCTCCCCTGGGTGACACTGCAATCATGATTGGTGGCCATTAACAACAGTGCACACCAATTAATCTCCCGCACTATTACGGTTGAGGCGGAGGACATCAGCTGCAATGACGAGTAAACCGTCAAAAACACGGAACAAACATAACTAGGCCGGACCGGCGAACCTTGTCAAACGAAACCCGACCTGTTTTCAATCTGTGGTGAGCAATGGGTCAAAATAGGGTGAGCTTCGATAATGTTAATAGAACCAGCCACGCACTGCATAATTCATATGCAAATTAGGGTGTCTACGATGGACAAACCCGCAGTGATGGGACTAATCCTTAGAAGCCAATCACCAATGCGAGTACCAGGGGGAGCGAAGATTTTGATTTACCTTCTAATACACAATAAGCCACCCACCATTCCAAGCTCTACTACTACCCTTTTTGAAAGGGGAGGTGAGAAAATGACTTATATTAAGTTGCAAAGACCTCGTTCATTCAATGTGTACAAAGAAGGACATTCATTCGTCACCACATTGTGTTCTAAACGGTTTCGTGAACAAGGCGGTACCACATTTGCAATTCATTTGTGGAAGCTATTTCAAAAATCAATCAGTCACCTTATGTAAAACAGAAATGCAATAAAAAAACACAGGCCCTGCACCAGCTGTCAGTTTTAACCCTTTCACACGAGAATAAGGCAATGGGTAAATGCGACCCCCCAAACTATTTTGCGTAAAGAGGAGATTGTGAATGACCTTCAGCAACAAGTTTTGTATAATGAATACGTTAGCTGCTTAATAAACTCAACAATGCCGACCTGAAGACCCTATAACTAAAAAAGGAGTTTAAACAGAAGCAAGTGAACAAAAGTAAATGAAAAAAAACTATAAACAGACAGACGACCAATGATGTTGAACCGACAAAACCATTCAAAAGAGAACAGTAAATTATTCGATTCATTCAGTACAAAAATTAAATCAACAAATTATAAGGCGATGATGGTAAGGGAAATATTAGAGTTTAGCCGATGCCGCTCGCAAATCGCTAACGGAACCGGTTGTTCTATATCGCATGTGATTGACGACATTTGATATAATAAACAGAATAAGAAGGAGTACATTAAGACCACATATTAAAGAAAGATCTAATGTGTATGATGGCATTACAAAAACTTGCAGAACACCAATGGAGGTTGAATTGTCATCAATGGAACACTCGTATTCTCCGCTGTCAGCAACAGAAACATTAGAAATCGATAGAATTCCATTTAAGTTCTTAAATCGGTTATCTGTAGAAGAACTGCCTGGAGGAACAACTTCCCCTGATGGTAATTTCCAATTCACTGACAATGGACTGGAGTCCATTGAGCAAAAAAAGGATACATCTCGATAAACCTCAGAGATTAAAAGTGGTGGTTCGACAACCAGATCACAATGCACAAGCTGAGAGCAAAACAATACAAGGAGGAACTTGTCAACTAGACCATATAACATGAAGCCACACAAGGATGCACACCTCACCACGAAAAGAGAGCGCTTAAAACAAAACAGCTAAGCGGATAGATAAATAGCAGACTAGGAAAACAAGTAGCTTTACCGAGAAAATAAATTTTAATTCAAACATAGAAATAAGTTAGGAAAATATCTTAAGTTAACAATATTTAATAAAAATATTTATTTAATTTGATAGAGATCGGTAAAAGTGGCAGGCAGAAATTTACTGCAAACACAGACATAGTATCTTCTTTCTAAGAAAAACGTCTTTCGCCTAGTAGAACCACGTCTAGCTACTGCGAAGTCGGAAATCAAGCCCGGGGTCCGTTCGGTATATTTTGAAATAAGGAGTGGCAAAATATCAGGACGCTTTTAAAAACAACCAACTGGATCATCTTCTTGCCGCAAGTAATCATTACGAGTGTAACAATTAGTTTTGATTGCTAATGAGCTCAATACTCGCCTATTTTAATAGAATTAATAACGACTGTCAATAGTGTAGTCTGTTTATAAAATCAATGCATTTAAAGAGCTGCTCTGTGTTTAACTGTATTTTGACGTTTGTAAATTTGTATTTGGTCCTCATTGGAATCTATTTGCATGCCAGCTTGGTCACTAAACTGCCAGAAAAATATAACGAATGTATCCGCATTATCCATAATTAGGTGCGGGTTTAGAAGTAAGTGCTATTTTAATTTATGGCTTTACTGTATCCACCAAGAAGCAGTAAATCCAAAGATGTGTAAACTTAAAATCGGTTAAAAATTGGTTTCTTTGCGTTGTAGCTTTTTACTTTAGGTAGTTTTCATGACGCTGAAGACAATATTCGGCGGGGGAATCATCTACATTCGTAAGCTTATAATTAATTCATGTATACTGATTTGCTTGTTTCTTAATGAATTAGCTGCGCACCTATTTTGTTCTGTCATGGAGAGGCTGGATTTTGCGCCATTTCAACTGCTTCAATCCGTGTTTTTTATGCGAATAGAAATTCCGTCCTAGTGATATATATTCGCCTGCCTTTTAGGAATGCAAAAACGCTACATGCATATACCTGCAGCCATATATTACTATGAAAAAAAGATCGTCTACGCAGCGTTTTTAGGACTTCATTTTCATATACAAATTTTGCTAACACGCAGAGTTGGAGGTACTGGCTAAGCTAGGTGTAAGGCTTAATGGCATTAAGTATTGCAGCGATTGTGTTTAACGTAACAGTTAAAGAACAAATATCACATCTTTGAAATCGAGGTATTTTACACTTTAAAATATTAGTCTGCAAATAACTAGTTTGCCTTGTGTTTAAAAAAAAATTATTTTTAAATTTTTTAAAGCAATTTGAAAGAGTATGTCTATTTTTTTTGCTTTCTTTGGTAAATTACATTTACCGTTTGTTTTGTTTCATTCTATGAATGTACACAACAAGTAAATTGCGCGTCAATTGGTCTTGGTTATTGCTATCGGCGCTTGCTTTCTGAATTTGTTATGATGAAGCTTACAGATTGTGCCGGAGTGTCCCAATAACCATGGAAAACTTCGTGTTATATGATGAGATTTGTACCTGTGAGGACCAGGTAATTTACAAGGCCCGGCGAAAAGGGACAATTACTTTTCTTGCAATTTCTTGCATTGAGAAGAAAAGGAAGACTCATGTCACAAATCATGTTCGTTTCGCTCGTGCATTAAAGCATGAATATATACTTAAATTTTATGAATGGTATGAAACAAGCAATCATTTGTGGGTTGTTATGGATCTCTGCACTGGTGGTACCCTGGATAGAATGCTCCGAGAGGACAAAATATTCCCGGAAATCGCGATGGTAGACATTGGTAGACAGTTGGTTGCTGGACTTAAGTTTATACACTCTAATGGAGTTATTTTTGCTGACTGGTATCCGACAAGAGTAAATGCATAAATTGTTAACAAATGCCTTTTAGATATTTTTGGATGGCTCCGGAAACATAAAGTACTATGATTTTTCATATGCACGGATGGTGGGTGAAAAAGCAGCTGATGTATTTTCAGCCAGCGGTATTGATGATTCTAAGTTTGATGGGTTATCGCATTCTGCCCTACCCTATGCTGCTCCTGAGATTTTGTCTGGAGCGCCTGCGTCCAGGGCCTCTGATATATGGAGTCTGGGTTGTATATTCTTCAGAATGTTTTTTGGTGTCGTTCCCTTCTCGTCACAGGTTCCATCACATGTAAGCTGCTTATTTTTACTGATTTATTCTCAAGCTACCAACAGTTATTTAAAGCTGGTTTATTGTTTCCTTTTTTATTACGTTTCCAAGCTTATGCAAATGATATGCAATCGTGAATTGGAAATTCCAATTCAATGTACTCGCAAACCCAGTGCTGAATTATGGGCACTACTTTGCGCAATGTTGACCAAAGACCCAAAAAATAGAATAACTCTCGAAGATACCTTGAACCACAATTTTTGGCTGTTGAAATCCACTCCCGATGTCAATCTACCCAAAATATCTCTGAAGGACGCTTCTAATCACCCTAGTAGTCCAACCGCAGTGGAAAAGGTGATGTTTGGACTTTTTTGTAAGATGAGGTAAAAAAAGTTTCCAGTGCTCTTTTTCCAAATTATTGGCGTGGATGTTTGTGTGCAAAACCTGTAAAAGGGGGTCAAACGATTGGCAAACAGAGTTTGTCTTTTTATGCATCTGCCATGGCAACTACCTGAGATAAGTTACGCTCTGGGCGATACCACTTTCAAACTGTTGTGGCATTTTTCAGCACCCACTTGAGCCCATTGAGAGCACTTATCGTCTTCAGGTGATATCGCTGATTTTCAAGGATATTCTCAAATCCGCCCTTTTAATGGGAATTCAGAAGTGTTGAGATCCAAATTCAGATTTGAAAGTTTGTTTTTACCAAGTAGCTGTTTTTTAACTCTCTGTCTCGTTCTTTTCAGAAAGACAACTCAACTTCCTCTGATATTGTCAGGAAAAGAAATGGGGTTGTGAATGTGAATGGTAGGAGACAATCAGCTATAGAAGATACTGCCGTTAAGGTAATCTGTTCACAATTCGTAGTCCTTCTTTTACTTCTTTATAATGACGGACAATTCTACATCCTTCAGACACTGAAGCGATCCGTTTCCATGGGGGATAGCGCCTTAGCCAGTGCTGCATTACTTCGAAGGAAAACTTCACTTAAAAAGGCACCACCTTCACAGAAGGATGCGGTAAATAAAGGAGGTGATGCTCTTCACGTTGAACTTCTCTCAGGGGATCCAGCTTCAACAAACCACGGTACACCTGTGGGTGAAGCCAATTTCACACTTCATGCTCAAGCCTGTCCAGTTTCTATGCAATCTGGTGTGTTTGATCCCCAAACCAATACAAAGGCCAGTCCTACTGCCAGTAGTAATGATGAATCAGTGGACATATGCTGCCGAAGCAACTCTAAGGTGACTGCCACACCAGACTCAACAAAAAGGGCATTCTTTGAGTCGAATGATAGTCTACAACCCCCTACCTCCCCAATGCCGAACGAAGAAAGAATGATAAAAAGTGAATATGTATTTCGCGGCTCTGGTGAGTATAAAGCCTTGAATAAATTGATATCTTTGTTTTGCTATGCAGTCATTTTGAATACACCGTTATTGACAATTATTTGCAATCCTTTGTATTAACTTTCTCCAATCATTTAGACACATCTGGTAGATTTGGAAGTAGCCAGCTTCATGGTTCTCCTCTGCCAGATAGGATTGCTTCTCTCATCTCACCACAAACTCGTGCTAGAATAGCACTACTTTATCCCTGGGGTGATGATGCCTCGACCCTGCCTCGGGAAGCAACCATACCCATTGGAAGAGATTCTCGAGAGTGGGAGGACCTTTTTATATCGGATGAACTAGAAGAATTCAATGCTCTACGAGAGAACAATGAGAAAAGCCCCTCCGTGTACAGGCCTAGATTCATTTATACTCCTCAACCACTTGGTGACTACCAAAAGTTGCTTCAGAATCCACCGAAAGCGGAATTGCGGCTTCCTTTGGATCTTCCTGTGCTATCCCCCTCGGCTATTAATTCTCTGACTAATGAGGAAACCAACAGTTATTCCTCTAAGGTGAGCATAAACTGTTCGCACCATTTATCAATGGTTTGAGATGTTTACTGACAGACATTAATTTTTCGACTCAATTAGTTACTTACCCAGATGATGGACTCGCTTAGACTCCAGGATTCAAAAAATCGAGCCCCCAATTTCCTCAGTTATGTTGTCTGGTTCCTTGCTGCAACGACGCTAGAGTCCAAACCACCCGATTCCTCGACTCCACTAGATGAGGCCAGCGTCAAGGACATTATCTTGAGGATTAAGTATTACCTTTCTGGTGCAGCATCCTTGTTAAGGCTTGATTCAATCTCCACCACTGGAAAAACAAGGCTGTTTAGGATTATTTCACTCTTAACCCATCGCTCCACTTTCATGATTCAACAGGAAAGTGAGGATCCAAATCGTGAGCCACTGATTCATACCCTCATCATTGAGGTGGCACCGGAGTTGCCATCCATCCTCTCAACTGTGGTGGATATTCTGAGAGAGCCTGCGTTAAAAAATTGTTTTTCATTGAAACAGGCGGGTATCATTGCATTGGGTGAACTTTTAATATGCGAGATGTGTATCTACAGTCGTGTTCTGTTGGATCCCACCACCTACGAAGACCTGACAGCTCAAAGTTTTGACATTTCAAAAACACAATGGCAATCAGCTGTACTTCGATTAATTCGCTCTCTCGCTCCGTCCACTTCGCGTGGTGGAACTGCCTCGCAATATCAATATACTCCACGAGGTTTAGCTAAGCCTCTCGAACGTGGAAATTCTTCACTTTCATCATCCTCTAAATCCTGTTCCACAGCCTCAGCAAATGAGGATACTTGTCGTCTTGCAGCAGCGCGTGTTCTCAATGAAATCATCATTGTAGTGATTGGTTGTAAATTAATGCGACTCTTGCAACTTTTTGATATGCAGAACTTTGATAGAGATCATGCCAGCGTGCAATTAGCAGTCACACTTTCCTCCTCTGTCAATGCCTTTTTGGATTGTCTCCTCACCCCCGAAACTATTAGTCGCGTTTGGGCTGACGGTGTGATGGGTGGTGGTGGTGGTGGTGGTGGTGATGTCAAGACGTCAGTGCCTACAACAGCATCAACGAATTCACTCAATCAACAAGTCGCCCACGCCTCTGCCAGTGCTTTGACCGGTCTAATTAGACTTCGACCTTCTCTTTTTATGTGTGGATTGGTTGATAGAAATGGAACAACTGCATTTATGCATAAACTCAACCCTGCCAACGGGACCAAAGAAGGTCAAAATACCACTTTTATGGTGAGTGTGCACTACTTAAATCTGACCTTTATCTTGCAATGTGGGTTGAGCAAATGAATTGATATTTACTTTTTCAACTTTGAGGCATTGCATTTACAAATCACACATGAGAAAGGAGAGAGCTTTGCAATGCTATTGTGTGCTCCTGTCAAGTACGTCATTAATAATGGTGAAGAGTGGCGTTATAAATTCTTTAAATTAACATAAAACAAGGCTATTGGGGAGATGTATTATTTTAAAAGGTGATAACGACTAGGCTAGGCTGGATGTCATTAGGTCACACTTCTATTTCTGCCAGTAAGCATTCCTGGGGTTTTTTTGGTCTGTTCCATCCTCTCCACCCGTAGTAATGCTCAATATTTTAGGCCTACCTTTTGTCGGCTACAACAACAGGCCTCCTTCTTCCACTCTCCTTTCACAACAAACCTCTCGGTGCATCTCTTCTGCGAGTTGGAATGAAATCGGGCACTCCTGTGGCCTGTCGTCGTCTTCTCAACAATTCTTGCTTCTTAGCTGCTGTAATGCGTCAACTTGAATCACCACATGCAATGCTGCGTGCAAAGGCCTACTTATTAGCAGCAGCAGCATTGGATTCTGAATCAAGTGCTTGTAGTAAGACCTTAATAACTGCTTGTGAGGCTCGACTTCCATCCTGTTTGGAGAGGGATTTAAAAATGACCAATCAGCATTACATACCCAGGAGTGCGTTGGATGACAATAGTGTCTTCCTCTCTGTCGAGAGTAGGAGTCAAAGCCAGATGACCTTATCCACATCGCCTGGATTGCAATACTTGGGGATTTGTGTCAAACACCTCTCAGATTTACTTGTTTATAGCCTCATCCCAAACATATGCAAACAGGTAAGAAGGTGCCTTGACACTTTTATGCTTCCTACTGTCAATCGTAAGTTATTACTTGTCCTACTAGGTGGCTACTGCAATTGGAGCCTACAGCATTGGTGTATGCAACAGTGCAAAGCATGCGTCCACTACGTCAGTCAAACCGCCATCCACCATGACTTCCAGTACTTATCAGGAGCGAACTAAGCGTACTGTTTCATCCGCTGGTCCAGTCCGTCGATCACCTATGGTACACGGCACGCGGCAGCCTACTTCTACTACCACAACCGGTGTGTCTCTCAAGACCTGCCTTCCCGCCTTTTTCTGTTTGCCGGGTATTTTAACTTCTTCTGCGTCTGTACGAAATCGTCTCCTCCTTCCACCACGTGACTTGCCTACAGGGAGGGAGGAGGACTTCTGTTTGATTGGATTTATCGCCAGAATTTTTGATCATTGGGCTGCATCGACGGGTGAGACTGAATGCTATCTTTATGCCTGCCTTTTTTGATTGGCTTGTTTTGAAGGCCTTGATATTTGTTAAAAAGGGTACTGTGAAATTCGGTATCCCAGAAAGATGCAGTCAAGAGTATGTGCACAGGCACACACGAGTTTATGGCAGAGTATTGTGTTGTGTGTGTGCTCTACACACTGACACATACACACACACACACAACACACAGAGAGAGAGAGAGAGAGAGAAAGTCTATTGATTGTTAATACGAAATGCGGCGTTTGCATTTTTCTACTCGAGCTTCACCAATCCCCTTGTTTTTATTGTCATTCGTTACTTCACATACACACATACACACGCACACGCACTTAAGTAAGCGTCTATTTATTCGGTGTTTCCTCACTACTTACCGTCAAGGTTGAGTGTTAAATGCGGGAGCGGACGATAGGCGATTGGAGCTAATGTGCGGATAGGAGATGAGCAAGTTATCAATTCAGACTTCTTTCTTTTTGACCTCAATTACTCTTACCATTGTCACTGCTTGAAAAGTTACTTACCTTAAGACCCATTCAGTGAGGTAGTGTGGCTCCACTTTGCCTGCCTTTTGAAGTTAACGTCCAGTCCACATAAAATTCAAGGTCAATCCGTACACATGACCTTCATCAGTCTCCAATGCAGCTGAGGGCGTGGTCTGTGTCATGCCTGTTTTGTTGGCTCATTATAAAATTATTTATGCTAGAAGCCCTCTTTCTTTCCTTCAAACGACAATGCAGTACCCAAGTTTGTTGTAGTTGATGGGACTCATTTGTCCCTTTTTTGACGTTTACCAATGATCACACACACACACACACACACACACACACACACACACACACATGCGTAGGACTGATTGTGCTTACCTAATCCCTGTTAACATTTGTAGTTACGGCTATTTGCCGATAGGTGAATGGTGAAATCGCACATCATACTCACACTTCATCTTTTTCCTCCTCCTCATCTACCGGCGGTGCTTTCTACCACCGCTCCTAGGTCCTTGCATTCATTTGCAGTCACAATGGAAAAACAATTGTGCTACTATAGCAACAGTGGTTCCACCTGTGCGTGTGTGCTGTAATTTCGTACTTTTTTTTTCCTTTCTTTCTGAATCCACCTTTCTCTCGATTTAATATCACGTTTTTAGTCCGTGAGTCTTGTTTTTTTTTCTTTACTTATTTGCCACATAGACACCCTTTATCATTTGTTAAGCCTTTGAGTGTAAAAAGTTACACCATGAATGTAAACACTTTGACCTTATTCATTAAGAATCTCTTAAAATGTCTTGAGAACACCTCTACGTTTTAGGGTCGAGGCTAAATAGGGCGCTTTTTATAATTATTATGTACTTCTTCCTCTCTCTTGTCTATTAGAGGCCTTAAAATTCAACACTTTCCTGTCACTTGTTGAAAAACCTGCGACAATTGGTGCTTCTAGGTACCCTCACAGGTGTGCATCGTCCGGACAGTCCGGAGAATCAACTACTGAGTGTGACACTGGCCTTGGCAGAGGATATAAGCCGACAGATTGACGTGGTGGAGGGACGTCGAGCCGATCTCATCAAAGCTCTACTTCCAGCACTCGCTCGACTTGCCGTAGCGCCTGCCTCCGATTCTATCACTCGAACTATCTGTGTGAAGGTACCTTTTCGTTGTTGCTTCATGCATAGGTCTATCTGAGAGAGAGAGAGAGAGAATACATCACTGAAAAAAAGTACAGGAAATTAAAATTCTCCTGCAGTTAAACGTGTTATGATCATTGAATAGATCATCTTGGATATGAAAAACATCTGGTGCGGTGGAGGTGAGGACACTGACTCACTGACCTCGTCCAACATCAGTCTAAACCTGTCGAAGAGTCCCTCATGTCGACTGTCTGGACTGGCTCGTTCACCACTCTCCAGTGATCGACTTAACTCCAAACTCTCACTTCCACCACGTGGAAGTGGTGTAAATCGTGCAGCCTCCCTTCGAGGTGGAGAGAACAAGCGACCCGCCTCGTCCTCCTCCTCCTCGGTCATTTCTACTCGCTCCTCTTCACGTGTCTCCTCCTGTCGTCCTAATAGCTACTATGAAAGGACTTCCACCGCGATTAAGAGTCTCAAAGGCTACAGAGTTACCTCTACTCTGAGGAACAACTTTCAGGGTCCCTCACCGGAAGTTCTGCTAGCTGTTGTGGATATTGTCAACAACCTACTCATTCCTTATGTAGGTTCACATTGCCTTCTGTCTCTAGGCCATATTTTTAATGTGTCTCTTATCCCTGTCCTGTCACTCTCTCTCTCTCTCTCTCTCTCCATCCCACCTCCTCATATAATTTACTTTTCTCCTTTTTTTCCTCCTCCATTCAAGATTCAGTCGGGTAAGCTCACGATATTCTGACACTACCTTGGAAGTGGGTGACTTCTCATTGTCATTTTAGTGCCATCTCACCTGTCTATGCACCCAAATCACTCGCTTACTTAACAAACCCTTACCTCATTCTCTTTGTATTTGTTTTTGCTTTTTTATGCTAAAGTTATAAAAGGAGAGTAGATTTTATCCCTCAAATTTCCTCCTCCCATTTGATTTGCCTTCTCTTAACCTAACCCCTCATCGTTTCCTCCTCACCAAAGAATTTCTGTCAGTTGTTTCATTATTGTTTTTTTTTGAATGGCACTTTTTTGTATGCACTTTTTTAGGCCTCTCTACTATTGGATCTCCGTGAAATCACTCCTTCCACCTACTTCCTACGCCTCCTTTTAGATTGTCTCCAATTATCACGCTATTCCGCTGACTCCTTGTCACCTAATCATAACTCCTGTACAAACAGTCATTTGTCATTTGTAAAAATATGGCGTCTCTCCAATCTGTCCCTCTGTTTAGTACACTTTGTTACTAGTTGTGATTGTGGCTCTCGACGTTTTTCCGTTCAGTGCTTTCTTGCTCTTCGTCTGCTCTCCACTCTTACCTTGCATTGGCCTCAAGAATCAGGTCTTATTCAACTCCTCCTTGCACCCTCCATTAAACAGACACAAAATCTTCTCTCTGTTGTGTATAATATGCTAGTTAGCATGGGTGGATTCATTCTTCGACGCGGGGTAAGCTACTTCTACTTCTAATAGATCCGCAAAGTCTACTTAAATATTGTAAGTAGCGTGTGCCTTTTATTTAGCGAAGTGAATCTACTATTGACGTTTCGGTTAATCAGCTCAATTGTCATCCTCTCTCCGTCACTCCTATCTCCTCTCGTGGAGATTTGCTTCTACTGAAAATTTCAACTGAAACTGTCGGTGTACGGCATTTGCTCGTGGCGTTGGAATTGCTCAACACCTTGTTAAATTTGCTAACCGATGTGGTTCGTTACGCTCTACAATGTCGACAAAGCAAGTGCATCGATCGCTCCCAAATATGCCAATCCCAAAAAAATGGTCAACGTGAATACAGCATTACTGATTATCTACCCAAAAGTCCAGAAGACGTTTGCTCTGTTGCAGAACAGGTAGGCTTTAACTGGTATAACAGTTCGATGCATTCAGCATTGACTAAACTGGGTTCACGGCTTTAATGCTTTCAGCTTCTTTCGTTGTCTCGACCTCCCAAACATCTGCCGGGTATTCTTGCCTCCCTTCTTGAAGCCTCCACACCCGACAGCGTTGAGAGAGATTGCGTACTCCATTGTGCAGATGACGAACAGGAAGTTGCTGCACGTCTGGTGACTTTGGCGACAAGAGCATTGGCTAGTCTTGCTTCACTCTACGGTGGTGAGTACTGTCGTACGGCTCTCTCGGCTGCGGGTTTGCGTGGTTTTACAGTGGCTCTCCGTCGGAATGGTCATCGTGATAGTAAACGCCTCCTTCTACGCATTCTTCGACGTCTCTCCGAATCCGATGCTGTATGCTTGGGTCGAATGGCTGGACCGGCGGCTAAACATCTACACTCGGTGATTTGGAAGTTGCGTTCAGTCGATAACATTGATGGTGATTGCGGGAATCAGGACTCCGTGATTATACGTTTAGCTCGAGCCCTTTTAGAGCATCTGCAACCACAACCTAGCACTCTCCTCATCTAACTAGCGTATGCCCCTTTTTACCTACTCTCATTATTTAGATTAACAATACCTACTCAGTGACTTAAGGTTATGTCACTGATGTGACACTTTTAGACGCCTTTTTAAATTCACTTTTCGAATAACCAAGTGTTTAACCATCCACATATCGATCAATTTGGATTCCTTGAATTCTCTACCCATCTCTCTCACCACCTGTCAACATTCCTTCAATGCAGCAACTTGTTTAGCAGAGGAACTCTTTTTTTCTCTTCCATCCTCTCCAGTTACATTTGAACTTGCCACTCCGTTCTCCGTGTGCATTTGATGATATGATCCAAGTGCCTACGGCTAATTAGCGTAATATCTGTGTTTCATAATCCGTAAATTGTGATATTTTGTGAATGCACTGTGTTGTTTCAACCTGTAAATACATCCTTCCCTTGTCTACTTTTCTGCTCTAAAGAGTTGCATTCATAGAGTTATTTGTTGTTTTTTGGTCACTTTTTGGTCAGGTGTACAGTGTGTAATGCTGATTGGAGGCTTAGGCTGGTGTAGGCACCAATCTACGATGGGGAATGCCTACACACACAGACCTTTCAATCGAACCTCCTTATGGATTGGATGGGTGGGTCTGTCCAATCACCGGACAGTCAACTGACACGTTGGCGCATTCTGGTGGTGTGTTCGGACAGTTGTAAACAGCCAAAATGCCTCCTATAGTTAAATTGATCTTTTTAACTCTTTCTCTTCTCTACAAATCTTTGTGTGCTGATGAAGGTGTCAGTACTCTTGACATTCGTGCCTTTGCCTATGAGACGAGGATAGATTCGCCCCACAATGAGGCTTTGAATAGGACCCTCAAAGGAAGTGTTTTAATCACCACGCATGTTGTGGGTGCGAGAAGAAAACCGTTGGGAGGAATGAAGGCCACTCATCATCGACTGCTGCTACAGATACTGCTTGAAGTGGAGGGATCAGCATCGCCTTTTCGAGGTCTACTTCTGCGCAATGAATGGGGCAGTGTGGAGCGCATTATTCTACCCTCTCTGCACAACTCATCTGATTATCAAGTCAACTTTTTTAAAGCTCTTGCTGGCATCTTTAACTATCATTATGCATTTTTACCCGGTGTGGAATATGACACATCTGGGCGGTGTCAAACCTACTATGCTGAAGTAGAAAACGTTGCTGAGGCGTCGAGTTTGGCTGAGGTTATGATCATTGACAAGCAGAAGGTGTTGTGTGAACCTCTGGGTCAACCAATAGATGCCGGTGTATGGAGTGCTTCACCCATGCTAAAGGACAGTCGTATTACTCACAGTTGGATAAGATACTACCTGGAACGTAAAACCGGTCTGCTGATTAAAGCCATGACGCATGAACAGCACAAACTTGCCTTCTCCCTCGATCCTGACACTTCTGGCAAGGCTGACATTCAAGTCAGTGGAGCGCAAACGCTGATAGCATTGGATGAGACAAGTGAGGCAGGAAAAAAGATAATTCAGAAGCTCAGTGGTCTCTTGAAAACAACAAAGTCCAACGATTTGTTAACTGTAAGTTTCCTTTTTTTAAAACAATTCTCTTCCATCACACTGCTTATTACTGGCTGGATCTTATTCAGTAGTATGAGTGTTCCCAAAGTTTTTAAAAATTGAATTTTAGATGACTACAGAACTGCTAAGTGGACCGTACAGAGTGGAGCATCTGGCTCTTTCAATTCCTCGTCAAAACACTTCAACCGGTTGTGGTATCCAATCGGTGGCGTTTGAGGAGGAGACCCTCGAGAGTCCACGAATTGCTCTCTCAATGCGTGCATTACAGGAGATATTGAAAGGCTTTGCAAAAGCTCTCGAAGAGTCTGCACGTATTTCCACTGCGCATGCTGCTCTCCAACTAATTCGCTTTCTACGCTGTCTTCCTGCCAATCTAGCCACTGTCCAAATTGTGGCTGGGGCACTTGATTTCATTCCCGCCTCTCATCGGGAGCTGAATCGACAACTGGAATCTGGCTGGCATGCTCACCTTACTGACATAGTCATTGATTGTGGCACAGATCTCTGTCTCGAGTTAATACGACAACGCCTTGTAAAGGCGACAGCTTTGGCTGACTTTGATAAGATTGGAAGTGCCGCGCCTCGTGAGGTGCGTCCAATCAGGACTTACGTCTCCGAATTCCTTTGGCCTGCCATTGCTCATATCTCCAATCCGTCAATGAAAATGTTGAAGGAACTGCTTGCTATTTGTTATCACGCCCTTCCTGCTATGGAGAAGAGTAGTCAAGCGGAAGAGAATGACTTCGTAAATCCCTACAATTGCCTCTCAGCTATTGCCTCGATAATTCCCAAGTTTAAAGGGAATTATGCTGAAGAGAAGTCACTTTTTTCCAGAGTTGAGGAGACTCTGACCGATTTTGTCACTCTTGGAAGTAAGCCCTATGAGGATAGTAGATTAAATCGTCAAAAGTTTTTGGCATCTTTCGCAGCCATTGAAAAGGTCCGATCTAGCGCCTTCTCCACGGCTCTCATCGCCGTCCTAGGCAATCCTCAGGTGCCATCTATCATTCGAGCTGTTGGTCTTAAGGCGCTTGGCAAACTTAATCTGGTTGCAAACACTGCGGCTTTTGACAAGGTGGTTAGTAATCTCACAGACTTTATTGACTCACCAACACCCGGTTCATTTTTTCACAACGTGGAGGAGGAACTAATTCTTAAATTTGGCGCTTTTTCTGTTCTACTCAATCTTGAGATCCCGGCACCGACGATAGCTAGGATTCTGGCCACTTTTGGAGCGAAGAAACAATGGTCCCTTCTGACAAGTTGTCGTCGACTTGTTGACAGTTGGTGTGCCAATGAACTCCTCTCCGAGGCTAGTTGTCGATGCATTAAGTATGGTGGTGCCATCTACGGTGATACTGGTGTAGATGGAAGGTCACTGACAACCTGTTCGCCTGGTCTTGCAGCTGGATGGTCAGGTCTGGCTGGTGCAAAAACGGCTGGCGAAGTGAATCTCATTCATGGTGATCTGTTGGATAGTCGACCCTACTTCCTCTCTGATTACTCACTCCAGTGGATTACCGGACCAGAGGGTGAGATTCGAGCGTCCAATCTCATTCTAAGTCTACTTGATGCAGAGAGTGAAGCGAAAGTACTGAGTTTTGACATTTACGGTGATCAGCTTTCAGTCCTAATGGGAAAAGGCGATAGTAAGAAGACGCCCTGGCTGTCAGTTGGCCTTTCTCTACTTCGTGGAACCATTCCACCACGTCAGGTCTTCTCTGGCGGTTTCACAGATATCCTCAGTCTCCTTATTTCAGCTCCCGATCAACCAACACCATTTTTTGGTGCAACCAGACTCCCCGTGGACGTAAGACGCTACATTCCCCTGTCGTCTGGATGGATTTTAAAAAATGATTTATTGGGCGTCTCCTCCATTGAATTTTCTGCTGCTCTCAGTTCAAGCATGTTCTCTCAAAGTGGTACTGCTCTCATACGAACTCGAGCAGCTATTGTGGTTGAGAACAGCATTAACGTGATGACCTCTTCCGGTGAAAGCCTTCCTGTTATTTCAGTGATTAATGGAGTCGGCACAGCAGCTCGTTTCGACTTCCTAATACACGTAGAAGTGCATGGCATGCCTGAGTCCATTTGCATGCACTTCCAACGCTCACGAATGACACCGATCCTGCGGTGGTTGGGGAAACTTGCCGACCCACCAATATTAGGTGAACGTACCACTTTTCTGCGACCCCTACCGACACCTCAAGAGGGCTCCAATAAGTACTACAACCTGACTCAATCCCTGCGCATTCCACCGGTGTCATACTGCTTGGGTGGACTCAACGCTGCTCGATGTAGAAAAGTGGGTGTCGATAATGAGTGGAAATAGAATCTTTTATGTGATAATGTTGCAGTGATCGGAACGCTTCCAATCCATTCCTTTACATATTTGTTAACGCTGATTTTACTACCACGATACAAAGTAAATATTTGTCATTTTGAACTTTTTCTGGTAAAGAAAATGAGCTTTTGAGGATCGTACGTATATTGGGCGGGTGAGGGATGGTTATAGTGTTGTTTTGGCGGGAATGTGAATTGTTAGGTGGATGTGAAGAAGGCGACAGCATATCAGACGTCACCGTGGCTTCAATATCCTCGTAGACCTGTCCAGCAACTTAGAAGGACAAACTTAAGACTGCCTACCAATGATTGTCTGTTACATCCAGGGAGCAATCAAACAAAGCAGAGTAGCTTATCAAAAGCAGCGGTATATTTTCTATTTTCCTGTTAGTTTAAAAGCAACACAAAAATTTTAAAAATTAAACTACTGTATAGGAATTCGAAAAATTTAATTTTTAATATATTTGTTTTTTATTTTAATTTATATTGTTTTATTTTATTATGTATTAGCGCGTGCTTCGTTCTCGTTGCTATATGGTGTAGCATGTTTCGTTGCACATATGACGGCTGTTCGGATGACTCATCGACTTCGGAGTACGCATTTTTTTATTTATCTTTAGAGATTCTTCTCCGGAGGTTGACGCAGAGCGTGCTGATCAATTCGAAAAAAAAATGATGTATGAGCTGCAGGAGGATGTCCGTTCATATTCCAATCAGTACCTTAGTCTAGATAAAACGGACCGAGGTATTGCGTTTTTTTGACTATGCTATTTTTGGGATCACGCTAGAATACCCACTATGAATCAGTCCTTGGGTTTTTTCTTCCGCCTTTACAGATGCGGACGCTAAGGCTTCTGCGAATGATGATCTCTTTTACGATTCAGACGAAGATAAGATAAATGCTGAATTTACGAAGCAGTTACAGAAAATCAGTCAGGGTGGTGAACTTGGAGATGGTAAAACGGATGCTGTTCTTAACTGTCCAGGATGCATGAGTCTTATCTGTTTAAATTGTCAGAGGTTAGTACTTTTTTCCCAAGGCTACCTGGTAGTTGCCATTTTTATGCTCCTATACGTACGTTTATGGCATGTGTTTTAAAATACAGGCATTCCAAATACAAGACACAATATAGGACCATGTTCACTTTCAATTGCAAAGTCGTGGAAGGCGAAGTTCTTCATCCCCCACCAAACTATTATGAAACCAACTCCGAGGAGGGCTTGGATGGCAAGGGCGTCTTCAAGCGAGTCCTGTGTGAAATTTGTGACACCCCTGTTGGTCTGCTAGATTCCAGTGGTGTTTACCATCTCTTTGGAGTGCTGGCAAGTCACAGCTAACCATTGTGTGCAATCTTGCTCTAGTATTGTGTACATAGTTTAAAGGACTTTTTCCTTCCCTAATTGTCGTCTTGTGATGTGCACTTACTCTACCGTGTTGGTCACCCGTTCAAATTTCTGTGTTTCATCATATATGCCTTTTTTACTCTCTTCGCGCACGTGGATGCAGTTCCAGCGATAAAGTAAGGAAAAGGTAAATTTTTGCACCCGACAATATTGACCTATCGGGGTAGACGAGGGCTGGTTGTCAACCTCTTTGGTCGAAGGCAATCCTGAGAAGGACTTTATGGTTATAGCAATCGTACGGAGATGAATGATGCTAGGTCAAGCGTATGATCCATCCATTCCGTTTGCACTGATTTATTCACTGACTGAACCAGGATACGATGGACTGGCTGATCTCTCTGTGATTAAAAATCGCATCTGCATCATAATCTTTGTGAAGTGAGGTGGGTAAAATGATCGCTTCCTGGTACGCACTTGATGTCAAACACCTTTGAAACGGATGACTGGGCGTCTTGCTTTAAGATATTTTGATGGGTGAACCGGAGGACTTGGGCTAGCAGCATTATTTGTTCCCCGGCGCCCGCATCAGCGGACGCGTGTGGTGGATGGCAGAGCCATCTTGGCATTACGTTTTGAGATTTATGCAGCGCTAGTGCAGTCGTCACAATCTTGGTCCTTTGGACACGGCCTACCACTTGATGCGTCATGCCTGGTTGAAGCCAAATTTAACTTGATTCTGATTTCTACCGGCACTCATCAACACACGAGTGTTTTAAATCTGAGTTGTAGGTAGTAGCGCTGTCGATAATAGTCTTTTTGTATTAGCAGGCAGGGGAGAGATGGCTGCTAACAGGTAAGCCTGAACTATCGGGAAAATATTAACCTTTTTAGCGGAACAACTATTGGGCTATGGTATGGTTACGTAAATGACTATTAGTTTTACTCCTGCTTTGAGTAACATGCATCTGCGCTGCAACATGTTCTAGCCATGCTGCAGCCTTCATACTACTCAGTAAGTTAGTAAGTAGCGTGTTACCCCCATTCCAGTCATTGCTCCAAATTAGTCATTATTTTAAGTCACCTCTATGCAGTACTGCTTTCGGACTCATTGGTTCGTCAAGAGGATATAAATCATAAGGACGGGATCAACGACGAGGCAATGACTTCACCCATCTTGAGGAACAGCACGAAATCTTCTCACGGATAAGATCTGCTACAATAGAACGAAGCAGGAGGAAATTCTTGTTTCTCCTTCTCTGTCATAAAAAAGGAAGTAGGGAGAGGGAGCCGTTCCTTGCCCACTTTCTAATTGCGTGAACAAGGATGCACAGACTTGTTTAGGCGACGTCAGCAATCGTTTTCTACCTGGGGGACGTTCACCAAGAACTGCTAAGTTCATGTACGCTCAGTAGTCAGGTGATATACTGCAGTTGCATATTTTTGGATTGCTCAAAAGTTCTTTGAAGAGCTCAAGCGTCAAGCTGGTGTCACTGCGGAAGACGAGTCAAATCCGTTCATGCCTTTTTCGCCTTCTCTTATCACTTCCCATCCATTCACCTGTCTATTTTAGTCCTCATTTATTCTGCTAGAACTGGTTAATTGTGAATGCGCTGTCCGGTGAAGATGCACCGTCGATGCCTGAGTAGATGCTCAGTGCCAGAGTCGGAATCAATATGCCGTGAGCACGGAGTTCGATAAAATAATGGCGGCGTTAAATGACTTTAAACTGAGTATCGCCGCCACCATCACCACTAGATGCCGCAGGAGGGTAGTGTGAGGGAGGAGGACGGGAAGGGAGATAGAAAAGCAGGAAGGGCTCTTTGCTGCAGTAACAGTGACACGCTGTAATGGTGACGGTCACCACGAAGAAGCGATTCCTTTGTCACACGTTTTATGAGGCCAGGTTCCCTCTGGCGTAATTATGCGAGATGAATTCCAAACTATTGCCAAGCTCAGGTCCTATTCTCTTGGAAAATCTGAGTATCCAGATTTTCACCGAAAACACACATTTTACTGACAAAAAGTAAGTAGGTAACGTGTCAAAGTAATATGGGTAGCCGCCATTGTAGAACAATTGGTCCATTCGAACAAAAATGCAACTTTAATGTAAAAGCAATTATTAATTACCATTTACAAAAAATGAATTTAAAGAAACTGAAAAGACAATGTTTACGGAAAGGTGCTTAATTAAAAAGGTTTTTCGGTTCAGATCGGGATTCTCTATTTATCAAAAACGAATAGTGATATGGATTATAATATTAGTACTAGGAACAGCGACTTGCCTCTTTTTATACTACAAATAATATTTTTTCCTCTCCCTTTTCCTCGGAGAATTTCAACCCCCTAATCTAAAATCCTATGCGGAGGTAAGCGTCCCGGAAAGTTTAGCAGGGACCGTGTAAAATGGGAATGCTAAAGCTTAAATTATTGCGTCAAGATTGGATAAGTGGTCAATTTAACTTGGTCTTAAGTCAGTACGTAAAACGTAAAGTTCGTCTCGCCAAATTTTGAATTCTCACAGACAGACACAATTAAATTTTAGAAATGCAAGTATAATAAGACAATTAATATACTTTTGCACACCTTGTGGAAAACAAAATTTTGGAAATCCAGTAAAACGTGACTCAGGGTCTCACAGAGTATGTGCCGGTGATTGTGGGCATAAATTATTGCCTTTGTGGGTGTGTGTGCATGTGCCATAAAATTAAACGACTTCCGGATCAGCAGCTATTTGGTGACTCCCCTCCGTTCGCTAAAACCATAGTTTTGCAGTCATAATAGATGGGAGGACAAAATTTGAAAGAGACGATGCTACTTTTAGAAGCAAGCTAATTAGAGCGCTTTTGTGTTGATCCACGACAGTACGTAAGCTCAGATTCAAAGGATTTGACGCCTCAATCGCTCCGGAACTAAATAGATTTGGGGGGCATAAAATCCATGGATAGTATAGCATTGGGGCATGGCTGCCAACGTAAACAATATTTGATGCTGTTTTAAAACGTATTATAGCGCAATTATTGTAGCGTGCCGCGTCTACTTCCTAGTAGCAATTAATCCAGACAAATTAGGGAACCATACCGTGTAATCACTTGGTCAGCAGTTCAAAGGCAGTGACTATGGATGAGAAACTGTGGAGACTGTCGAGTCCATATAGTTAAAATGCACTGGAGTGAAACATGAAAGAGTTACTATGCGTAACTGCATTTGTCTACAATTCTCCATACCACATTTCAGTTCACTGAAGAGCGTCCTTTCTTAATTAAGCAAGACGCAATCAAATAAAATAGCAATTTTTTTACTCTCAAGCAGTGCATAAACGGAAATGTAGGTAGAATTGAAGTCTAGGCGGCGCCACCATAGGAGTGCTTTTCATTTACAGCATCAGTAACAGCAGGACCATTAGGTGACTCGAGAGCAACCAACTTAATGAGGCCGGGGCTGATGAGCACTGGATTGGTGAAATCCGATACTACTAAGAGATCACACGCCTCACCGTAGAAGTTTGGATCGCAGATGCATCGCTGCTCGTTTACCGGGTTTTTCTCTTTGTCCCAGCCCATACGTTGAACGCACCGACCGTGCGAACAGTTGGGAGTTCCATTCGCACACTCAATGACAGTTAGACGACTATGGTAAAAAAAACAAAAGACGACCTGGGTGAATAAGCAAGCTCGACTTAATATGAACATATGAATTCTTTGTAAGGCAGACTATACTACTTTTATACAAATATGCAAATAAGTAGGTTGTCGAGATTCAAAGATTAGACCGAATAGTAAGGCGTGAGAGAGGAAAAGTGATAGTTTTGTTGATGTAGAAAAAACACTCAAGATGGTGCACCTTACCTGTCAACCAGGAGGAGGGATGCTGAGAAGAAGACTACAACAAACAGTGAACGCGTGGAAGAGAACATGAGCATTGGTGTAACTGAGGCAGTGCTAGAACCCCACATTCTTATGTACCTTGGTACTGCGCACACACACGCACGCGAGCGTGTACCACAGAATCACGCGGTTGGCCGAGTACTAAATGCCGACACATCGAGGCAACGCATCATAACTGCCGACGATGCTAATGTCCGCGGTGCTGACGGGGGTGGCAACGAGAGTGTTATCTGAATTTACTCTCCACCCTCGCGCGTACCGTTAGTCATGACCCAACTTCCTTATAGTTACGTAAATGACGAGATTAGGTGGTTTTCCAGCCGCTGACGTAAGACAAAGTGTCGTCGACTTGGCGGCCCCCGCGTTCAAGCGATGCGGCAGGATCTGCGTAAACTTGATTTGGGGAAGGTGCACCAAGCAATGTTCCGAGCTAGGGGGTTAATATTTAGAAGTGAGGTGTTAAAAAGGGTAAAAGTATGGTGTGGTAGAAGCAGATAGATTAACTAGGCCTATCCACGGATTTTCAAAGTGCCGATGAAGCCCCACCCAGGAGAGAAATTTTCACACATTCATTATTAGACGCTCTTATATTATTCGCCTAATGTCACTGATTAGTCGCATGGAAATGCCTAACATGTCCTCGTTGGTTAAGCATTATTCCTGCCAAATTGTAGATAACAATTTGTCATTCAGATGACTGGCGAGGTAGGCCGTTAGGAATGTGTGACGAGTTTGTAGGCTATTGGAGAGATTAGCACGCGCTCTTGCACACACAAATAAACCGTACGGACACCCACATTGTCAACTTAGCTATGATAAAACCAATGTAAAGAACGCACAATCACATAATTGCCCAGTGCGTGGGTGTGGGCCACTAAAGATATATAAGGCTGAGAAATTTTCCCACTCACTCCATAGTCACATAATAATGGGCAATCTCTCCTCCTGGTGGACAGCGATCTTCATATTTGCAGTGTGCCTCTTCCTTACCGAAAGGTATTACGCTTCCTAAAAAAACCACCTCTCTACGCAGAATCATTTACTGTTTTATCGAAAGCATAAATCTAACTTATATTTGTTTCTTCACCACAGTCATGTCTTGGTCACAGAATGTCCAAATGGAACACGAAACTGTTCGCACGGCCGATGCATCCGCCACACAGGTTATGATGAAGAGGGCAACATAGTCAATGAGGAGCAATGCATATGCTACCCTAACTATTATGGCAAGGCATGTACGCTCCTCTTAATCTCGGAGTTTTCACACCCCAAAATTGTCAGCCCGATAGACGTTACATACTTATCTCTCGATGAGCCCGACTTCTATGAAGACATCGAGTCCATGAACAACGACCCAACTCATCGGCTTGTGAAATAGACAACCGCGTCTGCACTGCTCCCAATACAGTTGTAATGCAAAGCTAAACAAGAAACTTTGGCGATTCGGCGTCTTGTTTCCTTATAATAATGAATAATTTGAGAGATGGAATACCAATAAAAACACATTAAAACGGGACGAGGCCTCGATTTTATGAGGAATCGTGTTCAAAAATATCTGAACCGATTGTGTTTACCATAAATAACTCCTAAACGTTTTCGTTCGATGGGACAACAGCCTACCGATATGACCATTCCTAAATATTAAATAGTGCCAGGAATGGGAGAATAAACGCACTGAATATTTGCTAGTGGATTAAAACATAATCACACAATCAATAACGAAATTTGTGATAGACACGTTAAAATCTAGAATTTATGTGCTATTATTTTGCTATATTTTCCCTGTCATTTTTTATACAAAATTCAGGAATTAAACCAACCCATTTTATTGGCTAAAACACCAGGAATTAATATTTAATCATAATGTCTCTTTTCTCTGAAATGCCCTTTCCAGGGAATTAGACAGGTACCAATGCATTTGGTTTTACAAAAATAAGCACAATCTATATTCGTCAGAGTCGTATCTGAGCGTAAATAAACACAGTGATTTGGACAAATTGAAACTTAGCTGAAATTTTTTGCAGGTGAAGTACATTATAGCGAACGTTTATGCACAGAAATAGCCTTCATGCTTTTGGATTAGAATCCTAATCTTAAAATGTAATTCGAAAACTAAGGTGAAATTTTGGAGTTGTCTCATTTTGAATTACTATTTAAAGCATTTTATATAACAACTTAATACATTTGGTTTCACATCCATTGGCATCTTTTGAGGATTAGAACAATCAACGGGTGCACCGCAATTAGTAATTAAACCAGCAATGCCGGACGGTAGAATAAAGGCATTTTTTCGCGTTCCGATTTTGGAATTTCTTGCCTTAACCTCCAAGTTAGCGGAATAATCATAAGGCGAACGGCCACACACCAAACAGTGTATTTTTTGCCATTTCGATGATCAAGGTTAAAATTCTTTACAGGGTGTGTGTGTAAAGCCAAGCATTACTGTGAAGATTTAACATGGTCTCAGGCGCTTTTGGCAGAAGTGGGAGCAAATCACGACAGCGGTGTGCAGAACACAAAGTAGTAGTTACCTCCAAAGTAGAAGGAAATTGCGTGGTTCGGCTTATGTGAGTAGAAGTATCCGTGGGTGCCATTCACGATGAAACAGTGCCATGTATCGCCGTACCGATTGTCTGCATACGTCTTGATCTCGGCTGCTTGTGCCTGCCAATGGATAATGACAAGCTGGGAATAAGCATGTGTATACAAAGGTTGCCATTTACATGTGAGCCGAGGAGGCGTCAGGTCCGACCTTACAACACATTTCTCTACAGGTCACAGTAGACTCACTTGAAGGTTACCCGGATTATTTTGTACAGCGTGTCGGGCGACATTTAAAATTCCCTCCATCATCACCTCCGACATTTCACGATCAATTAGTTGGATTTGTTGAACGTTCGTTGTCGGGTACTGATGCAGCCTGTATTATGTATAGAAGAGTAATTTTTACCAGGCACTAAAGTACCCACCTTCATGACCACAATTTTATTAACCCAAATTTCGTAAATCGTGAATTTAAAAGTGGATACAGTTAATGAAATAAAGGCGGGCTTGTAATTAGATTGAGCTGAAACTAAATGTCAAACAAAGGGTCACGTTGCCTTGACTCAAAACGGCAGGCTTACATCTCGTCCATATCTTCGTTTAGTACTTCACAAAAATTTTCGAGAGTAATGCGGCCTGTGCCCTGGGGATCGAATAGTCGGATCCACCTCTAGGCGGCAAAGGGAAGGGTAGGATATCTTGAGGGACAATGGGAGGCCGAGACTGCCGCCTTCTTACATTCACTCACCTGTAAGACTGTGGGACTCATCCGATTCTCCTTTATGTACTGCTCCAAGTCCTTGATCGTGATGTAGCCTTAAAAGACATGTCCCATTCAGAATGCAGTATCAGCTTAAAGCAACATTAAAAAGGACACATCGGACCAGCCCAATGGAGGAAGTTATGGATTCAATTGAAAGACATTCACCAACTTGGATATCTCAATGTAATCCCTGCAAAACTCAAACCTCTGCCACATCATTTTATTACAGGTAAAAACGAAGATAATGGCGCTAACATTGTCAATCACTGGGACGAGAAAAATGCTTCTGTTTTATCCTCTCAGCCTATGAGTAAAATTATAAAGTGAGGGAAATAAATGGAGTACAGAAGCTCTAATTTAGGCGCTAGAGAAGAACTCACGGTTTTTCGCCTTGTCAATGGCAAAGAAAATTGTCTTGTAGTCTGCCATAGCTTTTGCTTGTGTTTGTGTAGAGGTAAGAGTGTTTGTGTGTTTGAGTGTGTGCGCCTTTTCCTGTCAGGCTCAAATTCTACCTGCTGAAATAAACGTAGGCCAGTGTGGTGCATGCGTCACACAAGTCCTCTCAGCCTTCAACACTCACAGCCTTCAATCATCAAGTCAGAGCAGTGTGTACGAGTCAGCCAATGCGTAGAGCCAAAAGGCTGCTCTTGTGGTGGTAAGAGAAGGGTATGATAGCTCTTGCGGGCCAAGGCGTGGTTGAGGAAGGAAGGAAGGGGGATTTGGAGGGGGATTAGGAGATAATTTGATGGCTATAATGAGGGTGGAACTTTCCAATTAACCCTGCTAAAGTAAAGTTTCCTTAATGCAATTTTTCGGCAGCACAACAATATTAAAAGTGGAAGGAGACAAAGTTTATAGTTTATTATAGAAGGAAAGTGTTGCCATGCATAATTAGGAGAAAATTATTATTAATAAAGACATATTAGAATAAGGAAATTTTTATTAGGAAAAACCATATGATTTACTTTTGTGCAATGTAACGTAGATAACGGTAGTTTTAGCGATGTGAAACCACTCCGGTTTTCAATAAGGAACTTAAAGAGAGGTTTTTAAATCCCTACTTAATAATGTCAGTGCATGGGACGTTTTAGCTCGACCAGCGAAAATTTATTGCTACAATATATAGAATCAATTTGCAGACGAGGTATGCCATACCTCATGGAGAATGTCACATGCACATTGAGTTACAGCAGAAGGAAAATAAATCATTTTAAGAAAAAAAGTAAAAAAATTTGTTCTGATTAAAAGCAAATTTGCAAGAGTAGTGAAATATGGATTCCTTGGCTCGCAGACATACATTGATTAGATGCAGCGCACAAATCCTTGCCTAATGACAAAGCAAAATATGTTAGGCTTTTTCGAAAATAAACAACAGGAAGACTGGGCACAGTGTACTAGGTTTACACAACTTAATGAGAAGATTTTGGAAATTAGTTATTGTGCTCCAGCTAAGAATGCGGAGAATGTGTTGTGTTCTAAATGCGCAAATTTTTTTGCTACAAATGACATTTTTTCATTTCTCAATTGTTGCAGTTCCTTAAAAAACACTTTTAAACTTGCTAAATTTAACAGTTTATCTTAGCAAATCCAAACGTTTTTTTCGAAGTCATTTCGAATGTATTAATATTTGTTATAACAGTCCGGAACTTCCGCACTCGACTTAAGTATTGCCAGTCAATATGGCGTCGGGCAACGTTGGTAATGGTAGCTTTACTACCGGCCAGTCGATAAGCGTAATTGTAGATCATTCGACTTCAAATCTTATTGCTGTTAATTTTTCAAGCGAAGGGAGGGTGTTTCGTGGTGTGCTACTAGCTGAAAATGAAAGGTAATCATTTATCGAGTTTGATATGAGGTGGAATTATTATGCTTAGCTATATTATCCCTGAGGTAATCCACTTTGCTTTTCTGTTTGGGTGACGTCGATTGCCCTAGGCTGATCTTAACTTCACTTAATTTGAAGCAGTCTAGCTGTCGTATTTGTCTGGTCGTGTATTTTGGTGTACCACACCCAGCCTCATTGTTTTGCAGTTTCGTATTCGACGCTGCATTGCACGCATCTTTTATGTTTCGCCTTGACCTTATTCCACCAAAACATTACATATTTTGTGCCGAAGAATAGTTTGCTTTCCCTGGTGTCTGGTACTCTTCGTTACGCACATTGGTCGTAGTTAGTGTGTTTGATGGTTCCTTATCTGTACTTATCGACAATTTTGGTTTTATATGGGAAAATTTTCCTTTAAAATATCATTGGACAGCCAATTTTGCCGAAGAGACCTCTGCCTGGGCGTTTGCACTTGAATACATAGATTTGTTTCCGTAGGGCTATACCCTTTGCCTATTTCTGGTCTGATTTCGGCATTGTTAGGCATCGTGGCTTCTCATAACGTGTCTGTTTCTACCGTACCTATTTCTATGGTCTCCCACCCACCCTGAGGTCATGTACTAGTTTGATTTGTAAGTACGTATCCAGCGTGTTATGTCCGCTTTTTCTTTAAATGCTCTCAGGACTTGCTGGCACATAATTATGAAATGGTTGTCACGCTGCAAATTTCGAATTATTTATTTTACCTGATTTGCCCTAGTACTCTATTCCTAGCATCTTAACTGATCATGGGTCAAGTCATCTCTCGAACGTAGGAGGTTACGGTTGAGGGATTGTACTTCTACAGAGCCGATCGATTTAATGTGGCCTTATTCTGAGGTCAGAGGTCTGCTCTACACGTAATAATGGTTGTTTCCGAAGGAAGAATTGGCGATTGTGAAACTATCACAAGATTAGTTCAGTGTACTCCTGGCTATCTGCGGCTTACGCTTTTTGGCATTGATTCTCTGGTTGGAAATCCCTGAATTATTGTCGCGCACAGCCATTGGTTCTTCTGACCTTAGGTTGCAGAGGCGCAATCGTGTCGCGGTCCTTCGCCCTCCATTTCTGAAAATGAGTAGCGCTTATCGTCTCTTCTCTGTGCCCAATCACTTTAGGCTACAACTGGTCTGTTTGCATTTCAGTCCTAATGCTTAGACTTCATGTCGTCTAGGATTGGCGTGAATGAATCTCGTTCAGCTAGTGCGGAGTCGTGGCCGCCCTTATCAACGGATACCGGGGGCATGTTTTCTATGAAGTCACCGGCCTGTGCTGTAGAACGCTTCACATATAAGGCAGAAGGCGAGCCCTCACGCCTCTGTGTTCTCCGGCCCACCAATAAGCGTTCCATCTCCTACCGCTCCAGCCTTCTTCCCTCACGTACTACACCTCAGTCTCACTCTCGTGCAGTCTTTCGACCCCCTCATTCCCGTTCTACCGTCGAAAGTTCACTATGTCACAATTGCAAGAAAGCTCTTGTCACTCCCAATACTAACCCCCCTGATTCCACCCAGGAGCGTGTCCCATCCATCAGACCAAGTAAACGGGGTGATCGGATAGATGATCCACAGACAGAAAACAAGGTGGTGTCATCCATCAAAAAGCGTCGTTCGGAGGAGGCTGATAAAGTCGAACACGTAAAAGTCAAAAGGCTCAAGCACGCTGATGATTTGTCCCCGTCGGTTACCAAAAAGAAATCCGAAGTTGCACAGGAACCCGTTCCACCAGCATCAGTTGTGCAGGTTTTGTCGGTGAAAAAACACAAAGAGAACGTTGATGCAGCGTGCGCCAAGGATCTAATCAAGCACCAGACGGGCTCCACAGTGCACAAGCTTTCAGTACATGAGGGCTCTCCAAAACCACATACAACCGCTGCATCCGCACATGATCGCCGCAGAAGTTCGCACACCAAGTCGAGGCATCGTGATCGTCAAACCTCCCTGTCCAAGCGTATTAACGGGACGTATACCCCGTGTTTGATTAAAGAAGCGAGGTCCTTTCACAAAACTGATTTAGAGAAACACGAGTCGGACAAACCTCCTGGAACAGAGCCCCCCATTCCGCCAATAAAAATCAAAATTAACCGCTCCCTTATCCCAGCCGAAGGAGGCAATGACTCTGATCAAAGCAAAGCCTCAGACATGCTAAGTGAATACCGAGTTAGTCAGTTCAGTCTTTCAGATAAAGTTTGTTGATTCTTCCTCCTTTTTGGATAAAGAATTAGACAACCTACTACTGCATTTTGGTTTTTTCATGCTTGAGAACGGAGTAACCATTTGAGAACACTTTTTTTAATATCCCGTGGGAGATCATGCCTTGATAGGAACGGGGCTTTGTTTACCCTTTGCGAAGGTTCTACGTTAAGCTACATTAAGCGACCTGATTAATGAGAGAAGTAGGAGTATTTTTATGCTTTAATGAGGCGATATTCGTCGGCATAAAACATCCTTTTTATTGGGTAGCTCCTGCGCTAAGTTGACTAGACGTCGCTAGGACGAGCAAGGTGAGTACCCACTGGCTGGGTTTAGGTACCATGAGGTACTTTTGAGTGATGGTGTTTAGCCATCACCACTTCGTTCGTCTTCCAACTAGGTGGAGGTTGTGCACGACCTACCTGACGCCTCAATCAGCGACTCCGTGCTGTTCTCACACCGGCAGAACTCCCCTCTCCTTTCCAACAAAGATGCCTCAGCAACAGAGCCACCGTCCCCGTATTCCTCGCTATCTGAAGTGACTGGGCCCGTACCGCCTCAACATAAAGACGTTCCCTCAGGTAATGACCGCTCAGTGAAACGATATCGGCTCCCCTCGGATCCCTCAATCACATTCCGAATTGACGATGTGGTGTGGTGCAAACTCTCTGGCTGGCCGTGGTGGCCCGCACGTATAATCAGCCTGCATCGTTCCGCCTCTTCGTGCATGGCTTGTGTGCGATGGGTTGCGTGGAATCAAATCTCCCATTTTCCTTGTGAAAAAATCTTCCCATTCCTTGTTGAGGATGATAGAAAGGTGGACAAACGTCGAATGAAAAAACAGACAGCATATAAAAAAGCCATTGAGGAGGCCCTAGCAATTGCACGAATGCGCGCCACACAAAGCTTTAACGACGATGAAAGTGATGACGACGCATTTGACAATAGTGTGGCTCATGAAAAGCCTTCCAGTTCAACAATGCAGGTTGGTTGCAATGAAAGTGCAATTAAGACGCCACCGCCGGTGAATGGATTTCCCCTGGTATTTCCATCCGACGAGTCAGGGAGTGAATTTGATGGCGGCGGCCCACTCATGATTGATCATGTTCCTGCGCCCACCAAGACAGCCCTAGAAAGTGAAGTAGCCGAGCCTCGTGCCGTCTTCCTTCCCACCGCCACACAGTCATGCTCGATTCTGCAGTAGCAACAGTCCTGTCCCACTTTCAGGGTGTGCTTCTCCCCGCCTTGGTGCAGATTGTACAGTGTTTAGCTTGTTCTTCCCTTCCTCTTCTTTTTCTACACGCGTATTGCCGCGCCAAATTATCGCGCCATGCTTCCCGTCCCTCCTGACCTCATTCAATGCAGCTCTGTTTCAAGAGTACCTCCGGCTGTGTACTAATGTTTCCTAACGATTACTCGCGTTGGATTATACTATTTCTTTTACTTAAACGAGCCACGAAAAGTTGCAGTTAATAACGATTTGGTTGCTTGTTTTTTTTTTAAATGTCCTGTCCTTCCACGTGCCTTGTGAGTCCACGGGTCTGTATAAATTGAATATGTAAATGCTTTAAATTAATATTACTTTTGCCTTTTTGCCTTAAAGAAGAACCACTTACATGTGAAAAGGTATTGGATGCAATAAAATAGATTTTACTCGATCCGCTGTCTGAGGTACAAAAGTGGTTGAGGTGTGTAGGGGCTGGAGGTGACCTACCTACCTACGCTTTGGAGGTGGAGCGCTCAGGTTTCCCAACTGTGGCTGCAATCAGGTACTTCAGGTCCATCAGGAGCATTTTCAACGCCTTCGTCCAGTTCTCGTCAGTGGTGGTGGAGCATCTAAAGGAGGATGAATGGCCCAAAGACTTACTTAACGGAAAAGGCGGACCCACTTCTATCCTGAATGCGTCCACCATCGAGGATTTTGAAAGGTAGACAAAAAACCGGTGGACGTTCAACTCGTGCTTGAAGCTGACCAACACAGTCAAGAAGCATCACCAGTGCGTTGTCGAAGCTGGAAAAAGCCAAACGCTCACATGGTGTGAATAGTGGGGAAGATGTCAAAGCTATGGCAAGTTAGTTCTGACTTACCTTGCACTGCTGAATAGCCTCATACTTCCAGGGGAATTGTAGAGAGGTAACGGTGTCCCATTCGGCAATGCGGCAATCTTTGACTGACTGCCCATGGGAATTATCACGTAGCTGGAAGGAAGGCCATCAGTTAGTGCCGGTGAGTAGGCGCGGAGAAAAACTAGAGTAAATTTACTTTTTAAAGGTGTAGGAAAGCTTCTTGGCAAGACAGGTCACCAGCATGGCGCACTGTCCCAAAGCTCCATTTATTTCCGGCCACGTGATCTAAGGGAGCAAAAGAGCGGGAAGGGTGAGAGGAGGTTGGAATGGATACTTTCCCCGGAAGGTAAAATTCATTTAAATGAATTTCGCTGCCTTCGGTGACGCCTTTGCATCTCGTCGGGCTAAGTTTGACAAACACACAACACCGAAAGTATTCCGCTCACTTCGATGGCTCAGCACCACTCAAACAAGTGAAAGGGAGTTGAGGCAACTCAAAAGAGTCTCACCGGTTTCGATGCCAACCGACCCAGGTGGAGACCATTTATGACACCAATGTGTCCATCGTACCAGATGGGAAAAGCGGCGTTGAGGACGTTGGTTCGTCGAAGCCGCTCGTACTGATACCGAGCATCGTTGAGACGGGCGTCAAGCACACCCAATGACTCCTCCGCTTCCATCAGTGTTAGGCGTTGCTCGTTGTATTCGCTGGTTATTCTGGAAAAGAATCATGAAGACGATCACTTAAAGGTGATTGCTGTCCAAAAGAGGGAAAAAATTAAAACGAACCGGTCAAGCTCAGCTTGTCGAACGAGCAAAGCGGCCTCATTGGCGGCTATTTGTTTATCTAACAGTCGAGACTCGCGTTGAAGGCCGACGAATTCTTGATGGAGGGAGAGTAATTCCTCAGTGTAATGTTGCTGTGCGTCGGCAGTTGTCTCAACATCTTCCACCTTCACTGGAATGTCTTCTGTAGCATGCAACTGTTCGTGGTATAAACCGTCTTCATCGTATTCAGCTGAAGAAGTCTCCAACGGATCAGATGATTCCTCGTCAAGAGAACCCCTCTGAAATTCGCAACTCGACGCCCTGAGGCAATACTAACTTATGAGCAAAAATTGTACAAAAGAGTTGGAAAAAAACGTACTACCGACAGAGAAGAGGTTTGTATGGACTGCTTCGGGATTAAAAGCATTCGATCGGCAGAATCTTTGGCGTTTGCACTCGGATCAGTTCTTCCCGTTGTGTTTGCTTTCAATTGCTTGAGTAGGGCTCTACCAAAGGAGCGGGGTGAAAGTTGGCCATTCTTGTCTATAAGCATCAAATAGCCACAAGTACTAGGAACTTACTCGAGGCAGGCGATCTCCTCCTTCTGAAAATCAAGCAACTGTTGCTGAGTGCTGATTAGGGTGTCAGCACAATCTTGACACATTGGATGATTTATTTCTGTTCGACCATTGATAATGTCGGAGAGGTGGGCATTCACCTGCAGGGTCAAACAGCAAATCTAGCAGCTAGTGAGAGGCGAGACAAATCTATTCCTGGAAGGTATTAACCTGGAGTCGGTGATCCAAACCAGAGATGGTGGAGTAGGACGGAGATGAAGCGTCCCTAAAATGAATACGAAAAAGAGTGAACCCAGGAGAGACGCTGTACAGAGAGTAAAAAGTAGATCCAAAGACAACTTACCATGTGTATTCGGGGCCTTGAAGGAAGAGGAAAAGGGAATAACTATGGATTAATACGTTCAGGGAACTTCATGACAGCTATAAACGATTGGGCTCCATCGGGGATAAGTGAACTTGTAAAGGCAGTGGTGAGAAAGACTCCCCCAGTTTTTTTTTTCAAAATAACACCCAAGAGCCTTCCAAGTACTCGCTGGGAATATCTAAAAGTAAGCAAACATACCCACGATGCTAGAAAGATCGGAGGTACAAGAACCCCCAAAATCCGGGGTCAGATCGAGGGGTCTCTTGCATTTCTGACAGTAGTACTGCACAGCGATGCCTGGCCCTGTCTCGTCACTCACAAGGCCTGACATGCCTTCTAAAACACCAAACAGACCAACAGTCAAGCAGGAAACCGTTAAATTTGACTGTTGAGGACGAGGAGGGGGATAAAGGGTATACACTGGACGAAAATGGGTAGCAAGAGCACCAAAAGAATAAAAGTAGATTGGGAAAAGTTCTTTATTGGGAGGAACGAAATATATGCACAAGTGGAGTGTTCATCAAGAGATGAGATATAGAGGCACACATTTTAAAACTTTGTGGATAATATGTAAAATCAGCGACGCCAAGCTAGTAGTAATCTCGACGCGGATTGTTCTAAAATACAAGAAAAGATGAGATCTAAGACACTTTGCAAACTACTAGCAGAAAAGATGCAACCACGTTGGAGGAACATACCAATGGATTGGGGCGAAACCGATAGGCTAGCATCATACGCTTTCGATAGGCCTCAAACTCATCATCTTCAACGGTAAGGTTTGATGATCTCTCCACACCGAGACCGACACCTTCCACGTGAACATTACCCCTAGTATAAATAGGGCATTGCAGATGAGCAACTGAGAAGGAAAGGGGCAATAAAAATCCCGAAATTCGCAAAAAGTACCAGAGTTCAAGAAGACATTGACTAACTGGCCAGCCGCCAGGATAAAAATCCAAATATTCAATCAAAGTAATTGACCTACTTGCTGACAGGATTTACGATACCCTGACCGGATGCGCCGAGACCCTCACCCTCTTTCCAGCCCATCTTCTCAAGCATTTGGAAACCGACATTCTCACAAGTGAGTTTAAACTGTTTATATTCGCTGTAGTCGGGCTCACGACCCTCCTTGAGAGCCTAAAAACGGAATGGATTCTTCCGAAATGCACAAGCGCCGTAACCCAATTGCGACAGTAGCTTACACGGTAGGTCTCCATGAAACGATCCAGTTCATCGGGAGGCAAGAAGTCACCTATGTGATGTTTTCCTTGTCCCATTTCGGTTAACTTCTCTGCCCAGTCTAAGGGTTCAAAAAGACCTCATGTAAACGTTCAATTAACAGTGACAGGGGTAAGAGAAGATGAACAAACGCATACCACGGGTGGCTTCCATCTCTGCAGCTCGGAGCTTGTGCTCCCAAGTGCCGCCTTCACAATCCTCATCGGAATCATATTCATACTTGACCTCTAGGCCATCAACAGTTTTCCTAGCTTTTTTTGAGTAATTTACGCCTTCAATCGACTCCATCAACTGTTGCTCCTGCATCTTCAGGCGCTGCTGAGCCAATATGAACTCGTGCATAGCTTGAAGCTGCAAGCGGAAGAATAAAATGACCAAAGGACCAAAGTCAATTTTCTAAAATAACACCAATGCATGGAGGCTACCTCCTTTTGATATTGAATTTGTTTAACTTGCTCCTCACTGAGAACAGCACCACCCGTAAGTTGCCGCACATTAGAACAAATTGATTGGGCGGACACATTACCTACCGACGAAATAGAAAGCTCATAGAACCCGTCAAGTCAGAGTTAAGTAATGCAAGATCACTGATAATTGGCGAGAAAAAGCATTGCAAGGAAGGCAATACTCATACTAACCTGAGGCTGCCAGTTGGGCGGCAACCTTTGCTGCAGCAACGGCGGACGCCAACAATTCGCTGTGTGAAAGCTCACTCTGACTTTCAGACTTGACTGTCTGGTCAGAGTCCCATCTAGATTTCCTTTTTCGAGTGGATGCAGGTGTCTCCGCCTGCTTCAAACAGGATTGCTCCGGCTTAGTTGCATTCGCATCAACATCACACACCTTAAGAGTGTTATTTTTGATAGGAGGCCTTTCTGGAGGAAGTTGAATGTCGGAGAGTTTATAGTCCACCTTACAGGCCTCAATTTCCTCTAACAAATTGATGTTAAATGGGCAACAACACTACCTTCAGCTGGGATCTTTGACTTCTTGACAAGTTCTTCTTGTAACCTTTTTTGCAGATATTTACATTCGAGAGAGTCCGGAACGGTGAGAAACCTAGAGTGTTAGGGCTGAAATTTGCGCACCAGTATTGCACGCTGTCCTCGAATTTCGCGACCTCTAACTTTGCCAGTGACTGAGGCAAACCAACAAGACGCATGATCAGACTTTCAATCGCAATGATGGCTTTTTGATCTTCAGGTGGTAACACTGGAAATACTAGGATTAGACCAGGATACCGCTTTTTATTAAAAGCATCATAAAACAAGAAGCCTCTACCTTTGGGGAGAATCACATCTAAAGCGAATGGACTTCGCAAAATCAGAAAATTAGGATACTTACGCATCCAAGATTGAAAATGCATTCTTACTTGTCTAAAAAAATTAAGTGAAATAAACACGACATACAGTCGAAGGACCAACATCAACATTGGCACTGATATTCGCAAGGTCCTGCTCAGCTGCAGAAAAGTCACGTAAGGAATGGTTTACCTTGAAGTTGCTTAAAAATCTCCATAAAGCTCCCATCATTTTTAAAGGGTATTCTGGACGTCATTGTGCTAAACAGAACAACTTGCGTATTTGACCAGCCCATTAAAAGCCGATGGCGACAAGGAAAAATTATTAACCCACTAGAGTATACAATTTAGATAACCTCAAAAAATTATAAAAAATTTAAAAATAATAAAAAAAATTTTGTGTTGTTATTTTTAAACAATATTTGTAAGAATTATATCTTATAAACGAACAAATTTTCTAATCCATTTGCGAAGATGAGCAAAGTATTTCTTTTTATTGTTTAATTTTACACAGCATTGGCCTTTAAAATCGCGCATTAAGAAATTATTATTTATTTGCGGACAAAAAATTGAGCAAATAATATATTAGCATCGCAACAGTCTGAATATTTGGAAACTTAGGTGCAACATTACACCAATTTTGATTGCAAGTGGCTATGCAACCGTGGTAGAGTTCTTCAGATAGGTGAAACTGCCCGCAGTGTGTGTGAATTCCTCCCAATTTTTGCATTGAACAGCGTCGAATACAAATGCTTTGCCCATCGCTGACCCGCTGTCCTTTGATCTTTGCGCAATAACGTGCATAACTCAAACCGCCGTGACCTGTTCGACCTTGTCGACAAGGCGCCTCGACAGGAACGGATCCATCCATTGGGTCTTCACAACTCGGATTACTTCCGTTGATTGAGACGCATACGTAACAGGCTAGCCCTGAAGCTAATTGAGATGCAGATGTGATAATGCAAACTTATGTTGATTAACAGAGTGGGTTTTTTTTAAAGTTTGCGGAAATAGTGTTTAATTAATTAGCAATTCGTTTATTAAACAATGGTATACAAAAAAGATTCTCCTGGCTTTTAAAAAAATAACGTGGAGAAAATTCACTCAGCTGGATATGTCAATCGCTTGCTGCTTTAGCGGGGTAAGATCGCATATATCAATAATAACATATTATATTATGAATTTTCTATATAACCTTAAGAACAATAATTTACACTTTTCTGCATAATGGTTTTTTCTGCTAAGCGGATCAAACATATTTTTGATTATTAATCATGCTTTGCTTTTTTTCATATTGTATTAAATTTGGAAATGAGAGATATAACTTCCTAAAATCGTTTTTTAACCAATAATCCCTGAAGCTTGCAGACAAATCAAACAAGATTGAAAATCAATCTTATGCAAAATAGTATGATTGCATGGCATTTTTCATTTAGTTTTTGTACACCTACCTTTGGATGGAAGCAAAGCCGCTAGTATCGCCAAGAGCTTGAAGAGGACAATGAAACGACAATGAATTGGCATCCTCTTTGATTGAAACCAATGTATGCACGTTAGGTCAGTGGTCGACACAGTTGCCGAAACTGGACCTTTTTTGGTGAACTGATAAACAATGTTTACTACACCCTCAAGGTGAAGTCTCTCTGCATGTACACAACGGTCAAGACACTAACGCGCTCAGTAAACATTTGCATTGACAGTCCTGCCCCTACCACTTGTAGTTTCAAAATGCACATTATGAAAAAGATAATTTGACTTAAGTGTAGGCATCACAAACTAAATCATAGCACGCAAAAGATATTCGTTGTCATGGGGTCCTTAAATAAAGGCATGGAATGAATTTTAAGATTGCAAAAAAAGGGTTAGACCTATCCTATAAAACATAAGGAAATCTACTTGACAGAGAAAATAGTTTTAACTTTCTTAAAGTTAAGTCTTTAGTTTAAGGTAGCACCCTTTGGTTTAGAATGTATACTTTGACTGAATGGTCGCATGTAATACTTTGTTTGTTTAAATTTACCTAATGTCATTTTAAAGATTTTTTTATTTTGCTTTGGGACTTGTTTGCTACTCCTCCGTGCTACCGCAATACATTCATTTCTCTTTAGCAATGCCTTGGAATGATGTTGCATGCATATGCGATATTAAAATCGGTGATAGCACCAATATAAAATTTTGTACATTTTGAAGGGCAGTAATGCTACCTGAAATATTAAAATCTAAGATAAATAAATAACGTTAGATATCAGTGGCGCTAATATTTGCTCAATTTTCAGAGCGGTCATAAGAACCTGTGATAGAATAAGCAATACATGTCTTACCTTCCAAATAAAAAATGTCTGTCCTTTCTTGGTTAAAATTTTTATTTCTAGGGTCGAATAATTATTTCCAAAGATTTTGCACATCCCCGGGAAACCCTTTTATTCCATTGGCTCCTACTATTCTGTGGGGTTTTGTTCGGGCAGTGTCTATAGGGGCGTGGCGTTGGGATGGTTCTTTCTCTTGATCTTTTCAGGGCCGATAAGGGTGGTAATCCTGATATACTGAGAAACAATGAGAAGAAACGGTTCAAAAATCCAGAAATCATTGACAGGATTGTTGATTTAGATGAACAATGGCGTAAAGGTTTGTTTGCATTCTTGTCTAAAACATCCATTTAGCACGTTCCGCTTGTGATCGCCTGAATCGTTCGAAGAATTTATGCAGCAAAACTATTGGAAAGAAGATGAAGGTAACGGATATTTTTTAATCTACTTCTCAGTCTGGAGAGTTACCGGGTGATGATCCTATGCTACCATCCGAGGTTGCCGAAAACGTGATTGAACTTACCGAGGAACAAATTAATGTATGATGAGAAACTGTCGGCTATCTGTTTGTAGGGTCTCAGCGTTTGTCAAATTAAGGTCTTGACTACTCATATTGATGAGACCATAAAAAGCCAACAAAAGCTTTCTGTTGTACTAGAGAAGACAAGAAATGATCTAGTTTACGAAGTCGGCAATATTTTGCATCCTGAGGTTCCTATATCTGATGATGAGGTTATTGTGTCTTCACCTAACCTCGAAGCGTAGGGCAACAATAAATTGATTAGCACGTTTGGCGATGCGTCGGCTGTAAAACAATATTCACATGTGGATTTGGTTCAGATGGTAGATGGATTTAACGGCGAACGTGGTACGGCTATTTCTGGCAACCGATGCTACTTTTTGAAGGTACTTTTGAGCATTGATTTATAATACTCATTGTCTTAGTGACTATTTTGAGCGAAATGTTTTTCGTTTGCTCTAGGGTCCGTTAGTGTTTTTGGAGCAGGCTATTATCAACCTGTCTCTGAGAATGCTGCATGAGCGCAAGTATGTACCGCTCTACACGCCATTTTTCATGCGCAAGGAAGTGATGCAGGAGGTGGCACAATTGTCGCAATTTGATGAGGAATTGTATAAAGTTACAGGGAAGCGGGAGGCCGCGGGCGATGATAGTACTGATGCTGAAGAAGAGGTAAAATATCTTATTGCTACGTCGGAACAACCGATTGCAGCGTATCATCGTGGTGAATGGATGTCCCCTGCGGATCTGCCCCTTAGATATGCCGGCATTTCCACCTGCTTCCGGCAGGAGGTGGGAAGTCACGGCCGCGACACTCGTGGTATCTTCCGTGTTCATCAATTTGAAAAGGTTCGTTTGTTCATCAACGTGGATGTTGGGTTTCCTTACATTTTTGGAAAATTCTTTCAGTTTTTTTTCTTAATTCATAAACATGCATTGTCCATCTCTCAGGTGCGTTTGTCTCTAGGTTGAACAGTTTTGTATCACTTCACCCCACGACAACGCCTCTTGGGTGATGTTCGATGAGATGATTTCTACTGCCGAAAGTTTCTTTAAGGTGAGGTAGACCTGAAGCTACCTATTTGGCTTTTTATATCGTTTTATGTACATATGTGCGTGCTATCTGAGCATAATTATTTTTAACTTAGGTTCTTGGTATTCCGTATCGAGTTGTGTCCATCGTTTCTGGCGAACTCAACAATGCGGCTGCGATGAAGTACGATTTGGAGGGTTGGTATCCGGGCTCAAAGGCTTTCCGAGAGCTTGTCTCTTGCAGCAACTGCACTGACTACCAGTCGCGTCGTCTTGGTATTCGCTTTGGCCAGACTAAAAAGATGGGCAGAGAGGTAAAGTGGCTATGGGTTTACAACATTAAGCCGATTTTGATTCGTCTTTTAAGTGAAGAACGCGTATACCATTTCATTGGGTTTTAGGTCGAGTATGTGCACATGCTGAACGCTACCATGTGTGCAACCACTCGAGTGATTTGCGCCATCCTAGAGAACTACCAAACTGACGATGGCATTGTTGTGCCAGAGGCGCTTAGGGAGTTTATGCCCCATGGTACGATTTTCATAAGTCTTTCATTGTCACTAACACAACTGCGTAAGGATGAAGTCTGTTGTGTGTACTTCTGTAGATTTGAAGGAGAAGATTCCATTTGTTCACGCTGCACCAATTGATCAACAGAGAGGTGATGTTGCTGATCTGGCGGCAAAGTTATCTCTAGAAGGGAAACGCGAGTGTGAAAATTCCGCTAATAGTAGCGTCGAAGTAGCCCCCCACACGAGGGCGTCTGGAAAGGCGGAACTGCCCCCAAATAATGCTAAATCAGCGAGAACCGAGGCGCCAGCAACCACAAACGGGAACTGTGCGCTTGCTGCTGCGCCTCCTCCTGTTGGAGCTCCAGAAAACGTGCGTAAATCACGCCGCAGACCGAAGAAAAAGTGAGACTTAACAAGTGTTGGATCTGCCGCGCTAAGTTAATTATAATAATAACTGGTTTATCTTTTTACCTTCTCATTGGCAATTGTTTAGGATGTCCAAGTTATTAATGTGCCGTATATCGTGAAGAGGAAGGGTCTCGTTGTAGAAACATTTTGGAGACCGTGTTAGTGCTCTGTATTAAGGTATTGCTGGATGCCGCGAGATTCGGGCGGTTAGTGCGCATTCAATGCAGGGGTAGGGTGCGCGAAAAGTTCACTGGTCGTTGGGATGGTGGCTGGCGGGGGAATGGGAGCGGACGTGCCCATTCCACGTCCAACGCCTCGGAGTGATTTGCGAAGCCGGTTTCTGTTAGCGAAATCTGAGGCTTGACGCTGGAAGTATGTCTCAGTCCCGAAGCGCAACTGACGTAAAATGGCTTCATCAGCGTTTATACTAAATGCTTTATGAAACGTACAGGTTTAAGTTTAAGCAGATCCCATACGCCGATGGATGTGTGCAATTTTCAAAATTCCTACTCTTTTGCGGACTGCCAGTAATTTGATATTCATCTCTGTTCGCAGGTGGCTTTGCAGGTTTATCAGTCTCACAGACAGTCACCTTATTTGGTAACGCAGTTATATAGCCGAACCAGCATACTCCTTCTAGTGTGGCATGATTTAGGGCGCTAGGACGACCCTATCGTCCTAGCATTCCAATCAAATCACAACGATCCTGAAGGGATCAAAAAGTCTGGGCTGCTAAACTTCAGAGGAGAGTGGGAGTTTGTTACAAGTTGAAGCCCACGCAAGAAGGTTACGCACTTGCTATGCTTACGGAGGAGGTTTGCAGAAAAAATATTTTATCAACCAAATAATCAAAACAAACAAAACGTAAAAATAAAAATTTTTTTTTAACAAATGCTTGTAAATGCAGCTATTTTGCATGCTGCAACAAATTCAAAAGCATAGTTAGAAAAAATTGTTTTATCGTGTCAAATTTTAGGTAGGTGGTTCGAAGAGTGTTAACCACGCGCTTACTGGCCGTGTAAGTTGTAGTACAATGTGACTTTATTTTGCAACTCCGAATGTGTTTTGCAAGCATCATACATAGGTTTGTGTCGGCGCCCCTTTTAATGCTGGCCATGCGATAACTTTTTCATGCTCTTAGTACTCGTTTGTTCCGAAATTTAATTGATGTAAACCTGCTTATTTTACTCCAGGTGTGAGGGAAATGTCATCGTTTGCTGCATTGGTGAGTTTATTTTGATGTGGCTTTTTAAATCGAAGGGGGTGTGCAAAGAACTATGCGATACCTGCAGCAACTTGGGTTGGAAAAAGCCCACAGATATTCAGTCCAAAGTTATCCCAGTCGCACTAAAGGGCAAGGATATTGTCGGGTTAGCTGAAACGGGTAGTGGTAAAACAGGGGCTTTTGCAATCCCAATACTTCAGGTAGTGTTCTTTTCTATTATTTACTTTCAAGAATATCTTAAGGAAACCGCACTATAACTATGCGCTTATATTGACGCCAACGCGCGAACTTGCCCTTCAAATACGGCAACATTTTCTGGATATTGGCTCCGAATTCGGACTCAAAGTCCTGTGCCTAGTTGGTGGCCAGCACGTTGAAGACCAGCATAAAGCCTTGAAGAATGTGAGGCATCACATAATTGTTGGTACCCCTGGTAGAATTGTCTATCACATTGAAAACTCGAAGGAGTTATGTCTTCGTCGTATTCACTATTTTGTTTTGGATGAAGCTGACCGAATGCTCGGTGGCAACTTTGATTCGCAGCTAGAAAATATTTTGTCCAAGTTACCAGAGAAGCGTAAGACTTACCTTTTTTCGGCCACAATGACAGGAAATGTAAGTCTCGCGCGTCATATAGACTTCCTCTTAGCTCGAAAAGGTGCAAGCTGCCTGCCTTCGAATGCCTGTTCGTTTGGAAACTGCGAAAAAATACTCCACCGTCGATAATCTAGACCATGCATTTGTGTTTCTGCCAGATCAGCGAAAAGATGCCTACGTAGTGAAGCTCTTGGCGGATCTTGATGGGAGCGTACGCATGCATCCGTGCGCATAAGAAGTTTAGGATTGTGAAACACTTTGAGAAGCTATTTTCGTCGCGTTGAACTCCGAATTTTCTTCACTATTATGAATTCTTACTACGCTTATATATTGTTTTAGACGTCCTGTGAATCGCGTACAATTATTTTCGTTTCTACTGCTCGAGAATCAGTTCGACTGGGTGAAATGCTCCGGCACATTATTGGTAAGGACCGTGTCGTCATTCTGAATGGCTTGATGCGGCAAGATAAACGTGGAGTTGCGCTGCAAAAGTTCAAGTTGGGAGATGCCAGCGTTATTGTCGCTACTGATTTAGCCTCCAGGTATTGAATATATCTTCTAATGCCTTAATGGTTTTGTTCATCATTTGCGTAATGTGTTTCTCTATTTCAGGGGTCTTGATATTCCTGAGGTGCAGTTGGTTATCAACTATGATATTCCAAGTCATCCTGCTTCATGGAGTGAGGCGGCAAAGGCTTACATTCACCGCGTGGGTCGAACGGCGCGTGCCGGACATCCGGGTCGGGCTGTATCCCTTGTCACTCCCTATTCTGTTACCCGTCTTAAGATCATCGAGGCCACTCTGGGTTCCCAGATTGCGCAACTGGCTTGGATCGACCCCTGCAAAACCGACCCTCAGCTACTCAGTAAAATCGACGATGCCAATGCGCATGCCAAATCGGTGAGTGTTGGGACTGGCTCTGGTGGCAAATGTGAAAAGTCTTTAGGCTTTGAGGAACCTGTTGCTGCCTTATTACCATAGATCTATATTGGACCGTTTTTTGGAATCCAAATGTGGCAATAATTGGGGCTAAACATTTTGTTGCTTTGTAGATTATTCGTGCCAGTGATAAACGCCAAAAGCAAATGGAAGCGAGCCGTTCAAAAAAGCGGAAATTGGCTTTCACAAGTGCGAGTGGGCCTGGCGAGCCACTTTCAGACGAATCTAAAGATGATTTGTAGTTGCTGTATCTCCTAACTGTGTAGACGAGAGCTGAATGTAATGCTTAATTTTGGCAGATCTAGGTTTTCGGCTTACTTGTTGGTTACAACGGTGGGGGTGCGTCTACGGTCTCGTGCTGCTGCGTGCCTGTAAGCGGCGCCGAGCGACTGTTTGCATTACGAATCAATGAGTAGTCTTAGTGGGAGGTGGGTACGCGTGGGTTTTTTAATAGGCATGGTTAACTCCTAAATGGTATGCTTTTGACTAAAGGAAGCCAAGGTGGGAGTCAAGATTTTCTAAGTTGAACAAGTTCTGCATTAGCATAACAACGGTCACCTTTGTTGTGCCAAAAGAGTTAGCACGACTCATGGAAATAATTTAAATGCAATACTCTTTTCAAAAAAGCATTTAATGTCGGCGTACCTTTTTGGTCTACTTATGAGCATTTGCATTCAACTTCTTTAAAGTGCTATTAGTTTGGACCGGTTATACGAGTGGGTTAGTAGTTGTCTTGGTAGTTCGGGGTGTTTCGGGGAGGATTTGTGTGATGCTGCATAAAGATGATCGTAAAACAGGTAGGTTTCACTTCAACTACATTTTAAGCAGCCAAGCATCGTAGTCCGTTCACCAGGTTTGCGCGGTATATCCGACATGCTTTGGGGAGGGACCATCATCCATCAAAGGAATCTAAGAAACACGGTTCTTTGGATGATGTGGGCGGGGGCCTGACAAATTTGACAAGCCCGAGTGGTTATCCACGAGATTCAAGGTACACGTGTTCGTGGTCCCTAACATATTTCTTAGTCCCCATCTCGCTCTCTATGTTCTTTTTTATGCAGAAAATTTTTGTCTTAGCGATAGGTTTGTCCACCTCACGCATCCGACCCACATGTTTTGCTTGAAATAGGATAGGATTTTTATCTAGTTTTTCCGTTTACTGATTGCTCTTTTAGCTTAATTTTAATCACCTTACCAAGCCTCAGAATGTTGATTCAACGACGAGCAAAGATTTTGAATTAGGCAACTGTCGTATCGGTTTTTAGAAATATATAACCGGAAATTTAGATAATCGAAGCACCGCGCTTTGTGACTCTTTCATATTTCTATGTTTTAGTATCATGGTACATTCTTATTTGTAATGGTGGCTGATTTAACCCTTGTTCGTGCTCTAAAAGCATCCATTTTCCTATTTAAACTATTGCTTAACTTTTGTACTTACAGTTTAACGTCATCGGCGCTTTCGCAATGTTATTTTAATCGGTGTCTTTACAATTTAACCATTCTATGTTTATACATGATTTTAGCAAATCCGTATCAAAATTTTTACTCCCTCATTTTATTTCCTGCTAAGTACGTACATCAATTTTCTTGGACGCATACGGAGTAACAAGTCCTGGGGCACATTTCTAGCCTTCTCTCCTCTGCACACAAACTTCTATTAAGCTCAATCTTGTTTCGTTTTGAGTCGTACCGCACAATGCCTCCGCTCAAAGTTCTAAATGCCTTTCCTAAGGAATAAGTTGTGCGTGATTTGGTTCTCCTTTTTTGGCAAGTTATTTGAAATACTTCACTCTACTCCTTGGTGGTATTAATGAAGCTAATTTCACTTAAATTATTGAAGCATTTGTCACTCATCTCATGCCTTTGAGCTTCACTTTTCGTCTCTTCAACCTCATTTACTTCCTCATGACCGAGTGCATGGCAACTTCACTCCAGGGGTTTATCCTATTTAACAACTTGGCCATTCTACTTTGTTGATTTTGGGTGTTGCTAACTTTTCGCACTTGATCTTTTTCGTCTTATTTGCATATATAATGAGGCGGGCGTTACTAGGACCTGTCTGTGAATTGTATCCCACCCTGCATTACCAAAGCCAAGTACGCACGACTAACCCGTATCTGTTGCCACTCACGAGATGGGTCTCTGTGTGTAGTACTGACAAAGTCTGCATTCGAAAGCCTTCATTGTGTCACATCCTTCCTACCCGTTTGAGATCTTTATTCTTCTCTAGCCTGCTTAAAAGTATATGATCAAATTTGACGATTGGCAGTGTTAAACCTCGTTTGCATGAATACTTAGCTCATTACTCTCTCACCCGCCACATGCATTTGTGGCACATACGTAACCCGACTCTGAAGTCATTCATCCCCTCACAATTATTTAACTGTCTGATTTTAGAGAGGATGGAGCTGAAAATCAGGTAGTTAATCGCGCCAGTTCGATGGGAAATTTAATTGAACGTCTCCCACACTCTTCTCCGGTGCGTTTGCCTCCCCTATCGCTTAGATTCCAGGTAAGTTGTCAAATCGTACCTTTTTGCCCGCTTCCCCCATACCGCATAGCTTTTGGCTTTTATTTCACAAATTATCAATGCTAGCGGGTGGCCATTCACCTCTCCATTGCTCCAGACTTGCTCATTTCACATTTTCACCATGATGACCTCACTTTGAAGAACGTTTGAAAAACATCGTGTAGCTATCACACTTTGTGTTGCTAGTGGGTAACAATCGGAACATTTCGTAGGAATTATGGAGCACTCGCTCAGAGAGTGCCAGTCGGTGGAAATCGCAGTCGGGGCTTAAGATGGTTCTTGTAATCACCCTCGTTTTCTAGTCAGTCCTGCGTTCTCCAATGCTGTTGCCCTTAATCAAAAAGTGTCTTTCCCAAATTCATTTGTTTTTTCGCAGATTTAGTAACTCCACTTATGTATTAGTTGCTACTTATATAAATGTAAGTAGACCTGTTAACTTATTCACACCCTCATGGTAAACCTAGTGTCGGTGTCGGTAATTAAATCAGTGCTATAGCAACATCGGCTTATGGTACCACTTGAACCACAGGTTCACAAATCCAATTCTCCTCATACTTTTAAGTACTCCCCCATGTGTTCGCTCCTGCCCTTCCAAACGCATCCATTGTTTCACCTTCGACCAACTGTTTACTTGAAGTTACTAGTGCACCTAGCGTGACCAACCGCATTTTCAAGTGCTCTCATACACTCCTAGCTATATTTTTGCGTGTCGGGCTGGCTGCATCGTGTGTTGCTTTGATTTGTGCCCTTTTTCATTACCCGTAGCCTCAAATCGGTCTCGACTTCATATCATCCCAGTTATCGTTCTTATTCTGTTAATCCGCCTAATTACCATGCTATTATGCCATATTTGCGAACGCATGAAGGTCTAAACAGTCCAGGGACAATCGGAGACGAAAGCATTCACTTTTAGCATGCGTTGCTACTCTCCTGCCATTTTGAACGGGTTTCATATGCACTCAGCTTGCCTCAGTAGCTCAAAAAGTCCACTTTTTGCTCTCGCCGAATGGATGATCCACTCTGTGCGACCACGCTCAAGCCTTAGCCACATTGACTTACCGAGTCGTCGGCGCAGGCGCGTTGGAGTTGCGTTGCCACGCCCTTCAACCGACTCAATAACCTCCACCGCACGCTTGCCTGTCTGCTCTCGAATTGCGTATGTGTGTGCGCGCGCCTGTCTGTCTATCTGCCCGTGAACCTGCTGCTTCGTTCTGCCATATTTGTGATGCGTGTCGGTGCGTATGTACGTGCTACTGAGCTTGTGCGTAGGGCGTGCGTTTGTGCGTGTTTGCGCGCACTCGCATTGTCAACCAATACCATAGCCAACGCTGTGTGTGTGTGCCTGCCTGTCTGTCTGCCCGTGCTTGCACCTGCTCTGCTGTCTTGTGTTACTTGTGATGCGTGTGCGTACCGCGTGCGTACGTACTAGTGAACTTTTGTGTTGGGTGTGTGTGGGTGGGGTATGCTCGTGTGCGCTTGCAGCGCCAACCAATACCATAGCTCAAATTGCGCGTTACCTCTGTGTGTGTGTGTGTGTGCGTGCTGTTGCTGTGTTGGCGTGTGCACGCTTCAATACCCTACGTTTAGCCTTGTGAAGTACCCTAAATAGTCAGTCGGGTCGTCGCGGTTTATCGCACACTGACAAAAGTCAACTAGCGGTTCATTCAGCCCTTGAAGGATCATGAATACCAGCTTTATGGTAAGGTAGCGAGAATTTCCTCCAAATTTTGCATACACGCACGCGCAATCGTTTTTTCCCCTTCGACTGCATGCTTAGTCCAAGTGAAGTTATTTATGTGGCTTGCACTTCTTTGAGCGCTTTTGAAAAGGAAAATAGTAATAGTTTTTTTGCCAACCCAAGGTATAGCTTGGCGTTCATTTGTGTAGCATTGTATTTGAAAGCTTATGCATCTCCACTTGGGGCGTATTGGAGAAGCTGGAAGTTGTAAATGGCGTTTTTTGTTTTGCAATCAGAAGGCCCTGTGTGTCATTTTTTTTCTCCTTCGGAACATTACTTCACTCGTGTTTTGAATTCATAAAGATTTTGCTTACTTCATGCACGGATCAAACTCTGGTCCAACATAAATCTCATTCGGAAGTGCGCATAATCTGGTGTTTATGCAAGACCTTAAGTGTTTTTCTCCTTTTTGAAGTACCCTTAGCACTGCTTTAATTGTGCTTCGTTTTCAGTGGTAAAGGCAAATCAAATGCTTATTAATGTTGAGGTCTCGCTTCTCACATCCGTGTTTTTACGGGAAAAAAATGCATACCTATTAGTCGCTGTAGTGCTTCCTGTGGTCTCCCTTGCACCCTTCTGAAGGAGGGATTGTTTTTGTTATAAAGTGCTCTAGTCTGATTACATTTTCTTAGCTTATTCGAGCCCAAGTTACCTTTTCTTTGCTATATAAACATCCTACTTCTTTAAAGGAAGAACTGGCGGCGAAGCTGAATGCTGGGCCCGTATTCCCCTCTAGTGGAGGTGCTCATCGATTCGGTGCTCCAACCACAGCGACGACAGAGCACACTTCCATCGCCTCAGGTGATACCACTCCTGGCTCTTTGTCGCCAGGGTCGCCTTCTAATGTTGGGTCCGTGATTAGGCGCTCTGCCGTTCCATTTCTCACTTGACTAACTTTTTATGCACATCTCGTAACTGGGATAATGTAATTGTCTCAACACGATTATTTTTTTATCCCGGTCACGAAACCCGTTCTAGATTCTCTATTTGCCAATTTTCAACCATCCTCCGTCCATTTTACCTGTTTATGTTGCATTTGCGCCTAGTCGGTTAACTCCCTTACCCTCCCTCGGTGTTAACACGTTGACATCCTCTTTCCATTCACTGGCCTATTTGTACTCATCGTAATTTTCAGGGATATCTCTCGTTCATAACCAGGTTCCTCATTTCGAATGTACACTGTAACGTAGTTACCGGTTGTAGGTTTTGCCTTTTCCTTCTGTGGGCATTGCCTGCAACTAAGCGCCTGATTGATTTGTCAAAAAATTTGCTCTCTTTTATGCATGCTTCAATCAGAAGCTCCATGTGGGCTTTATTTAGTATTCATTGTATGGCTCTTTTAATAGCCACGTTTTCTACCAGAGATTAAGGTGTTTGGAGCACGTTTGGTTAGGTGCTTCTATGGTGTATGAAGCTGCAAACGTGGCTTAAGGACAAGTGCCCTTGAGGCGCCATCAAATCTGACCACTCAGAGCACTTTGACACGCTAAACATATGAGGAGTTTGAACGCTGGATTCTCTAGAGGTAGGTGCAGAAGGTGCGGGTGTGAGTGCCGAAGCAAGATCCATGCTTCTATATGAATTCAGTGATTGAAAGAAACGCTCCTCTAGTGTTACTTTCGACGAACCGTTGTGCATAGTGAACTCACTTCTGAATTAGGTATAAGCTTAGCTATCTCGTGAAATTGTCAGTACCTGATGATGAATATCTGGTGGGATAATTTTAAGGAGCTCCTTAGGCAGGTCAATAAGCGGTGGATGGAGAACCTTTGTCACGTGTTCCCTTTGTGGATTGCAGTACGTTCTCCACTGGCACACTTTGTCGCCCTCTGCTACACAAAGTTCACGATCACGTGCGTCGAGGCCTTAAAAACGATGGCTACTAGAAAGTTGGAGGTTGTAGTTCCAGATTAAGCAGTCTTCTAATGCTCTGGTCTTTTTGTGCACGTTGTTTATTCTGTATTTCGGACTCTGGGTGCCATGGTTAAGCTATCCTCAATGCTTTGTTATTTTTAGCCCTAGAATTCGAGAAAACAGTGGCGGTCCAATTCAGGACTCCTACACAGAAGGCGCAAAGCTTCGTATACGCCTTAATCGTCAGCGCAAACACCGAGCACGCACAAGTCAACTAGACACCAGTGATTCCGCCGGTTCGATAGCCGCTACTTCTGCTCTCAATTGCATTGTCGAAGAGGAGGGCGGTAGTTCATTCACTTGTGTAACCCCGCCGGTGACTTCTCCAAAGCCTAAAATTTCTATATTATCGTGCTCGGACTTTGAAAGCAAGGTGGAAAGTGTGTCGTCGAAGACACGATCCCCATCGTCTATCGATAGTGACGTTTCTTCCCAAGACCTCGACGTACAGCTGAAACCCCCTTCTCAGCAAAGCCCAAGTAGCTTCACTGCTGAGAATATCTGTCTAGATGACGATGAACAGGAGGTTTTTGAAGAAATGAAGGAAGTGTGAGTTGTTTTGCTTCACTACACGCAAGAAACTAGAGGTAGGGCAATTAACTACCCTCTCCTCTGGTAATTTAATAAGCACGGTTTGAGAAAATATTATCTTTATTATTGTTTCTATGACCTACAAATTAGCACTCCCATAGCTCCAACTAATTAGAGCTTCATAGTTATCACATCCCTCTCCATGTGCTCTCTTTCAGGCAGCGCCTTATTGCCTTATTGAGTGCCTTTGCTTCATGTGTCAAATACTACTTAACGCCTTTGACATGCAACGATACCCAATCAGGTGGCATCATTGCCTTGCCCATAACCATCGCTTTTTTTTTGCGGACGCACTTTTTTTTATTGCATGGCTGTGATCAATTTTACCACGAAAAGAATGACTAACCTCCTGTTTGTGGCATAGTCAACACGATCTGGTTGATTTTTGTGTCCTGTGTATGGCATGAGTGCCAACGAATAATTCGCCTGACCTTGTAAATGTCCGCCAGACTGTGTGCGGTGGATGTGGTCATGGCTTCACGTGGCCACCGTCGATGGAAGCAGCCTCGTATTACACTTTTTTCGTGTGTTTCACTGAAATTGCTTCACCAATACCACACACATAAACACAGACACAAACCTCTCGCTCATGCCTCCACAATCGCTTCATTGTTTAGCAGTCCCTCAAAACCGTTACGACAAAGTGAGGCATTGCATCGTGAGACCTCACATCGCAATTCATCGTCCAGGGGTGGTGAAGTAAAGGGCCAAGAATACGCCTGGGTGTCAGCTAGTGGTGAAACTCCTTGCAATCGCGCGTTAAAAGACGATGAGTGGTTAAAGCAATTATCCCACAAGATGCCTAAACGGCCGATGTCTATGGCTACGGAGTATCTGACGTCATCGACAGCTATCCCCATTCGGCCTTCATTTGTCGCTCAGAAGATGACTCCATCGCCCTCGAGACTAGTGGAAGTCGAGGATAATAGTAGGATGGAGACTCGATTGTCACCATCGTTGGGAGTGAATCCCCCCACCCACTCTGAGCTGCAAAAACCAGAAATTGCGCCTTTGGCTGAACCTGAGCCCTTTCTGGCTGTGCGTTTGCGAACTCCAATTCGAGTGGATGCTACAGCTCCAAGTGATAAAAGCAGGGTAATGCTTCCATCTGTATGCGTGTCAGTGTTGTCTCGCACGCCCTTCTCATCTACTGCTTGCTTGCCAGCTTCCTTTCTTGCTTTCCCGCACCCTCTCTGTGTGTGTGATCCCCGTTGTTGCTGTTTTTCACACTACTTACCCGCTAGTTTAACCCTCACTTACAGTGATGACGCTTTTGCGTTAGTTTAAGGAATGTAACTTCACTTTGAAGTCTAGGCCCACCATAATTAGCAAATTGTGCATTCCGACTGAGACCTTTTGAGGGAGTAGATAGAAGTGTCAGCCTGTCAGTGAAATGTGAACTGTTAACACTATCATTTTTGACTGCCAACCTGATGTCACGGGCTGGGCATGATTCGGTAACGCCTTCTATTGCTTCTTTTGTAGGTCAAATTCTCGAGTGCACTCATTGACCACGATACAAATCGAAAGTCCCGGGTATGTGACCTCGTCAAGGTCTTTCAACAAGGAAGTACGACATGAATCCTACTTCTAACTTGCATCCACCTTGGAGGTGTTCGCCTATCGTTCAGTGCTTCATTTCGCTTGTTGGATGCTAATTTTCCGTGAGAGGGGGCGATGCGGACCCTTAATCAGCACTTTGTTTTGCCATCACCGCCTTGTGTGAGTCTTTCTTCTCTGCCTTCCATCGCTTTGCACCACATCGTCCTGCATTACCTTTTCCACTTTAGCCTTTCACCTTTCCCCTCCTTTGAATGAAAGGGCTCCCTTCTGTTCCAGAGGAATTTCCTCCCTCTCACCCTCTTCGCCTTCTTATTATTCCACAACAAATAGAAGAAAAGAAATATTGATTCTTCCGAATCTGCAACTGTCCCCTGTATATGTGTTGAGTATCTACGGCGCTTGTGTGACGCTTTTGTTTTATTTTTATTAATACACCTGAATTGAAGTTTTTATTATTCAAGCATCGTATTACGTACCTGTTTTTCTCTCCGCCCTCAATTCTTACGCCCCAAGGTTAGAATGGTGCCTAAAACTCTCGTCTTGTGACATCATGATGGACGGGGTAAGTCGGAACTATCCCTCTCCCTCCGTACTGTGACGGTTATCCAACAATGCATACCCGTTCTCGTGGTAGAGGCTAGGCAGAAGTTGTGGCACGTAGGTATACTGCTCCATTGCTGTTGCGGACTTTTTGTAAACTAAGACAATTAACTGCGTGTCAGCGCTGTTGTTAAAAGGCAGTTTCCATCAAGAGGCCTCAGAGTAATGATGGCACGTCTACATTATATTTTATCTCAAGTCTAACCACGAGAAGTGTTTAAGTGTATTTTACTCCTTGTTTTTCCGATTTCGTGTCTGGTGGTAACTTTCTCAGGGGTCTGACTAGCTCCACATTGCCTTTCACGACACTAGCCACCATGCGATCTCTGGAGTGGCACGGAAAGTTATTTCTTGGCTGAAATAGGGTAAGTGCAATGGGATAGAGCAGGGCATATAGCATAAAGCGCTCCGAGGTGTTCATAATGCTTCTTATAAACTTTGGTAGAAATTGACTCATGTAGAGGTCTACTGACATGCTTTTACGACGGTGGCCAACTTCAAGAAAGGTCGCACAATGCACTCCATGAAACTCCGCTTTTGGTACACCCAATTTGGCTAGAAGTTGGACTGCTTTGGAGTGGTACAACATCTTGAGAGACGTTGCCTCTGTCAAGTGGCCTCCCATGCCTCCGGTGAAGGATTCCGAGGCGAGAACTGCCCTGACAGCGGTTAGAAGGCGTTTATCATCACTTAGAATACTAAGGCATGTATCCATTTCTTCTTCACTCTCCAATTGAATGTTATCTAGAAGGAGGCCAAAGACAACTATTTTAATCCTCTCCTCTGGGTCCACATGGGTTTGAGAAGGCGGAAAGAGTACAAGTAGACGTCTTTTTAATTCCCTTTCAATGTCATCACGTCTCATCCTGTGCCCCGCCACGTGGTATTGATTGGCCTTTGTAACACCACCCTTTCACCCGGCGTGAACCGATTCCATTGGTTGTATTTAGGCTAGCGTAAATCTCTTTTTTTCACCTTATCCTACGTTGTCGCGGTAAGGGCGTTCAAATTTTGCCAAAATCCGGGCTGTGCTTTGAGGTTAGTGAATCAGTGCTTCTCTCCAGACTCTAAGGGCATTCACAAACATCATTGTAGTCGCCTAATTTTCTTTACTGTGCGGTGGTTCAACTAATTAATGTTGATGGGAGCCTTAGGCAAACATGAAAATGTAGCTGAGTGTGAGTGTTCAAATGCCATCAATTTTGGCAATGTTTTGTAAACAATCTTAGCGGCGGTATTCGTTAGGGGGGACGAAAAATGCTGTCGGTGGAAGTAGGACTTTGGAGACGGTTGACGCAATAAATAAAAAAGAGAGTCATACCATCACGCAGCCCCAGCGGTAAATTCAGAGTACATGAAAGTCACTAAAGAAGCGGAAGGGGAAACAAACATACGAATTTTATAACAGGTTTTATTCTAGAATTCATAAGCTGTAATGAAACTAGTACCTATTTACCCCAGAAAAGCTAATACATTCATACTGACTCAACTCTAAGGTGAAAACTATAAAAAATGTGTTATTTTAAATTCGGATCAGTGTTAAAAAATTTGCGTGAAATGTAAAATTTTTCTGGTCATTAGTTTTGCTAGTGTCTAATCGTGTCAAAACTATGTTTTTAGCAACAAAAAGATTATCGATAACGAAAACAACTGACGTGAAATTCGAATAATTATAGCACCCTCCGAATTGCTGCTGGCACAGATAAATAAAGAACAAACAATTTGCGCGCTTCTCAAAATATCGTGCTTATAGCGATACGTTATGAATGCGTCTGTTGCCATACTTGATGCTGGTGCTCAATATTGCAAGGTTTGTTCGATTACGAATAGCAGTTACGTGCTTAAAGGTTATAGATAGACGGGTGCGTGAATTAAATGTTCTTTCAGATATCCTGCCTTTGAGCAGCTCCTTGGATGATATTTTGCAGAAAGGCTATAAGTATGTTTTTTTGGTACTTTTATCTTAGAGCTATAATAATATCTGGTGGTCCGGAATCGGTAGTTGAAGAAGACAATTCACTCTTTGATCACAAAATACTTGAAGGTCGTTTGCCTGTTTTGGGGATTTGCTATGGAATGCAGGTACTTCGTGTATTACTATGGGATTCGCCAGCTGATTAATCATCTTAGTGGTGGGAAAGTGGAGCAGGCGGGCATGCGAAGACACGGACAGTTTGTGGTACGCTTGGATACATCGTCTCCGCTTTTTTCGTAAGTTGATCCCACATATTTGTCTACTGTAATCGTAGCGGTCTTCAACCCGAGGAAACTGTGCTTTTAACACATGAAGACCGTTGTACGGATATTGCCAAGGGTTTCTTAACTATTGGAGTCCTTGACAACTATGTTGTCGGTATGTCCTTCAAGGAATATGTACTTGTGTGGTCTTTGGGCCGCCGCTTTATTTTCTTTCATTGACAGCTATTTTCCATTAGTTTCCAAGCATGATTTTCATGTTAATGCGTCACGCGCTCCTATCATGAGTGCAAATCTGTCTTTCGAATTCGAATCATGCTGTTTACTCTTGAGACTATGAGCCTGTTTTTTGCCTCTGGTTATACTTCCAATGAATGGGTTCCTACATATCATACACGTCTTAACTCAGCATATTTTCAGCGATTTAACTTGATGACACACAGTGAGGATATTTTTGTGTTTTTTCCTATTCCAGCCATATCAAGACCTGAACTTGACCTTTATGGCGTTCAATTTCATCCCGAGGTTGACTTAACCGTTAGTGGAAATGTTATGCTGTCAAATTTCTTGTTTGAAATTGCTCGTCTCACGCCCACTTTTCGGCCAGAGGACCGTCTGGATTGGTGTATCAAGCACCTTAAAACGGCGGTTGGAGAAAGAAAAGTCTTGGTCGGTTTGTATCCCTTTACAGTTACTGTCCCAATGCTCTTATTAGTTATTTTCAAAAATGGACTTCTAGTGATAAACGGCAGGAAGCTAATATATTGCTTTGTAATTTTGCGTTCTGTAGTGTTTTGCTTGCCATTTCGATGGACCTAAGATCTCATTTCATTACCCTGATGGTTGATTTTATCTCATTTACTCTGCGATTGGTTATTCAGTACTTCTACTTAGAACGTGAGTTAAAATCTCCCTGGAGAAGATGGTTAATCTTACTGCTTTCATTACTCAAATGTATTTTGCTCATAGCTTCATTGGCTGTTTTCCACGCCCTTCCAGTTTCTACTCAGCGGAGGTGTTGACTCTACTGTATGCGCCGCCATTGCTCAAAAGGCTCTCAAACCGGAACAAATTTGTGCAGTTCATGTTAACAATGGCTTCTTGCGGAAAAATGAGTCTGAGTCGACATTGGAAGCCCTGGGTAAACTCGGCCTTAACGGTTAGTCTTGGTCATATTAAGGCGTATATTGTTGGATATCACCCCTTCGTCGCGTGATTGGAATTTCTTTTTTAAATTGGGCATTCTTGAAGAAAGCGACTTAATTTTGAACGTCAGAATCTCACTGTAGATGGACCACACTAGTAACATACTCGTCTCTGTATCGTTGAGTAATGATGAACTGATCCAAGCCCAATATACTGTCCATTTCCGCGAGGTTTGTAATTCCTTAAAGCCTATCATTAATTTCTGATTCGACAAAAAATCCGAAATGCCTAAATTTTGCATACAAATACTAATCATAACATTCCAACCCATTTTCAATCTAGTGCCATCATATTACAATACTTCAATCCAGACTTTTTGATAGCTCAGTCGCGCTTTATTTTTTGTTTTGTTTTTTTGCTAGATCAATTTCGTCTGCCTTTTTAGTGAATTATGTGAACGCATCGTTACGCTTTTACTCTGGTGTGACCGCCTATCAAGTACCTGTAGACACCTCAGCATTGGCACCAGCCAGTCTTCTTTGCAAGACACCTCAAGGAGCAAGTGCTGCAGGCGAGGTTGTGGAACCTCATAGTGCAATGGAAGTGGACAACAATGACAATAATGCCAGTTTATCTCCCAGGGCCATTCATGGAGGAGTTGTGCCCTACCATGAAATTCGCAACATTCCAATCGGTCCTCTTAATTTGCATGTCGTGAATCCAGAAGAGAAGCGCAAAATTATTGGTGACGTATTTATTCAAGTGGCTGAGGAGACTTGGCATGACATGAAACTGAATCCCGAGGAGTTCCTTCTTTGTCAAGGTAGTACTTCAGCCAGTACCCATCTCTGAGTGCATAATCTTTTCCCCAAAATCTCCTTATCTTGGGCATGAAATCTAACTTCAGGGACCCTGCGACCAGACCTCATTGAATCGGCGTCTACGTCCGTCACCAAAAAAGCAGATTTGATCAAAACTCACCACAATGTTTCAGACCTCGTCAAGAAGCTCAGTCAAGAGGTATCAAACAACTCTATCTCTATCTCTCTCTGTCGATGATGGCAAGCCTAAAACATTGCTTTTGGCATCGTTTTCTTTGTAGGGTCGTGTGATTGAACCCCTGGCTGATTTCCACAAGGACGAGGTGCGCTCTATTGGCCGAATGCTTGGTTTACCCGAGGAGGTTGTGGAGCGTCATCCCTTTCCTGGGCCTGGTCTAGCCGTTCGTATTCTTTGTGCCAATGAACCGTTTGTGGAACGTGATTTTCCCGAGACTACCAGTCTAATTAAAATGATAGCTGGCTATGCGGCAATGTCGCAAAAGGCAAATTCATTCTACTTTGCCATTTCAAGTAATATCAATTAGTGATGTCAAACTTATGGCGTTTGGTTGCTCATTTTAGCCGCACGCTTTGCTGAATAAGATTAACGCAGCCATCAATGCGGACGAGCAGCAAAGGCTCAACGCAATGACCGCTGGCGGGGCTCTTGCTGCTCAGATTCTGCCTATTCGTTCCGTCGGTGTTCAAGTATGTCTTTCCATTTCGTCATTCACTGTTTGTGTAATTTTCCTTTGAATCCACCAGGTGCATAGACAAAGAGTGCTGGCTTGCCTTTGTATTTTACCATATTGGTAGGGTGACTGCAGGTCCTACAGTTACGTATGCGTTGTTTCGTCAGACAAAAAACCCGACTGGGATTCTCTCTTCTTCATAGCTCAAATTATCCCTCGCATATGCCACAATATAAACAGGTTAGTGTCTAAATTCATTACACCTTTTCTAAGTTTTTCTGGTGGTATGGGGTGCCTGAAACCATCTCGTGGGCCTCTCATTAGAGGTCTTGCTAGGTAACAGTTAATAATTGGGCGAATATAGTCGTGGTGGGGCTTAAACTCCTCCCGACTCCTCGCTTTCGTTCCACATGGCGCTAGCAGTTGTCTTAGCCGCTACATTTAGGCTTTACATTGTCATTGCAGTTTGCATGTTGGGATAGATTACAGAACAACTTAATCGACCCCCCAACATCGTACCGCGTGTCCTTTTTTTGTTTCCTTTATGTGCTAACAGCATTAAAGTTTTTCCTTCGTACGTCGATCTAATTTCCTGACAATGGTCGACAGCGATACACTCTCATAGTTGCCATAGGCTACCATACTCTTTAATTTGCGTAAGGATTCCTTTTATGCTTCCGTGCCCAGTCTGAGAGCCTACCGCTTGAACGGGTTTTTTGTAAGTTTCTGGAGGCAAACCTCGCTTTGCAAATGCAAAGGCGATCACCAGTTCTATCCGCCCTCCCTTAGCCGGTGGCATTGTGCTTACCGTGTGTTTCGGGTGTTCTCTCTCTGTTTGTGTGCAAAATAAGCGACCGTCGGTGAGTGAATAGATTTGCATAAGAATTAGCTGCTGCCGTCGAGACATGTTTAGTGCAATCAAATGGTGTGCCACAAAGTTGTCCATCAGAGTATTTGACTCTTAAACTCTTGGAACTGTCTCATACCATGCATAACCTTTTGACCTTTGACCTGGTGGTGGATGCAAATAGAATGCCCTGTTTTCTTTCTCCAATCCTTCAGAGTGGTGTACGCTTTTGGCCAACATATAAAGTACTCGGTGAGCGACGTCACTGTGACCTACCTCCGGGAGCCGGTAATTGAGACGCTACGGGAGGTGGACGCTCGGGTGAATGCTGTGTTGCTGCAGGAAGGATGCATGCGTCGGCTTGCTCAAATACCCGTTGTGCTTATCCCAATCCACTTTGACCGCGATCCCGCCAACATGATGGCCACATCATCGATTCTACGTTCGGTTGTATTGAGGCCATTCATCACTTCCGACTTCATGACAGGTCTACCCGCCAAGCCTGGTGTCGACTTACCACTCGAGGTGCGTGGACAAGCTTAGCCTTGGGGTCTGGTACTGCGTGAATGCAGCAAAGGTTTTGCTTTTTACTCACTCTCCTCTTAAGGATACTCTTTAAAGTTGGATGTGTTTTCATTTCAGGTTGTTGAAAAGATGGTAGTGGCAGCCTCAGGGGTGGCCGGAATTTCGCGAGTTCTCTACGACATGACTTCAAAACCACCGGCCACGACTGAGTGGGAGTAGTTTATCCCTCACCCTCTCTCCTCTGGCAATTTGAAGATTAGGAAGACAGCACATACGCATGCATTAATTCAGCATTTTTAATTACTTAATCTTTTCTCAATAGCAGTGTTGATTGGGCTAAGGGTGGCAGCGAAATTGCAATCGGGTCGCTCGGTGGTGAATTCGCTGCCGTCTGCCTGGTGCTTGGATTTGGCCAAGGAGTGGATGTTGGGACGGGCCAATCGGGAAGCGCGAATAACCAAAGCATTGCTGTCCGTTGGGAGGATGAAAGAATGCTGATTTCCAGGTCACGGAGCTTTCCGGTCGTTTTGTTTCTGGCCAAATTTGATTAATGGTGGGGTTTAACGGATTCTCGCCGTCAAGACACGAAGGCGAAGCTAGGCCAAGCACGTCGTTTACTTAAAAAGGGACAGGTTGGGGTTGCGCCTGTCGGGGTGCGTAAACATTGGCAGGATTGTGGTCACGTGCGTTATCCCGACAGTGAGTCATCACCTTTTACCCATCCGCCTGTGTGATGTCTCATCCTCGTGGTGGCCCCGTTAACAGTCGGTCTACCGGTGAGCGACTCCTATCAGTCGTAATGGCCGTTTTGGTGTTTTGGCGGCGGTGAAGGGGAGGAGGGTGATGGCGCTACCATTCCCTTAACGGGTGGTGTAGGGGCTGCTTGTTTGTCTTACATGCGCAATTGGGTCATTAAGAGCGTGGCGATGCGATATTTACACGCAACACGATTTTCTGATAAGCTGTTGAACTTTTCCGCGTCCAAATACCGGGCTGTGTGCGTGTGTGTGTGGAGAGAGAAGGCAGCACTACAGGCGCACCCACACGCACACCTATGCGCACACGGGCGCGGATACAAGCGGTGCATCAGGCAATCAGCTGGCACACGCACTCACTGTAGCGTGCTGATCGCTGATTGGCTCGTGGAGGGCGTACACTACAAAATTGTTGGCCAATTCAACTGGCGCAGGAAAGCGAGCGAGCGAGCGAGAGAGAGCGCGCGAGGGTAAAGTCTAGGGCACAAGCACACACGGATTCTCCAACTGTAATTGCGGATGCAAAAGGCACTCAATTGACGGAGCGACCTCTGGCTTTGAGTTGTCATTATTAACTAAATGGATGCATGTAAGAACCAGTAAATTCATTTTCGGTGAGTCATATTTTTTGTTATTTTTTTTCCTGCCTACTAAGCTAATATTTGATTAACATGTTCTTAATACATTAAGCAATCTAAGCAATTATTCCCGATCTATTGTGCTATGAATGCTTGAGTTGACTTAGTCCATCAAAACATTTTGATAATGCGTCGATTTTTTTTTGCACGCAGTCATGTGTCTGGCGAATACGTATGGAAAAGGCATTGCGCGAATTTTGGATTTTCCCCTTAACATAATTTGCCCTGACACCGACATGATTTCCACGCCTAATTTTAGGAGCTCGAAAAACAACATTTCATTTCCACTTTTCTATTCCCGAGGGACGAAGCGATTAAATATGTTCTTTTTTTGCTGTAAAATAATTTTTAAGAATTTTTAAGCACCCAAAAGATGTGGTAGACAGGAGTCCGACGCGTACCCATAGTGAAGAATTGTGCAATTTTAGAAGGTAATGCGTTTGCTGGAAAGTGGAGTGAGTGTGTGCTCCTGAAGTTGTCTTGCAGGCTAGCCTTTCCTGTCTCGTTAACTCAACTATTCAGAAGGCGTTCTTTGAGGCCTTGCCCGCTGCACAATTTCATTTTCCCTCATTTCCTTCATGACAGAAGTCGGTATTCACTAATAACTGCAGCTTTGTTGTGTGTTTTACTTGAATAGGAAGCCAGCAAAAGGTTACTTAAATGCACGCTTCATTTGTGTTGGAGAGCTCCTCCGGAAGTGAAAAGTTTTAATTGTTTTGGTTTGGTTCTGCCAGAAAACAAGTGCATAGTATACGCGCATATTTAGTCGGATAGGCCCTTCAGTCCACTGGCTGGATGCTTGAGAATGGAGACCATGATTAATTCATCTTTCCAAAACACAAACACACTCACATACACACATAGACATCATTTCAAAAGACCAACGTTCTATGGCCAAAGTGTCGACCAACTTTCACGCATGGTGTAACAGATCTTTTCCATTAAGATGCAATTTCAATTTGTATGTAGGCGAGTGGGCTTGCCACTTGTTGGTATGCTTTGCTGTGCAGGGATAATGGCAGTAAAAGCTTGCGCACTGATCAAACAAGACGTCCTAGCCCCCTCACCACCTCCACCCACGGCACCCATTTCCCGTGGCTGCCGACTCGCGGCTGCTTAATCGGCTTCTTTAATAATCCCACCTAAAATGTCATTGGGGATCAGAACAACGTTCTGTTTATGCAAACAAGTCCATTGATTTGTTAGAATCTTATGAAGTCACCTGTCGAGGGATAGCGCCTTGTGAAGTTGCAAAACAACCTTTCCTCTTTTGTTCACCTCGCCAGGTTAAAGTCCACTTCATCGGGTTTGGAGGGGTCAAAGAGGCGTCCCAAACAAAAGGTTGTAATTGTCTTTTATGGAGATCAACAAAATGTTGCCAATAAATTAACCTTCACCGGGTGGAATTGAGTACTTCGTAAAACGTAGTTCTGGTCTTTTTTCCTCCCCATTGTGTTTTTTTTTGCTACATCCACATCTGTGGTCTTGTGTGTGTGAGTGTGTGTGTCCTACCAATGTCGGATTTTATAGCACACTATGGCCACACTCAACATTTCCGAGGCAGGATCTAGTCCGACAGGTGGCGGTGGTGGAAATGCCACATCCAATGTGGCGGTGAGGTTGTCAGAAGATGTCCGTAGTCCTCTGATCAAGTCGAGTGGAGGTGACGAGGAATCCTTCCTACCACCCCTTCCGTCTGTCGAGCAGATGCGAAGAGATGTTGCCAATGCCACCTGTGAATTACAGCAGGCCTTCTTTCAAACACACAATCCAAAGTATACCCAAGACAACGAGATGGGGAACAAACAAGTAAGTGAGATGCATGTCTCGTGGCTTTTTCGCGTGCCTTTTGGCAGGCGACTGTGGACTGTACGCTGGCGCCCTTCTACAAAGTGTCGGAATTGAAAAAATTATTTTTTTCTAGTTTTCGGAGGCGACATTCTCCTCTGAGTCTGGTGGCTCTGAAATTAAAGAAACACAAGGCAATTCTACGGAGGATCCCCTTCATCGCACCCAGGAGGAAACTGTCTGTGAAGAGCTCATAATTAACGGAAAGAAGTATCGCCACACCTTTCAAAAGCGTGTTGTTCTTGAAAGTCAAAAAACGCGTGAAGTAGGATGAATTTAGATTCACCCACCTTTTTTGGTGTGTTTAGATATTTATGCTACCAGCAGGGGGAGAAACCGAGTACACGGAAAATGGTGGGCTTCAAGAGAAGTATGTCTCCTCCAACTTCGATCAGTACAATCGAGCTTTCGAGGAGAGTGGAGCACGCCTCGATTTACGGGTGCAAAATCAAGAGGGCGGTTTCAGCCCACGGCTTGTCATTGCAGCCCAAGGCGAGTCGCCCCCACGGGGGATGCGCCCTAATCCCAGTAATGCGAAGCCGCAGGAAACATGCTCACCCACTGCGGATTCAGCAACCACCCTCATGTCTGACAGTGAATCTGGCACCACACCTGCCACTCCACTAGGTACAGTTGGCGATATGAGTGATTAATTGAATGAAGTTTTTTTTTTACAGAGATGATAGTGTAAAATTACAGTTAACTCATCACCTTTATAAACAGCTGCTGTTTAACTATTCTTTATTTTTGCACTTTTAGTTATAAGTCATATGTATCACTTTGGGCATTGGGATAAAACGGCGTCAATTCTGGATCCTCGATTGCCCGCAAGACTGGGAGCCCCATATGGGGTGTCTGGGCTTGAAGATGATTCAATCTTCTGCGTGACTCCAGCTGAATGGCATCATTCCGACATCACTTATGGTCACGAGGCAGTCGGAGCGACTGGTACGACCGCGAAGGCGAGAATTGTTGCTTGTCTGCAAAAATTTACCCAACGAAGTGCACAAACTGGAAAACAGCTCTATCGAAGCACCTATGTGCAGCATACGAAGATTGCCAGATGGGTCAGTCATGCTACTTATAAGTATTATAGTAGGCAGACAACATCGCTTAGTAATGTGTGAGTGGATTTACGTTCTGACCAAAAAGTGCACTTCCAAAAACAGTCATTGTCCAGTTATGTTTTATTCGATGGAACAAATTTGACGTGAAAAAGGAAGAGAACACTAAAAAGAAAGTCTGTAAAGGAAAAGATATTAATTAACGAGCCTAAAGTCGGAGGGATTAATTAGAGATGTGCTTCTGATTGCACCGCGATTAAAAATAGCGAAAGCGAGGTATTAAACTGAAGTTACTTCCTCTTCCTCTCTGAATAACAAAAATGGAGAACCTCTTTGTTTTCGGGTAACGCAGTGTCCGTGATCTCTGAGGAATGCACGGCGTCTGTGGTCACCAAGACAAACACTGTTATAGCTTTGTTTTCTATAAAAGAAAACTAAAGCACTCAAAGTAATTTACTTAAGTAATAAACATTTTGTATGTTATATGCACATATGTAGGTACTTGTGAGCATTAAATTAATTGGTAGTATAACTATAACTTTTGTCCTCACAAACAACACTTTATTTTTTCCTGTATTTAAGTAACACAAATACCTCAACTCTGATAGTGTTAGTTTCAAAGCCCACTTTTTTGTTGATATCAAAAAGCGTAACTTAAGGTTGTGCATCACCATTTCTTTTTCCTCCTCCCTCTCCCTCCCTCTCTCTCGAGAGAGAGAGAAGAAGAAGAGCATTCTTTGGATAAGTAGCCCATCATGTGAGATCTTAAGTGTGTCGGTCTACATTCAGAGGAGTTCAGAAAAACGTGGCGAAATCTCACCATCTTGTGCAATCAAGAATGAGCAATCCGACGTTTCGAGAACGTCCACGCAGGTGATGGAAAACCCACCTCACTTGTAAGTCACAAATTACCAGTGTAAGTAATCCTACTCCTCTTAGCTTGCGTTAATTCTTAATTAAAATATAGATTTGCTAAACTTAGTGCAGTGGAGTTAGGATAGGGTCTATCAAGCTCACCCAATTCCGACGTCTGGTTAAATGGAATTTCTTTCTCTGAGTTACTGGATGAATGGATGACCAGATGGATGCGGGTTCGCTCCTCCTGCATGCATTTTCGTTCACAGTTGTAAAAATGCAATGTGAAATGTACGATTTTGTTATTAGTGGGCTCAGATGTGAGTAAGTTACTATGCAGCGGTGGCATTTCTTTGCTCCCCACCATAAAGCCTTTACACACTGCCAACTGGCCTAAGAATGCAGCCATTTTATCAACTCTATTTGCTTTTCTGTGAAACATATTCACGTGACTTCATCATGCGTCTTGGAATGGGGCATTGCACGTTGTTTATCTCACCCAAGTCCGCAAAACACTTGGGCTCATACCCAAACTGTAAATCTTGGCTTAGTGGAGTGCTCTCTAGTGAACACTCGGCCTTAAACACGCATTAACCGCTACACGGCGCTAACAGTCAGCCCAACTCCCAAACGCGTTGGAGTTGGTGAAGAACACCAGACGCTTTAGTCCAACATCTTTACCTGGTATTTGAAATATGTCATTTTTGAACACACTGTAATTATCCAAATCCACACTTTTCTTAGCGCCATGTCTCTGGTGGATTGATTTATCGTCCGCAATTAAGTCCCCATGCCAATGTAAACTTGACGAGTTCTCATCAATTGACAATTAAAAAATTTGTGGCGAAATGTTTACGTAGCTTAGCTTTATTCCCAAATGTTATGACTTATTTATTGAATCGTAGATGCGTTGCCTGCACACGTCACAACTGTGCCTGGAATTTACAACTCAAGGTTTTTTGATATCTGGAGAGTTGGCCTGGCATGTTCACTTAGTGTATTTGTGTGCCATAGTGTTGCAAATGTCAGCGAGGTCTGGAAACAGGTCGCTCGTTCCCCACTGGGTGGTGAGGAGGAGGCCATTTCGTTTCCCCCACTTTGTCTCTGTTCATACGATCGTCTCCAACTCCTTCAGTCTTTGTGTCCAGCTGCGGCCGCAGCTATCATGATACTCGGTAGGCAGATGCCAGAAATGCGTAGCAACAGTTGCGTTACACCGCCTAGTCAATTGCCACGCCTCATGTCCACTGTTACTGCTGACGCCTGGTGCCCTCGTGCCCTCATGATTATGGACAGCACGGAGGAGTCCCTCCTCTTCTCCATGCCTGATGGCTTTGTAAGTCCCTATCCTCTGCATAAAAATTGTTGCAAATAATATTTTAGAGATTTTAATGAACTGCTCCTCATCAGTCACGCCTAATTTAAGCACATTTTCTTTCTCACTGATTTATTCGCTTATTTAAAGAATAATGAACGTATTTAACACATCGCGATGAGGGAATTCATTTCCTGATCCATATGCTTGGAAATGAGTATTGAGCTATGGAAAAAATAATATCATTTGCGAAAATCTATTAATCAAATCCACCGGAATAGTTGAGATGTCCATATAAACATCCAGCTTGCTCTGAGTTGCATATTTTACTTGGAACTGGTTTTAACCTTGAGGGCTTTAAATCCTTGATTGTGAATTTCAAAACTGTGGACTATTGTTGATGCGTTTTTTATGAGGAAACTGCAAATTTATTCTTGCACTATAAAAGAGTTTATGTGATTGTTCTACCAAAGGCAGAGTATTTGCTGATGCTTTTTGTTAGATCCCACTTTGTCTGCCGTTTACCTTTAGAAAGCTTATGCTAAGTTAAAAGTTCTAATGAAGCTAAATGGTCTTACCAGGTGCGTATGGAAGTCACAGTAAACAGCTAGTTCTTGCTTTTTTGAAAATAACGAGTCCTAATACGTATGCATATTTTTTTTGGGTTCACCAAGGTTAATTTCATGTTATACTTATCTTATTTACTGTTTTTGTAAGGCCAGACCACATTATTGCATCATTAGAACTGGGATCATGGTGCATACAAAGTTTTGTTTTCTGCCTTTCAAAACATTTTAATGTGTATTTTAACCTACCTTCTAGGAGGAGGCAGTAGAATTTTTTACCTTTAATTGTTTAGATAAATCAAATGAGTTACGTGCGGCACTTCGAATCCACTGAGAGTGCGGTAAAGCATTTAATACTTTTTTCTCTCTCCTTATTAAAACGGAAAGATACTGCTGGAGTACTGGGGTATCTTAAACACGAAGAGACAGGATAGGCAATTTATCTGTCAGAAATCGCATCACTCAATGTCTCGTTTTAGGATAAGTTCAATGGATGGGATTGTTGGTTTATCAATTAAGAATATGGAATCGTCTCACCATTTATCTTGTTCCCCCTTCACACAAATTTGCTAAGATTTGTTGATAATTGAGCAAGGATATCTTCCTTCCGGGGAAAAACTCAACAGATGTTATGGCTTCCTCAGTTGCTCTTCACTATTATGTAAGCAGCCGTCAAGCCATCAATCTTCATCCCCTCCCAACTCTGCTGGTTAATAAGTTCATAGTGAGCGCGTCTTGTTAAGCCTAATTAAAAACCACCTAAAATTGCAGGAGATCGAGTCCACACCGAGGAAACAAAATTGCCTTCTTCGAGGTGGCACTCTGGATGGTCTACTTGTCTACGCGCTGAAAATTTTTCGACAAAACAAATCAGGTAATGAATCTGGTAAAGATATCACAAACCCAAAGAATTGTCTTTACCATTTATCCTTGGAATCTCCTTTATTTCAAATGGATTACTGCGTTGTTTACATCTTTCGGTGAACGTAACGAACAAACGGTCTTAGTGATTCCGTGCCTTGAAAATCTCATCACGAAGCCAGTGGAAAGTGTTAACTTCATTTTAATGCACCGAATTAGCTGTTAACATGGACATCGATAGGCACCTACATGCCTCCATGCGTTGCAGTCCTACCTACGGAGTGGCTGGTGCTTAACAATAAATCCATGTTGAATAGGATTAGAACGTCACCTTTTTAGACACCTACGAGAGTCTCATACCAAACATCTTCATGCGACTCTATCCCACCTTCACTATTGCCAACGAGGTGGTCTCCCGGCTTATCCAACGCTACTTGGCTTTCGTACCGATTGAGCCTGGCGGTCTTGGCTGCATCACTGAAAAGGGTGATGCGGCGGAATCCGGGAGAGAATGGAATGAGGCCATCAATACCTTAAAGTTTCTTCTAAAATTGGTAAGCCTTACACCTTAGAGGAAAATTGGGGCAAAACAGTAAGCTGAAAGAGGTTTTCACTAGACGCCTAGTAGCTTACTGCCATGCGGGTTGAGGCTACTGAGGAAGTTCAAGCCACTCCTTTTCCGAACAAATAAATAACCACCGACGAATGCAGTACTACACATTCCCATCTTATCAGACCAGGAAATGATTTATGCGCTTTCACAGCGTCAAAAACAAGTAGAAAAATTATTTTTTTCCTAAAGGACATCAGGATACTAGTATATAGCTCACTGATTTTCATCAAGTGTCCCTCGAGGTTGATTTTTTTTGCGAAATAAAAAAAACCTTCTCCTCCTTCCAACTTCTCGTATTCCTTTCTTCCCTCACCCCTTTTTTCTCCCTTTTTCAAGCTCACTCGAACAGAGCGCGTTTTATATGACGCTAAGCTGGAGAGTAAGATAGTTAGGTTTGCTCAACTCCTCAAAATGGACGCTCGATTGGTTGGAGGTCGTTCGTCAAGGCAAAATATCAGTGTAAACGATTGTGAGGAGGCCAAGGACAACGACGATGGCGGCGAAAAGGAGGCCATCTTGTCCAACATCTCAAACGGATTTTTAGTAAAATCAGCAAAACAAAAGATTACCACTTCCAACGAGTTAACTCGTATCTCCGAGAGTCTATTGGACTTGGTACCCGCCGCTGTTGGTGGGAGACGTGTCTCGGAAGAGGCAAAAAATGCGCAACTTGTAAAGGACAAAGGAGACAGCGAAGTGAACTTTCTCACATGCACCTGCTACCAGAGGTAAGGTTTGAGTACCATATTTTATGCTCACGCTTTGTTTCCCTTCTTTCCTCTTCGTTAGGTTGAGTCAATTTCTTCGGTTCAAGGTCACCGTCCTGGCAGAACAAATAACCTCCATGGAGGAGGTGTGCTTTGATGGGATTCAGGTGAGTCTATTTATTGCCTCTTGACAGACCTTTGCCCTCCTACTTTGCTCTGGAGTTTCATCCACTTTTTTGCCTTTAACAGCTCTATGAACTTATCAATATAAAGGACCTTGAAAAGGGCAATACACCAACACTGTCTCGGTGTGTTCAACACTTCAATGACCTAAATTCCCTGGTCAAGTGTCTGACCCGCATTGCAAATGAGTTAGGCGAGCCGCTTTCCAAAGTTCAATCAGTCTGTGGTGAATGTGAAACCTGTGTCGATGCACTGCATCGAGAGGTCACCACTTCAGACCATCTCTGCCCTTTGTGTGGTCTTCAGCGGGAAGCATTAATACAACAACGCCTTATGGAGGACAATTTGCAAGGAATGTCAAAAAAGTTCGTGGAATCTCGAGGCGCTGGTCTAAGGGGCTACCTTTGCCTTTCTCCTATATCACATTCCCTTCCGTTGAGAGTGAAAAGAAACAATGTCCTGCTGGAAAATACTCTCGTGCATCTATGCGATCTGGCGCAGGTAAGGTTGCCCATTCCTCTCACTGCGCTCGCTCTGTGCGAGAGATGGTGGGCGGAGTGAAGGCCTCCACGTGGTCACGAACACTGTCGTCAGTACATAGGGTCACTGTGCATGCGTGTAATGACCTCAGCCTCAGAGGATGCCTCCACGAGACGAGCTCAATGCGAGTGCGAGTTGGTGCATGCTCTGAAATTGCATGTAAAAGCCTCCGAAACAACACTCACCTTATGAAGGTTTTTTCCACAGTTGCAACCCTCCTATCCGCCTCTCCAACCTCCTTTTGAGGGTTTATTGGAACGGTTTGCGCACAACGAAGCCTCTTTCAGCCCTAAAAGGCCTCACAAACACCAATTCTGTCATGTGCCTGTAGTTTTAAATTTGGGCATCAAATGAGCAAACCTTAACTATTTCCCACAGTTGCATTTACTATAAATAGAACATTTTTTCCCTTTATCTTCTCATTTTCTTTTCAAAATGACCTTTTAGGAGCTCAAAAGATGAACAATTTTAGTTCCTTTTTGGCGGTGATTTTGGGTCTGCAAAATGCACCAACTCGAAGTGTCTCCAAACGGCTCAAACTGGTGAGGCGGGTTTGTGCTGCGTGCCTGAGGCAACGCGTCCAGACAAACAATCCCATTGACACGTTTTTTTGCATTTTAGAGGCTAACTAAACTGGGCGCTTACATGCTGCCACCGAGTTTTAGTGCCTATCGTCGCGACCTCGAGGCAGCTAAGATGCCCTGTCTGCCCTACTTGGGCTTGGTCTTCCAACAACTCATCCACCTGGACAATGGAAATGTGCTCTTTTTATCTTCCACTCCAGGAGGGCAGGAGACCTCCACCTCTCCTGCCAATCATGGCCTCATTACTGGGGACGAGGCGGACGCAAATAAGATTGTCAATTTTTGGCGGTGCTGGAAACACTACCTTATTTTGGGCTACTTTATGAAACGCACCGATCAAGATATGCTAGAAAAAGATGAAAAGGGGTGAGTTTTTCGCGTGTAGTAAGAAAAATAACTGCCAAAGCACTATATGGTGTCATACTACTTAATTTGCGAATGGGAGGAATTAAGTAGCATCCAGCACAAACCAAACCATCGGTTGACCTACAGATGGTTTTTTTGTGGCCCAGACCACTTTTGCGTTGCTTTCTTCGACTCATATATGCTGCTGAAAAACTGTGCTATGTTCTTCAGTAGTATGATAACTGCATTACAAAAGTTGGCTTTTTTCGGCTATTAGATCCTACGAAATTGAACCTGATACGGAGACTCAAAGCTACTTGAAGTCCTTTAAAGTGTATTCCACTCAACTGCGTCGACAAGTGGACACAACTGCCTCAGATCGGTCGTCCCTACAATGCAATCGGAGAAAGCAGCGCACAAAATCTATGAACTTTCATACATTGCCTTAGTATAACCGAATAAGCGGATCGAGAAAACGCCTTTATTTACTTCTCTTCATCTTTTTTGCCTTCTCTAAAAACAGTTATATCCACTGAACAAGAATGGAAAAGTTTTTCTCTTTTAATATTTTTATGCTTGTCTTTTGAAATACAACACCGGCAATACAGTGTCTTTTTTTCTTTCCCTCGCTGTTTGAGTTGCAATTTTTGGCATTTTCTTCAATGTTCTTTTAATTATAGGGAAGGCGGGGTTGTTATTGTTGTGTTTTTCTGTTGCTTACGCTTGACATGAACTACGTATTGCCATGTCTAATCTTCGGTCTGTGAATTGGCACTCAATTAACACACAAATAAAGCCATGGTATTTGAGTTAGATTGCTGGTATGGCTACCCTCCTTCTCCAAGTTTGGCTTTCAGTTGATAGGCTTCAAGACTTGCACACCCGTTTTTCCCCCACCGCTTCCTCTTTTTCTCTTGACTACCTCCCAATACACGCGAGGTGCATGTGATTGGGGGCCTTAGAAGCCCTGCGCTGTGCGTTCTCCCTGCGTCGTAGACTTTTGGCTGTGCTACTGGTCCCCTACTACTCATCAAAGTAGTAAGTAGCATGTGCCTCCATGTTAGTAAATGTAGTTCAGGTTTTGAGGGTGGGGAAATTCTTCAACTAAGCTGTCTCCTCGGTGTCAGCGGCCTTTACTTCCGCTCTCGGATCATGGGAATAGCTTTTACAGACCATTCTTCCGTGCATTCTTTCGCGCATTACTTCTGGGAGGAGTCTAGAACATCATACCTCGTCTGAACAAACTCGTCAAATGTTACCAGTCATTCAAAAACGTTTCCTTCTTAAGTTTTGTGAAAGGGGTGGAGAGAAGGGGAGAAACTTTAATGATATTCCGCGGAAAGCTAATTCTCCAAAGCAGAAAAACAAATTCCTTGAAATTACCAAACTAGGATCATATTTTATTGCCACTTCTAGTTGCATGCCAAATGCATGCATCCACGCGAATGACTGAGCAACATAGCTGCCAGTGTGAGAGTAGTGACAAGTTGCCCAGGCCAGGGAAACCAACTGGTGTTGAGCAAGAGTAGAGTTACTGCCACAGTTGGGAGAGTCACCATCTGAGATTGGCTGTGAAATCATTCAAATAAGCCGTCCTGGTAACTGCAGTTGAGGGCTCAACGTAGAAGTGAAAGAATGGGAAAAAAACGAATTAACCTTTGCCCTGAGCATGAATTTAGCTACTCTAGTGGCCCTTCATAAACGAAGATTTCGCAAAATAGCTCAGCTCATAGTTCAACTCCTTATTAAATGGATGAAGCTGCTTAATTCTCACTGTTAGGTTCAAAAATTTGGGAGAAAATTTAATGTGGGATTTCATCTACTTATAAAGAAATAAGTATCAGGCCTCGACATTAATGAGTAATTCGATCGAAAGTAGACACTTGGCATCCAATAGCACCGCTATTTCACTCACTTTTTATAAAATTGAGAGCACATTTTTATTCCTTTTTGAGAGTTTTTACTGTGCATCCAATCATTTACATGATTAATCGTTAACGTGCTGTCGGGTAAGGCAGAGGAGGAGGTGAACAGGGGAGGTGTTGTAATGAGATCACTAAATTACTTGGCTAAAATACATTCACTTTAAGACATTCACATAACACAGTGAAGGGTGTATGTTTCCTTAGGATGGCTTAAATTCGTAGAGATCACCCTCCGGTGAGACACCCAAAATGCAGCCCGGATGAGGCGCGGAGACAGTAAAAGTCGAGTCATCCTGTCTCTCCGGAGAAAAGTTAAGGGGTAGAAGACCAACTGAACTATTTGTTGACCTTTTTGAAGTGACCACAAAAGCACTGCTATCAGCTGGTGATGTGACCAAACGTGGTCTCTCATGTCCATTGTGACCGAGTGTGGCTGGTAGGCCAACAAATATGACATCGGGTGAGGGCAATTGAAAGACAATGGGAGGTGAGCCAGGTGTTTGGGTTGGCATCACAACCAGAGGTAGATGTGGACTTTTACGCAGACGATCCACAACCTCATTGATTAACTGGAAAGGAAATAGGCCATTATGCAGTGGAAGGTTTTTTCCAAGTCTGTGGAATCTTTACTCACCGCAATCATAAAATCATTCTCTTTGGACAGAGAGGAGGAGGAGGAGATTTTGCCCGCCTTTTGAGAGTTAACACTAGACAGGTAGACAGGTGATGTGCTGCTCACCTCAGCTCTGTCGGGGGCTGGGTAGATGGGTGAGGCCTGATTGGACGCCCACCGACCCGGTGGACTCGCTGAGACGCTGATCGAGGGCCCAACACACATTTGTTCAGCGGATGCTTCGTTATAATCAGTATGGGAAATGCTGTTGATGGATGACGTCCCTGTTGAGTGCTGCTGTAGATCCCTTAAAGGTCTTGAAGCTAAGCGGTGCACAAGTAGTAGTTACATCCCATGTGACAATGGGACCGAATTTTTTCCCACTAAAGGCTCACCATAAGGACTGTATTCCGATAGATGGTGGAGAGGAGAACCGTAGGCACCAGTAGAGAAAGATATTTGTCGATCCAAAGACTTGGTTGCTGCATTTTCCGTTCCCTTTCCATCAAAACATGTGCCGTAGGCGGAGAGTGGACGTGACGAGTTGATGACTGACGCAAGAAGTGGGTTTTGGCATTGTTGTTGCTGTTGTTGTTGCTGCTGTTGAAGGCCTTGATACAGTGTATGCATTGACACCTGACGACTTGCTCTCTCTCTACAAGAAGGAATGTTAATAGGGCTGGTCTTTCGAGCCGAAAGAGGTGTAAAGAGGCTGTTTGAACTATTGGGCATAACCAAGTCTATACATCTGGAGCCTGCTGAATTTACTGAATAGCTCAAAGCGTGGACAGCTTTTTGTCTGGGCGATAATAAGTGTATCGGTATAAAACACCTCTTAAAGTACATATGGTTAACTTCAATGTTATTTTTCAATGTCAACTACTCAACCATGAGGTTAGGCAGAGACACAATCTGTCAGTCTGTCAGTCCTGACCTGTTATCATGACGCCCAATGAACTTGGAAGTGTTTAATTAACTAATTACTCGTATGCTTGGGGCAATAATACCACATTATCTCAATGCCCATTTCCAATTCCTACTCCTACCTCTAATAATAAAAAAAATGCACATCACAATGAGGCTGGAAAAACTCACTGAGAGAGCAGAGGTGGGGCGCAGGGATAAAAAATATAATCCACTTCCGGTAGAACTGTTCGTAGACCATTCAACTGAATCTGCTCCAGCATCCAATCCACGGACTTTTTCAGAGCCTGTAGCACCTCATTGAGGATGCCCGGATATCGTGAACTTTTCTCCCAACTTGTCAGCTTAGTTTAACAAAAACAGGATCAAATACACAAAACTACGTTTTTAAATCACCGGGCTAAGCAGAAGATCTGCAAGTGTCTACTTGTGCATGTAAATAAAGACATTTTTTATGGTGATGATGTAAATCCGAGGTGCGTTTAAATGGATGCCATGGCGACATTTGGGCTGTTTGAACCCTTTCAAAGTCAACAATAACTTATCAGTCAATCGAAATTCAAACAATACGGTGAGTGTAAATTTTTGGTGACTAAACACTTACCCTTTGGTACACCTTTCCGGAGAAGAAATCGCGAATGTTAAGTCCTTTGCCAAGGAGGGGACAGCTGAAACACAGACGCACACCTTTACCGAGGCGGCACTGACGATACGCCTGCAGCGCGTTGGGAGCGTTCACCTGATCCGCAGAGGTGGACTTCAGGACGTAGCCCAGAGCAATTGCAGGCAATTGGGCCTGAAAGCCGATGTAGATAGAGGGGCTGTTCATCCTCACTGCTTCCAAAATAAGCTCTTCTATGCTCTGCATTTTCTGAGGATCGTGTAACACAGATTTAAGTGGCTCAACCAGCGTTGATGTCGGACTGGCCGTGGAAACACCCGACAGGGCCGTCTTCTTTTCAGCTATCTTAACCACTCGTACAACGAAACGATCTTTTGTTTGAACACAGAAACGCATTGGAGAGGTTGAGGAGACACGGGATCGCTGCAAAGGAGGGCAAATATAGAGTGTGCTAGAGAGGTAAAGAAGTTTTATCACTTTCTCCACTAAACGCAACCGTTGACCTCCTCACCTTCCACCTGTAATTTGCAGGTTTGCCGAGATTAACTATGAAAAGCTGTTTGAACTCAATGTCAACCAATAACGGGTGAGGTCATGTAATCACATCTCTTTTTCAAACTTTTTAAAACAATCGAAAATTGTGCGAAAATTATCGCATTGAGAGAGAAAAGCGAGGGTTTACTTGACACTTTCATCATCAAATAGAGAGTTTTTTTACTTTTTTACATTTTCGTAAGTTGAGGAAAGTTTAAAGTCGAAATGCCTCAAATGAAAGGTCAAATTTTTAAAGCAAAGCATTTACATTAATTACATGACTCCTCTTATAAGCCTGTTAAAATTCCCGCAATAACCGTGCTTCTTGAAGTGCACCGGTTTTAGAGTGAAAAACAACCCATGCTATCAAGTCGAACTTCATCCCTTAATTAATGCTGACTCGAGGCATGTCACGACTCTCTTCTCCTTACACACTGCTAATGCGGTCGTCTATGCTTAAGTGTGCTCGCACGGCCCCACTCTCGCATCCGCCTTCTTCAAGCCGCTGTGAAGGCGCTCCTCGTACTGTCGAATTCACACTCATTGACATGTCATGTGCAATGCCTGAGCGCTTGCAATTGGTGTGGCGCTCAACGAATCTGTTGTAGGTGCAAGGCAGCGTGGTCACTTTGGAAAGCAGCTTCACTAACGTTAGTTGGAAGAAATATGTCTGTAAACGAATCCAACTAATCCTACCCTGAAACAGCAAGTACTTTGTGTTCGGATTGCGCGTTTAAATACCTAGGGGTATTAAACGAATGGACGCCTATCAATTCAATTACGGCTAGCTAACTGGTGGGCTTAATTACCTAACACGTAACTATCTAGCCTCCATTTAATCTGGTGATTCTCCGATCTGGGAGACAAACACGATCCACTGGGAGTACGTGGTTTATCACTGAGCCGGAAAAATTTTTGGCGATGAAGAAGAACAAAGTGCACAGGACTCACAACGACTTGTGGAATTTTGACACGGTCTTCGATGATCGGTGGAATTTGACTTGCATTGACTACGGTTGCATAGTTGAATCCGTGAGGGTAGGCGGCTGGCAGGTGGCCTCCTCCTATACGAATTGGTGTGTGCTCTTGTATGTTCATTCCACTGGAAGTTTAATGCTTAGGGATTATTTCTCTTTAAAGTTAATAGCTTTCTGCCACTTCACTAAGCAAATTTTGCTACTTCAACAACCCTCCCAGTCCAAATTCCCTCCTGACGCTATGCGCCTACCTTGAAGGGACCTTGTGTTCGATAAAACCTGTTTAGGATTAACTTTGAAAGAGGTCGGTCAATAAACAATCAAAGAAAATAAACTAAATTTATTTGTAAAATGTTGATGATTGAAACCGCTCCTGGACAATTCCAGGTCGTTAGAGCTAATAAATTTCCCACTTGATTACCAACTTCATGCAAAAGATGCAAAGAATATTTGGAGCCACTTAGAAAACGATGTTTTTCAAATATGTGGATACGTGGCAAGAATAGAAAAGTCGATCGAGGATTTAGCCATAAAAGCGTGATTATTTCTGCCCTCATTAAATTTATATTTTGAATGCGCATTTGAAGTTGGCGTGAAATAAATGGTTCTTCAAATCTCTTTTCGGTTGTTGGTACACGAAGAGCTGATGAACGGCTTGAAAGCTGTTTAAGCAAAATTTGATATGCTTATGAGAGATCACCTGACTGTAATTTTCACATTATATTCGCACTCGTTTCTCTTCACTCTACAAAAGTATTTGCAGACACAATATTTCCTAGTTGAAGGGAAATGGGAAGCCCTTCTTTTGATCTGCGGACATTCATCAATTTTAGTTACGCAGTCAGAGTCCTGAAAGAAAATTGACTCCGGAATCGTAAATGAATATCGGTACCAGGGCAGTGCTGACGCCCCCATTGTCGTCTCATGTACTTATTTCAAGGGCGGCGACACACCCACCTCGGCAATTTATCCACTCAAGTCAGCTCGACTACGACAATATGTCCTCTATATCTCCAATTCAAATGTTGCACCGCATTATGAAAATTGTGATACGTCTCTGATGATCAACTGCGACCGGCCATGCCAACAATTTACATACGAAATCAAGGGCATTGAAAATAAAGTAATGACACAATTATAAATAAATAAACAAATAAATTTGTGTTTGTGGCAATTTAAACATGTTCTGAAAAATCTTGTTTCTATGACTAATTTGTTGTGTTGGCTGATCGCCCACTTCATTCTTGATTGCCAGGGCAGCATGTTAAACCAACTAACCATTGGACCGGCCTTACTTGTCAGCAATATTCAATGGCAATGTAAACACAACTCACGTACACTTGAGCGTGAGAAAGGTGTCACAGTGTGATTCGAAAAGTAAATTGTGGATTTGTTTCTGGCAGATTGTACACTCCAAATGTGATGGGTGGACTTTGTCAGGCATGGCTCAAGCGCATGTAACCTCAAGTGTTTATGCACACTTCGCGCTCGAAGTGCTGCTTTCCCATTGGCTCTAATCTCGACCAATCAGGCTTAACTTGGCATCTATTGGTTGTTTTGGGGGAGGAGTCCGCTGGCCTCGCCTCGCTCCGGTTTTGGGGGTAATAAACTCAATCTCTGGGGCTACTTTGGAGTGCGTGTCGATTTAGGCAATAAATCTGCTGTTTAGATTCTTCAATACCTTTGTATAAATGCAAAAGGGACTGGAAATCGGTTTTTTGGGGATGAAAAGTTGTCGCGGCTGCAAGCTCAGCTTAACATTTTGACGATACGCATGCTACTTTTCCTTTATTTAAAAGAAGAGGAATCTGAAAAATATTTATTTGGGTTATTGTCAATTCTCGAGAGAGGTAGACAAATAACCATACGTTGTCAGTTGCACGCGTTTAAGAGTCAGGCATCTAGTCTCCGGTGTGGAGCAACACTTTTGCTGTTATACAAGCCACATTTTTCATTTTGCGGTATAATTTGTTGCTTAAAAGTGCACTAAAACCTCTGCCTTCTGGAACTTCAACCAGACGCGTGAATCTCATCCACCATTTTGAGTTTGACCGATACAAGTGACTTCTTTTCGTTTCCTTCCTTATTTTTTAAAGAAAAAAGTAATTGTAACTGATTTGCTGAAGTGAAGAAATATCTACTCCATTTGATCGCAAGACTAATTTGATTTTGTTGGTCGGGAAATTGGTTGTTAAATCGCCGGAGCAGTGAAGATACGCCGCCATCCCATCCCTCTCCTCCCCCTCGGCCTTCTTGTTGGTATTGGCAAGGCGCCAGTAGTAATAAAAGTCTTACTCGAAATTTGCCAATTTCCCTACTGATTGACTGTCAAGGTGATTGTACAATATGCCTTATAAGTGTGTGCGATGACAAGTGGGGGACTACTGGCCTCACTAACAGACCTCATTTAATCCGAGAGGCCTGAAGGGAGCCCGAGGTGGAAGTTGTTACAAGGTGCCTTTAAAGAGCAAAATCCCTCAGATAATTGCATTTTTTATCGTGTTTTTGGCGGTTTTAACTAATTTTATGCTCAACAAATGGAATTTCGATGAGCCTCTCTATGTAAAAAAACACCATCTTTATTTTGGCGAGCTTCGTGCTGACAGGTGTCACGTCCAACCGTGGTTGGCCTTGCCAAGTGTATGTCGTAAATAAGATGGCATTTGTTTTCGGGTATTTTTTCAACTGTACTGACATTGTTTGTGCTTCTTGTCTCAACTTTCCAAATTACATTTGTGCAAAGTGAACGCATTTGAGCTTCCTAGTGGTGATTGTAAATCGTGCGGTGTGTTTAAATGTAGCATTTGATGTATCCACCGCCTCAATACCATTGTGAGGCGACAGAAAAGGCAGGCAAACTTGGTGGGCGAGATGCGATCACTCCCATCTCAAAGAACTGCCAATTCACCAGTCATTTGAACAAACATTCTCATTGTTGGAAGGTGTTGCCTTTACGGCTGGTATTTGGTCGATTTGGTCGGCTAGATGACAGACAGTTGGTGTGCACCGACCCGCCATGTGCCCGAGAAAGGGAGGAAAGGGGGGCGAACTTCATCCCGTCTACATTGTTCTCTCAAAATTGGACACTTTAAACACCGCCCACCTACTCAACCTTAATTTTATGGTCCAAAACTGCTGAAGGCGGATGTGGGAAGCACTGAATCCACTACCCAACCACATGGCTTCTGTGTATTGTGTTTGGCGGTTTCATTTTTAACTCTGCCATCGGTGGTAATAAACGTGTGTTAATTGTAACTTTCCTTGTCGTAGTGTGTTTTATTGCCCAAATAAATTCCACCTCAATGAAGACCTACTAATTTTCTCACAAAATTGACAAACTTTGGATAGTTCCTCCATCTGGAGGCTTAAAAGTAGGCCGCCTTCTGGGGAAAAAAAATGAAGGCTTGTTTATGGTCAAATTAAATCGTGTATCAAGGAAGAAAAATGCAATAAAACCTAATTAAAGGCTCTCCTGCACCAGGCTAAGGCAGATAAATCACAAAAGGCTGAAATGTTAGCCCCGAGGTAGTCTTTTTTGTTGTGCACGGGACCTCCAAAAAACGAAGACGCCATGCGTGCTAACATTGGTGATGTCGAGTTATTTATTCAGACGAGAGAAAATATGGCGGAAAGTTTGAAAGGAGGGAGGGATACACTTTGGAACAGCAAAATGGCGGAAATGGACTCGTGTGTGTGTGTGTGTGTTCCAATGCCTCGTTGTCACTGTCCCAAAGCCCGATTGGGTCACTACGCCCACGCAAGGTTGGACGAGGTAATTATATATACACACACACACACACACACACATACACACAAACACACAAACACACACACATGCATAATCAGTGACCCCAACGATTCCGCTATCAACCACAACCAATATCAAAAGGATGAGGCAGTGCCAAGTGTCAAAGACCACAATCGCATAGAATGAAGACAATTTGTTTGTTTACGCAACCTGATTTGGTCATTTTCATTTACACCATCATATAACAACAGCACCGGTTTAATGAGTTTTCCATTGAATGGCTTGATGCAACGATTAAATGCATTATTAATTCGAGTTTGATCACGCAGCAGCTCCAGTATCCTACACAGCAAGTAATTGGCGCGTTACCATGTACGATATGCCCCTTTTTGTGCCAGCGAGTGGTTTCGGGTTAAGTGGCTGCCCTGACTGTTTGATGAACTATACAAGAACCTTAAAAACGGTTCGACAACAGGTTAATACTTTCGTTTGCCGTAAAGTAATATTACGAGAGTGGGACTTAGGTGTGAGCTGGATAAAGGAGTTGAGTACAATCATTACTTGGCAGAAGTAAAAGAGGCAAATGTTGACATAATTGGCAGTGAAGAATTCACTCATTTGAAAAAACTTGTTTGTTGGACTAACGGTTCCGGTTCCAGTCACTTGGATAGCCATATTGCATGAGCCAGGTGGGCTGATCTCTGCACCAAGTCGATAGCCGCATTTCCTTCCTGTTTTGCCAAGCAAATGTATTTTGTCTGAGTATTTTGCCTCCTTTTGCCTTGAAGGCGCCTCCGGGACGCTAAAAAAATCCTAAAGAAAATTCGCCATCATCTTGTAGACCGGATGCTGAAATTTGGCAAAATAGGAGGCGATAAAACGCTAATAATATTGTGAACTAAAATGACATAATCAGACAAACTGTGAACTATCTGAGAATCTTTGTTATGGGGATATAAATGGCAGGTAGCATAAAGACGACCGCTAACGTAGATAAACAGAACAAAAAGTCGCAGGCCTTCATCCAACACTAACGCTCCATACCATTTGGATCAGAGCAATAAATGAGACAATCTCGTTGCATAACATCATCCAGTTTCAGCAGTTGGATGCATAAAATTTTTTAACTAGCCGATGCCCAGATACAATGGGGTTGCCAAAAATGATAAGCAAGATAGAAATCAACTTTTCTCCAAGCAAAAACCAATTACTTTATTGAAGCGGCTGATTATAAAGCGTTCATATAAGATGACTTAATAACGGATGTTAACCGACGCGGGTGTTTAAGCCGACGAGGAGCCAAATAGTGTGCCAAAATGAAAGATAGGGCTGCGCAATGCCCACACAACTTGATCATCTCAGTGTTTGACGCCAATGATATGGAGGCAGTAGCAGTTTAGAAATCGGATTGGCGGTATGACCTCTGGTCTAAGAATAGGGATATATAAAATCCAAGTGGCAAAAAATATTTTCCAATCGGTTCTAATAAACTGCCGCAGTTTCAAAAAGTCCAAAGATGGCATATTCGAAATAATCAGACCAACGCTAGCGTCCGACAATATATGAAAACAATGACCGCATAAATAAAGTAGTGGAAGTATTTATTTTATTATTTACGCCCCCACCATACACGTGAAAAAAACAGAAAAAAAGTGGATTATAATGCTTTAGCAATATTCTGCCAAAAACCTAATTGTAATAGAGAGAATGGCTGTTTTTTTAAATTACTAAAATAACTCGCTTCACGAACAGCTTTTGAAAGCCAAGGTCACGCGTCGCGGGCGTGCTGCACGCTGACTTGAATGTATTGCGCCACGACGTAGTAAGAAACATTTTTTCGGCTTTCAATTATGAAACCCGTGATTCCATACTAAGCACACCATAACCTTTTATAATTGAAGTGATTGCTATACGTGTCACCATTCCACAATAGCCAGACTGAATACATTTAAGTAGCGTTTGTAAACTGTGCAGTTGGATGAGCCTTGCCTTCCAGTGCACCGCACTACGGCTGCTAAGGTTTAGGTAAAGCTTGAATCCTAACTTATAGTCTTGGGTTTTCAGCGAAGTTCCGCTGGAGGCGGCTGAGTGCATTATCCTAGTACTGCTATGTTCTTTCCACTGGAATCATTAACGCAAACCCACTGCCAGAAAACAGTTTGCAGGTGGGGGGGGAAGGGGGCGCGTTGATAAGGTCTCTGCTTTGGGACGCCCATTTCAGCCTCAGCATGCCCCAACAACAACGCCCTGTCATATTCCAACTCAGCACCAAGCATGTTCAGTCCAACCTTCCGCTTGGATGTGACTCATAGTTAAGGCCTGTTGAGGTGCGTTGCATACAGGTGGCTCCACACACAATGACAGCTGCTGCTACCTACCCAGCCCGCGAACCATACCCCCTCCCCCCTCCCTCCTAAACAAGACCATTAAACCATCTCAGGCCTGCAATCACACCACTCTACTATGTGAAAATTCATACGACACACGACAAAATAAAGGGGAATAAAACCGAGAGCACAAACCAAACTAATGCCCGAAATCCGCACACTCAACAAGAGCAAGAAACCCATTGTGACAAAACCGACTATTTATTCCAAATCGCGACATGGAAACATCAAATTTATGTATAAAAAAGAAACTTACTTTAACACATTAATGGATTAAAGTGAAAACAAGACATTACGACTGGTGAGAGTTTAAAAAAAAGCGTCATGCAGATACGTAGATAAGACTATGATACATAGAAAATAGATACACAAAACTACTTTTTGGCACGACCCCGACGCATTGGTCGCAAGATCGGGGAGGCTGGAACTTTTCGCCTTAATGAGGTGGTCAAGGCGGCCGATTTCTGCCTGGTTTGCCTTAGTACACACCCGCAATTTGGTGAGGCAGCCATTTGTGAAATCCCACGTTTCCTACGGGCAGCAGACGTAGCGACACTCCCAATGACCTCATTCACATCAACAGTACTTGCATCGGCGCCAATATCAATGGCCTCAGGATCGGAAAACTGTACCTTTCTTCTAACGTTTACTTGCCTTCGTT